>WOXC01000032.1:0-341357 GCA_011680675.1 Gymnobelideus leadbeateri | reverse complement strand
CTACTTCGGTATTACTTCGTTCAGTTACGTATTGCTGATGGCCATAGACCGAGCTAAGCAGAAGGGCAGAGTTGAGCCAATGTCCTGGGGTTCTCTCTCCCTCAGAAAGACTTGTGAAGGCCTGGTTAGGCCAGGTGGTGAGCATCCCTTGGTCTGTGGTAGAGGATGTCTTGTTCCTGGATTACAAACCAAAGAGCCAAGGGAGAAGATGTCAGAGGGGAAAGGAGGAAAGAATCCAGTGAAGGCATGTCCTGGGTTCAGAAGGAAGTGGATGGCTCCCACTGGGAGGTGAGGCCGCCCATGGGGCCATCCCTCAGAGACTCAGGCCAGCAGGGAAACCCGATGAGAAAATCAGAGCAAGGCAAAGGCCAAGCTAACAGAGCCAGGACTGCTACAGGACAGCCCCAGCTTCAGGCAGGTGACCTGGGAGCTCTGGGCAGGGATGATGTTTGGAGTTGGTTACAACCACTGACTGAAAGGGACCTAACTACTTAGCAAGCTTTGTGTGCTAGTGAATCCAGTGCTGGTCATGGAAGGAGGAAAGGGGAGAGGAGAAGGGAATAAGCATTTATTAAGTGCCTACTGTGTGCAGGGCACTTGAAACATCTCATTTGATCCTGACAGCAACCCTGAAAGGTAGGTGCTATTATGATCCCCATTTTACAGGTGAGGAAACTGAGGTAGACAGTAGTAAAATGTCCAGGATCATACGACTCTAAGTGTCAGGCGCTGGATTTGAACTCCATTGCCCCCCCCCCCCCCCGCACCCCGGCTGCCTCTTAATTCCACCTTCTACCTCTGATGTATACAAGCTCGGTCTGACCCTGGCTAAATCACCCTGGTCTGCTCCCATGCCTATTTGAATAAAGAAACCAGGAGCACGTGGGCAGCTCCAATGAGAGGAGGTAGGTGGGGGCTCTGTAGGCTCGACAGAATCGTGGGCATGTCAGTTACTGGGATCCCAAGAGCCTCTCACGCCAACGTCCATCCAAGGTCAGCCCGTCCCAGGATATGAGCTAGGCTTGCTCCATCCAGCAGCTAACCAGACCATTTGTTACAAAGATCCAACTTGGCCCGTTAGAGGAATCTGTGATTGTTCTTGGGAAGCCCCAACCTCGTTCCTGAAGGTTGTACTGTGTAATCCTGGCAGAAAATGAGAATGACAAGCCAGCAATCTGCCCTGCTTTCCCGTGGAAGTCTCCTCCTGTTTCAGCATTTGTCAGACCCCAAGGTCAGCCTCCCACTTTAGATACAGAGGAGATGGTGAGAGAACCTCACCCTGGGATGCCGTGGTCACCCCGCCGCCACCAACTTCCAAGGCATAGACAATCCGTTCTCACAAAAGGAGGGGAGGTGTTCCTGAGATGACACGAGGAGAAGAGGAACTAGGAGTCAGATGGGTGATGGGGAATATTAGCACTATTTGCCCCTCCCTCTCTGCCCTCCTAAACATCTCCATCCATCTTGGGGGGGGTCATTGCTGGGGAGCAGTGTCATGGCAGGGAAGGATGGGCAGACTCTCCTCAGCTCACATTTCTGTACATGTAAAAAAGTCAAGACTCTATTGAGCAACAAGCATTTATTAGGCACCTACTATGTGCCAGTGACTGCTCGGCACTAAGAATACAAAGGAAAAGAATGAAGCCATTTCTACTCTCAGCTCACATTCTATCAAAAAGCTGGGCAAGTCACAGAGTGCAGTACACAGCCTGGGAGAGAGCCCAGAAGGAGAGTGGGCACTGAGTCCAGGAATGAGACCCAATCCCAATGGATGTGGGCCACTGAGCCTGAGTCCTCCGTCTGAGAAGTGGCCTCACCACTTATTTCTCCCCTACCTGACACCTTCTCTGGCTTCTCATCCCCAGAGTAGGGTGCCTCCAGTCCTTAGCATCCTGTGGGTTAAGCAAAGGTCTTTTATGGTCTAAAAAGGATGGTTCTGAAGGATCCCCTGGAAGAAAAGCCACAGCCCAGGAGTCTCCCAGCTACTCCTCTTGAGAGCCCTCCACTGTCTGCACATTCTAAAGGGACAGTTCTCCAAAGCTGACATCCAGGCTCCTAATTCTAGTGCCCTCACCTATTGATTATTTCCAATTTATCCTGTATATGGCTCATTTGTACATTTGATTTTTATGTTGTCTCCCAATGGTCTGTGAGCTCCTAGAGGTCAGGGAATCTTTTTACCTTTCTTTGGATCCCTAGGGCTTAGCACAGTGACCAGTACATAGTAGGTGCTCAATAAATGTTTACTCACTGACCAACTAACTCTGAAGTTCTCCCTCAAGCCCAACAGACTGCTCATGAGGACAAATAGGAAAGTAACAATTGTTGGGGGAGCTGTGGGAAAACAGGTACCTTGATGTAGTGTTCATGGAACTGTAAATGGTCCAGCCGTTTACTAAAGCAGCCTAGAATATGCCCCAAAAGTCATTCACCTCCTCATACCCTTTCACCCGCATTTTAACTCCTAGGCATATATGAATCCATCAACATTTATATACCAAAAAGAGATGAAAGAAGAGGGAAAGGAGCCATATTTATATGTATCAAATACTTAAAGCAGATCTTTTCATAGCCACAAAAGTTGGAAACTGGGGTTCTTCCCCTACTGAGGAATGGCTAAACAAATTATGGTACATGAATAAACACATAAAAAAGGACAAAGTGAGCAGAGGTAACAGAACCATGTATATAAAGACAACAGTATAGAGGAAAATATAAAAACGTAAAAATGATGGGAAAAAAAACTCAGAAAGACTTGAGAGCTTTGATCAATGCCACCACAAGGACCAATGAGTATGGCACATGCTAAGCAGCTCCTTCCAGAAGGCCCAGGGTGCAGAATGAGACACATCATGGCATTGACCAGTGTGGGAAGGTTGTATTTGACTATGCCTCTTGGCTACAAGAGTTTTGTTTTTCTTTTCTCTTCTAAATTGAAAGTAGAAGGGAGAGAAAAAAATCATGAATTGAAAAGTTAAATTTCAAAATAAACCCAAAGAGTCTCTTTAAAAACAAATGGTACCAACCCTTTAGTGGAGTTGTCCCTGGGGGGGGGGGGGTGTCTTAGTCCAGAGTGTAGTGGGTTGGAGGCATTTTGCTTTTGTCTGGTGTCTCCTGCAGGACTGTCTCAGCCCTCCTTGTAACGTGGGGGTCAGTCCATCTTTGACCTGCTTCCCTCTTCAAATCCAGCTTTGGCTCCCTACTCCATGGGCTGAATTTCTTACCTGTCAAACCCTATTCCTGCTTTAATCAGTGCCGTCCGCTGGAAGGACAGTCCATGCTATTTCTAGGAGGAACATTTCCTCCAGTTCTATGTGTAGCATGTACACATGTACCTACATGTCACTCTGTGTGTGTGCATGTGTGTGGGAGAGCACAGAGCATTGACACAGGCTCTCTGCCCAAGCACACGAGCTGGCTCACCCCAGGTGTCCTGGGGAGCTGCAGCTGCTTCCCAGGGAGTGGGGGCCTCAGCTTCTTCCCCTTCTCAGCCTCTGAGCCTGCTTGCTCCTCTCGAAGGGGAGGGGGAGGGGCAGGAGGCTGGTCACCTTTCTTCCACCAGGTAGATGGCAACATCTCTTAGGCAGCAGCTAGAACAAGGACTCAACCAGAGGAACCTGACCTCCACCCTGACTTCCTCTTCTGCTTTGTTTCTCTGCCTGAAAGCCAGTGACTACATAGTGATCCTGAGATGAACCTGCCCAGTCTTGGAGGTACTGACAGGGAGTAAGGGAGTTTCCATGGTGGAGAAGTCGACTACCCAGGGCACCCCGACTTAAACTGTCACAGCTTGAAGTTGTCTGGACAGTGGAGAGTCAAGGTGAAATGTCCCAGTGTCCACTGAACAAGCCTACAAACTCTCACATTCCAGGGTTCAAGGGGTATAATGGGCCAACAGCTACTTATTTAAGTCATTGTCAATGTTTGCTGAATGTAACTGTGGTTAAAAGTTAACAGATACTATTTTATCTCTACCAACACGACCTGGTGAGACCTTTCGTTTGTAGGAAATAAATGCCCATGCCATACCTGATCTGGGTAGTATATCTGCGGACCTTTCTACTGCATTCCTTTGGGGAGACCCTAGACATGAAAAGGACTCTAAGCTTTAAACCGTTTCTCTTGGGGTGTAAGGACAGAGGTGATAACTCAAGAGTGTGAGAGAAGGATTCTGCTCTTTATGACCTGGGCAGACAGTGTGGTACAGTGGGAGGGGTGCTGGCATCAGAGGACTCTGAGTGAATCCCCCTCATCCCATTTGCTGACTTCACTTCACACCCTGTGCCTCAAATTTCCTCATCAAAATTCCTCACCATATAAATGAGGTCAATCCCATCCCCAAATCTATGATCCTTGGAGTGTGAGCCCTTGTGCAAGTCCCTTCCCCTCTCTAGTACTCAATTTCCTCATTTGTCAGAGTCAGAGTGGGGGCATCCAGCCTTATATCCTAGGATAACTGGATCCCAACACTCAACGGTTTATTCCAGGCAATGCTGCCAGAAAGCCCAAACATAAGATGAGCGTTTTGCCATAAACACAGATGACACCCCAGGATGTGTCCTCAGAGCACTGGGAGGGGAGGGCAGAAGACTGTTTATTTCAGTCGATAGAGCAGAAAGCAGCATCTGCTTAAAGCTGTCAGACCAAGCCCAATCTTTGCCTAACACCCAGGGCAACCAGCAGGTGGGGAGATCTCCCTGCACAAAGCTGTCCTAAGGCAGAACCCTCCAGGAGTGACCAGCAAAGACTGCACTTGGTTCAACTTTCCTATTGCCATCAAAGGTAGTGCCATTCCCCAGTCATCTGGGCTCCCAATCTGTGTGTCATCCTAGACTTCTCACTGTCCCATACCATGTCATTTCTACCTTCATAATATCTCTTCTATAGTTCTCTTCCACTTTCCCCAGGGAGGCAAAGACATCCATCCATCCATTCACCACATCCATCTATCCATCCATCCATCCATCCCTCTAGTATGAATCCTCGTTACCTCTCACCTGGACTATAGCAATATGCTTCTGGTGGGTCTGCCTGCCCTGAGCCTCTTCCCCCTCAAATCCCTCCTCTGTCCAGCTATCAAAGTGTATGTCCCACCATGCCTCCCCCTCCACCCAATAAACCTCAGTGGCTCCCTATCACCTCAAAGATGAAACAGAAAATCCTCTGTTTGGCCTATAAAGACTTTCATAAACAGACCTCCTCCAGACCCTCCATTATCTTTCTCCTCACTGCACAATCCAGTGACACTGGCTTTGATTCCATGCCCACTGCCCGGAGGGCTCTCCTGCCTCTCAGCTCTCCTGCCTTTCAGCTTCAAGGCTCACCTCCTGCAGGAGCTTCCCCCCCCCCCCCTCACTCCCAGGGCCTTCCCTCTGCTCTGGATATGGACATGCTGTCTCTCCCACTTCTCCCTAAGGGTGAAGCTTTGATCTCTTCTTGTATTCCTGGCACAGAATCTGGCACACAGGAGGTCTAAGCTTACTGATGGCCTGTCTTCCCTTGCCTTACCTCCTCATTGATGACTGCCCTCATTGATGACTGCCTTCTGGGATCCCAGGAGGCTTTCAGAAAAACCTAACCCCAACTCAGTTCCAGTTCTGGAACCATGATTAAATCAAGTCTGCCACAGTTCCTGGACTGTAGGGCAGCATCCCAGCAACTTTCAGCACTGAATGAGCCATCTGGCCCCCACTCTCCTGTGTTGTCCTCTCCTACTAAAAGGGAGGGCAGGGACCAATCATTGCTTTTATGTCTCCAGGGCTTAGAACAGTGTTTGAGAATAAACACTGAATAAATGCTTCTTCTACTATGCACTTACACTCCTATTTATCTCATTGGATCCTCACAATAATCTGGAGCAGGTATTTATAGGTGAGCAGATGAGGTAAGAGATATGCCAAAGCCACATAGGTGCTAAGCAGTAGAGTCAGGATCTGGACCCACGTCCTCGCATACTCTGCTGTTCTTTCCATTCCCATCTGGATTTTTGTCTGGATCCACACAGAAATCCTCTAATCAAAGGAGTAATTCATAGACAAATCCCTAGTGTGTGCCATCACCTTCATCAAGGATATTCTTTTTTTTTTTTTAAAGCAATTGGGGTTAAGTAACTTGCTCAAGGTTACACGGCCAGTCATTATTTATGTGTGGGTGCTCATTTTCTGAGGCTGGTTTCGATCTCAGGTCATCCCAACTCTGAGGCTGGTGCTCTTACTCACTGTGCCACCTAGCTGCCCCCATCAAGGATATTCTATTAAAGCCCCATCCACACTGCAAGGAAAGTTATATTGGAAATGGAGATGTTTTTGTTTAGTCACGTCAGACTCTTCATGATAGGGCTGCATTTGGGTTTCCTTGGCAGAGGTACTGGAGTGGTTTGCATTTCCTTCTCCAGCTCATTTTACCAATGAGGAAAACTGAGGCAAACAGGGAGAAGTGATGTGCTTGAGTCCCACAGATAAGAAGAGTCTGAGGCTGGGTTTGAACTCAAGAAGAGAAGTCTTTGTGACTCCAGCCCAGGCTCTATGCACTGCAGTACCTCCTGGCTCTCCAAAAATGGAAACAGAACAAGATGGCCCAAGGCCAGCCCAAGGGCATCTCATCCTTTACTGTTCTTTGCCACCATAAAGATATTCAGGGGGTTGCACAAGTATGCAGGAAAGATCAGCATGTTAGGAAGTCCCAACCAGGCCTGTGCTGCAAATGTTTTACAACCTGCTCTCCAGAAAAAACCAAAATCCGTGGGGACATACTTTCCTGTTTACTTTGCATTATTAAAACTTTCTTGTCTAGACAATTAACAAAACAATAAGCCAGACCCTGCCGATTTCTAAGGTGTAGACGTTCTCAAGGAAAACTAAACAATCGCAGACTGGTTGGAGCTGGGCTTGTCCACCCGCTCCCAAATCCCTTGGATGAAAGTGTGGGGGGCATGGGCCGGGTCAGAGAGAATGGTCCCCTGATGAAAGTCCGGGAAGGAAGGCGCTTCTTACACTCGGAGTGTGAGGAGGAACCTGTAAAAGCTTCTTCATATAGTAGCAGAGATGGAGAGAGTTATCTTCAGAGTTCTCAAGGCTCGAGCTTTCGACTCTACCAGGGTAAACGGCTTCTCAGCCTTGATAATTAAGCACCATTCATCTTAATCGGGACAAATCAACAAAATAAAATAAAATCAGCAGATGAAACAGCATCTGTAAATGTCATTTGCTGGATAAATAGCAACTGGGTTATTTTTGGACGGTAGAAGGATTGCGTGTTCGGCAGCTGCGAGAGCCTTTTCTTTTGGAGTTTTGTTTGAAAAAAAAAATGCGGACAGGGAGGCTAATAGGGTCACAGATTTAGAACTGGAAGGCGCCTCCGTCTCACTTTACAGATGGGGAAACCGAGGCACTGAGGGAGGAAGTTACCCAGAAAGAAGCAGAGAGCTGCTTTCGAATCCTGCCTCTTACGGTGGGAGCCATTTAATTTCTACAGCCTCAGCTTCTTCACCTGTAAAAGAGCCAACAATATTGCGTGATGGCACGTAAGTCACACGGTTATAGCGAGGTGTCTAAAGTGCTTTGCGAACCTTGCGGGGCTGGAGAAATCCCACCTAAGACCTTCACTTGCTGTCGTGACCTTTCCGCAGTAGGTACATTTTTTTAAAAGACCAGACAATAAAATAAGAGACATTCCTATAGCTCCTGAAGTGTGCGTACATGGTCTTATTTGAGCCTCACTAATTATTGTCCCTATTTTATAGAGGAAGAAACTGAGAGTTGGGGACCCAGAGTGATCTGCCCATGGTCACACACACCAGTGTCAGAGCTGAGTCTCAAACTCGGACCCCTCTTGATTTCAGGCCCAGGGTTTGGCCCTCTGCACCATTCAGCCTCGTCATTGTAATGGATGGACAAAGGGAAAAGGCAGAGTCTCATCAAGAGAGAGCCTTGGGCAGGGGGGGGGGGGATCCCAGGATGCCTTAAGCTCCCCCAGGCACAGATCCCCCCAAGGGACATTTTTGTTTGGGAGCCCAGGTCTAAATGCAGCCTAGGCTGCTCTGAAGCTGGCCTGCCAGCAAGAGAGATCTGTACCTACTGTTGGATGGGTGCATCGCCAGATACTTCCTGTGGTCTTCATTCTTAATATTAACTCCAAAGCATAAACAACCCAGTGAATTAGGAAATCCCCGGGTGATGCAAAATCCATTGTTCCCGTGGGTCGTGGGTCAAGATTCTGCAGTGAGGCAAATTCAGGGCAATCAATCTCATTGGCTGAGAACCTAGGGGAAGCGACGGCTTCAGAGGGGACGGAGACACTTCCGAATAAAGCAAGGGGCGGGACCCGAAGTTGAGAATGACCTCGCCGAGATCGGGCCAGCTGGAGCCGCCCATCTCTTTCAGCCTAGCCTAGAGGAGATTGTCTAGTCTGACAGTCTGGGCAAGGGAGTGGGTGGGCTTGCTCTCGGGGTCCTCCTCGGAGCCTCTGGACAGCCCTGGGGCTTTCCAAGGCACAAGAGTAAAGTGCTTCCTTAGGACTCGGACCTAGATCCACACATGGAAATGGAGGACGGCTCCCTAAGGTGCAAGCGATAGCGCCTTATGGGGAATCATCCTGTAAATCGGGCTGTCGAAATATGGCGGTTCTGCCGTTAGGAGTGAGAAATCCCTAGTGCTGCGAGCCGGGCGCCGGGGGAGCTCCTCTCGCGTGTCCTCGAGCCGCGGATCGCCAGCCCTTCCAGCAGACATTCTCCGTGGTCTCTACAGCGCAATCGGATCCCATTTCATTCCCCACATGCGTCCCCAGCACCTGCTGGGGCACTGCTGCGCTCGCCCGACAAAACCCTGGGGAGGCAGCTTTCCCTAACCTCCTCCGCAGGGAAATGGAATTGTTCTCGGATTAAAGCATCTAAATACGCTCTGCCTTAGGCCAGTGATACAAAGTCCCTCCCCTCAGGGGGTCTCCCGTTCAATTGGGCAGAAATGATCAAGAAAATGATAATTATTATAATTACTGTATTATTATAATACCCGGCAAACTGACTGATCAGATACTGTGCGCAGCCCCACGCTAAGCCTGGTAGCTACAAAAAGAGGGCCGGGGTCTCCCCTAGGCGTTTGCTTTTGCCCTTAGGCAGTGCTTGGCACGGAGTAATCTCTTAATAATTAAAAAAATAAGATAATATTTGTAAATCGCTTTGCAAACCTTAACACCTATACACACAGTAGCCCTTTTTACTATGAACGACCTTGACAATGTGCTCATTCACCTCTAGGTGGTTTCCTCCTGTTTTCTAGGGCTGCTGCCTGAGCACTAATTCTGAACCTTGTGGCACTGCAGGAAGAGGGCCCAAGGAGCCCATGAGCAGAGGATTTGCTTCCTAAAGTATCACAAGAGACCCAGGAATGAGACTCCTCTGCCAGAACCCAGGAGCCCTCTAGACCTCAGGTCCTCCTTGTACTTGGTAGGCCAGTTTTCTAACACCAGTATTAACCAAAATGCCCGCCCTTTCCCAGAGATCCTCTAGGGCTGTAATTCATGACCTCCCTGGTCTTAGAAAGACTGCCACTGCTGCCATTTTGAGAGGCCATGGAGAGCTGCAGGATGGGTGGACATGGCAGCAGCACCTCCCCAGGGAGGACTTAACATCACATGCTGGCCTAAAAACTGCCACCAAGGACATTCCTGTACAGAAATAAGCAGATCAGTCACACAAGAGAGCGACAGGGGACAGCAAACACAAGGACAGTCCAAGCTAGCCCTGCACTGGTGTCTACAAAATACCAAAGGAAACCAAGGCAGGCCCTTTGTGCACTCCGGAAGCCTCTGGGATGGGTCTGCAGAAAGACCTGGATGAGACTGAACCAGGTTAATAGGAATGGAAAGAGGTACTATCTGCACCGGGAGAAGGACCTGCTCACAGACCCAGGCTGGAAGGAACCTTATCAGCTACTCAGCCCACCTCTCTCATTTTACAAATGAGGAAACTGAGACTCAGAGGGACTTCAGTAATAGCTTGCTGAAGGTCATGAGGGACATGGCCAGGGTTTGAAACTAGGTCTTTCCATTTGAAATCCCATGCAGCTCCTACTTAGCCCCAGCTAAGAGATCATGGCATCCCAGGTTTAAAGCTGGAGAGCAACTCAAAGGCTGCTGGAGGAGGCCAGCCCTCTCATGCTACAGATGGAGGGCCCTGAAAGTGAAGAGCCTTCCCTGTCTCTGATAAGTAGGAAATGTCAAGGGTGGGATTTGAACGGAGCTTAAGGCCTCTTTCTTTTACCCTGTGCTAATCATGAATGTATTGAAACACATGCAGTGCAGAAGACTGGAAAGTGGACTTTCCTCTCAAGCCTTGGGGGGCCACATCAGTAACCCCCAAAGCAAGGGCCTCACCATTGGTCCCAGGCTAGAGCCTGGCAGCTATGACGGGAGATGTGTGCTGAAAGGAGGTTGGCCAGGAGGGCACAGAAAGGAGTGTGAGCCTTGGCTTGCCTCCCCTTCCTGGTGCTGACCCAAGTTGGGTTGGCACAGCCACAATGCCCTGAGCCATAGGAGGAAGGGCAGGAAAGCATTTGAATTGGGGGGGGGGTGAATGCACTGTATCCCTCCTCCACCCAGGGGTGTGACTTTGGGCAGGACCTTTCCATTCCAGAGACCTCAGTTTCCTGGCCTGCAAGTAGAGGGGCTTCAGTGCACCCACCACTGAGGTCTCTTTCATCTCTAAAATTCACTGATTCTGTCAAACATGGAGGGATGAGGCTTTCCAGATCTGCAATGTTTCTGATCATGGCTCACTCAGCACACAAACAACCTGCTCATTCTGGATTAGGCATCCCGTTGTCCTTCCTGGCTAGCTTTCATGAGTGGTGCCTAATTCACAGAGTGAGCAACTGGGCATGGAGGGGAGACTTTGTCCCCAAACTTGCTTCATTCTTGCCATCTGCCATCTAAGGACACTGGGGTGGTTTTTCATTTTTCTTTGCATATAAGCCCCCAAAGGGCATACATAGTCTATCCTTGATCATTGCTGCTAGCTGGAAAAGGCACTAATTAGGCTAATTAAAATCATTTCTGCTTGGCTTTGGAATGCCTGCCTAGGTACTGAGAGACTCATCCTTCCAGGCTGACTCCTTCTTAAGTGGTCAGCTCTTTGGCCACAGAGACCCACTTTTGAACAGTACAGGTATATCTCAAGTTCCTAATATGTATCACCTTTGCTAACAATGATGCCACCCAGTGAAGGACAGAGCAGAGGAGTTAGAGTGAATGAGACCATTCTATAAGCATATATAAAGAATCTACTATATGCAGTGCTAGGCACTGAGGAGACAGATTGAGCCAGTCATGTTCCAACATGTGTGTGGATGTCATTGGATGTGGGAGAGGGAGCCCTAACAGCTGGGAGCTGGGGTGGCAGTTAGGAGAGGTGTTTGGTGGGGCCTGGTGCCTGAGCTGACCCATGAAGGAAGCTCAGGATTCTTAGAGGTGGATGGCAGGAAAGAGAAGATTCCAGGCTGACTCTGTGCCAAGGTCCTGGTGGGGCACGGATGCCCAGGGCAGGGACTGACTGTAGGCCAGTTTGCCTGTGATGGACAGTGAGGAAAGGGGAAATGATATCTGCAAAGGTGAACCTGGGCCAGTCTGTGATGGGTTTCAATGCCAAGCTGACGACTCTCAAGTTGTCCCAGAGCAAAGGTTTGGGGGGTGTCCTGACCTGGTCAGGTTTGTGATTTAGAAACGTCGATGTGCTGCTTAATGTAGAAATGTTTAAATGAGTGCACATGTAAGTCTATATCAGATGGCTTGCTGTCTTGGGGAGGGGGAGGGGATGGAGGGGGGGAAATTTGGAACTCAATCTCAAAAAAATGAACATTGAAAACTATCTTTACATGTAATTAGAAAAATCAAATACTATTTACAAAAATAAAAGAAATATCAATGTGCACAGGGGAGTGGTTGGCTCTTAGCAGGTGATTTCTGGATTGTCAGCTGTGTGAAGGATGGGCTGGGGGGCAGACTAGGGGTGATGTGTGAGTAAAGGGAAGAGGATGGACGGGAGAGGGAATCAACAAACTGCAGCAAGTGACCTGGAGAGTGAGAGAGGAGGAAAGGAGATTGGAAGAGTCGGAAAGGTCTGCAGAGTAATGAAAACAGAAGCTACTCTAGCTATTAACCTAATGTTATATCACTACTGGGGACAGATGGCAACTCAGTGCCCAGCCGGGAGTCAGGAAGACCTGAGTTCAAATTTGGCTTCAGATACTTACTAGCTATGTGACCCTGGACAAGTCACTTAACCTCTGTGTGCCTTACTCCACAGGAGAATGAAATGGCAAACCACTGCTCTCTTTGCAAAGAAAATCCCACAGACAGAACCGATGTGACATGGTCCATGGGTCATGAAGAGACAGACTTGAATGAACAACAACAGCATTATTATTATTATTACTGCTAATACAAAAGTGGTACTCCACCTCTGCCTCCCGCTGTCTCCACAGAACACTTCTGGGCTCCTCTGTTCTCCTGAGACAGAAGCAAGGCAGAGCAGGACTCCAGGGACACCTCCATGAACTTGGCCCACCATCACTCGGCCTTTGGTTCCAATGAGGGGAGAAAGTCCAGCCAGGAGAACTCCCTCTCCTAAGGAAGGACGCCTTCTCTCTGACTTAGAGTTGGCTTAGGGCCCTGAGTGAAATGACTGGCGCACAGTCACAGAGCTGGTCTGTGCAGGACAGGACTGGAACTTGGGTCTTCCTGACACCAAAGGCTGGTTAAAAGTGGATCTCCTTGTCCATGTGGACAAGGGCTCCAGGCCTTGGACCGGGGAGGAGGGGGACAGTCCAGAGCTTGGATTTATCAGGAGGATGGAGGAATGACCAGGAGGGCCTGGAGAGCCAAGGACTTGGGCCCACTCCCACTGTCCAAAGCTCTCTGCAGAGCTTTAAGGTCACAACAACTCCCCCCACAGCCAGCCTGTCCTGATGCCCTTGGAGGCCTCCCCGCTCCATCAAATGCCTTTGTGAATCCTTTGGGTCTGTTCTGTATGCTGGGACAGAAGGAAATGAGCTGGTCTCTCAGTGAGAACCAGGGATGACAGGTGGAGACAGGAAGCTCCCTTCAAGCCACCAGCATGTGGAAAGAAGAGAAGGAAGGGCCCCTCCCTGAGAGGCCAGCTTGGGGCAGGGCTGGGCTGAGAGTCCCAGCCTGAGAAATGATGGGGAATGAATGAAGGACGGACGGGAAGAGGCCAGCCGGAGGCTCTAAATGCAGGCTCTCGTTACTGAAGCATGTAGCAGGACTGCTCTTCCCATGGATCTAGCTGGAGCAGACTTTTTGTGTCTACCTCATCTGCACCATTTTCCCCTTATACTTTTGCATTGGTCAGCTGTTTACCTGCTGGGCTTAGCATGAATTTGGGGGGTGCATCAATAAGTTTGGGTCAAACCAAAAACAACTCTCTCCTTTCTAACCTAGCTGAGAATAATGTTGAAGGAGGGAAGCAGGATTGTAACAAGGAGATTGGTAAAAGTTGCTGAAACCCAATCCGGGGACCTAGCCTCATTCCTCCCCATTGTATGGAATGATTCTGGATCTGGGCAGGAGCCTGAGCCTTAGGTCAGTGTCACCGTCATGACCCTGGAGGCAGCCACCAAGCCGGGGCTGGAGCCTGGCCCTCTATGGCCCCCACTCAGAGCCCTGTTTTTGGCACCTGAACCTGACTGACCCTCAGCTTCCATCAGGGGCTGCCTGGCTGCCAATATAATCCTTTCTCTGAAAGTTGGTCCCTGAGGCTTTTCTCCTCCCAAAGATTCTCAAGGGCACCGCCCTCTGGTAGTCATATTGCTCACAATCAATTTCCCATCCAGAACACAGTGCCTCCCACGTTCTCCAAATGGAGGGCATCTTCTAATGAGAATGAAGTCACTGCCCATTAAAGTGAACCACGGAGGTCACTGAGAGAGGGTGCACCTGGTGGCTTCTGCCAAATGTCTGTTTTCACTGCCAGCAGCTCATTATCTCCTCCTCCTAACACTGGGACCCCAGGATTGTGTGCTGGTGGGCAGGGAAATGAGTGACAGCAGCCATGTCCTCAAGGCACTTCCTTTGTTATGGGACATCTCGAGGGATGTGTCTGCCCATGCCTGGAGGAAGGAAGTCTTCACAGGGCTTTTCACAGCTGATTTCAGTCCCTTTGACTAATTCCAGGCATTCTCTAAATGCTGGTCCTGTTGCTACTGTCATCACTATTATTCGTGATTCCATGGGTATAAGGAGTTTCTGGTGTGGAAACTCTCTCTCCCAATGCAGACCTATCAGTATTCTGTAACTTGGAGTGTCGGCTGGAGCGTCACACTGCCAGGATGGGTCACAGGTGTCTCCTAACACTGAGGTTGGCTCTCTAACCAATGCACCACAATGCCTTGTGAGCTATGTCTTGAATTTAAACAGTGACCCTCATCTCATCTCCTACTTGAGGAAGATAACTGCCTCTTCATGTGCCCCAGGAGAGTGTGGACCCCTTCTTTCACTGTTAGTCAAGGGGCAGGAGAGCGGAAAGAGAGAGGGGACCTCCACATCATCCTCTCCTCCCTTCTCCCCTTGCAGCTGCTCTCCAAGGCTGCTGTGAGGCTCTCTTCCCTGGGCTTCCTGATTCTAGACAAATCTCTTTGACCTGGGTCATCTTTCTGGGCCAGCCCAATGCCAATGAAGGAAAATTCTAACCAGTCTCCTATCTCCCCCAGCACTTCTTTGGTTCCTTATCTCACTTTTCCTTTAATTATAGTTCTTCACCTTGCTACTCCATCCTGCCTACATGGCCCATTAGACTATAAGCTTCTTGAAGGCAGGGTCCCCACTGGATCTTTCTTGGCATCCACAGAACTCAGCCCTGGGCCTTCTACACTGTAAGCACAAAAAAGTCTGCTGACAGTATTTCTGAAACACATGGCAGCGAATGTCTTTTTTGGATGTTCATTCCTGCTTAACACCTCATATACTGGGTGGACCCATGGAGGTTCTTTTGGGAGTAAAAGGGTAGGGCCAGGGGAGTGGTGGCAAGAGACAGACAGGGATGCCAAGTCCTGGGATCAGCTTCTTCATTGCAATCCACTGCACTCCCAGCATCCCTCTGGCCCACACTTCCTCTACATTCAGCACAAAGGTACCCACAATCCCTCTTCCCCAACTGCCAGAAACAGTAATGATTGATCATTTGCTGTGCATAGAAAGGCATCAAAGAGCTGAAGAGTATCTCCCAGAATGCCCAGAAGAATTTCCTGAGCTATCTTCTTTACTTTGGCATCCCAGGAGCCTAGGGAAGCACCCTCACATCCCCTGCTCCTAGCATCCCCTTTGACTGACGGATAGCATTTGCAGAGCTCTTTAAGGTTTGCAAGGTCCTTTACAGATATTATCTCACAACAATCCTGGGAAGTACTATTATTACCCCATTCTACAGACCAGGAAACTGAGACTGGTTGAGGCTAAGTAACTTACCCAGAGTGACATAACTAGTAAATGTATAAGGTAGGATTTGATCTTGGCCTCTCCCTGAAGCCAGTAAGCTGCCCAGACTTGGACAGGAGATAGGTAAAGCCCTTCTCAGCCCTTTAAGGCATGGAAATGTCATCTGTGATTATTATCTCAAGCTTCCTAGGAGCAGAGGCACCCATTGTGTGAGGAGATGAGTCTAGTTCTAGTTCACACACAGGTAGCAAGTGGGAAAGCCAGTATCTCAGCCTGGTGAAGGAATGAACTCAGAGGTTCTGTGTTTGAAGTGTGACCAACAACAGTGGAGATTGAGAACTGGAAGGGCCTTGAAGGACCCTCAAATTCAATTCCCTTATTTATAGAAGAGGGATGATTACTCAGCTAACAGACATGGCAGGTAGGGCTTGAGCAGCTCCTGAAGAGACAGAAAATACAAAGCATTCTTTTCTTCAAAAAGCACAAGATTAACTGATGAAAACTGATGAAAACCAGATGCACATTCTGTGAGTTTCATTGCCCTCTATTTGTGCCCTGTCAGCAAATCAATCCCGCCATTATTCAAACAAGATTTATAGATACTTCAATAGGCCATCACTGGCCCTTGGAATGCACTCCAAATTAGGACCTGGGGAAGGAGCTCCAACCTTGAGTCAATGGGACTCAGCACATACTCCATTATTCTGGGCCTGCGTGCTCGTCAATGATCGATAATGACAACTATATTCACACACAGTGTCTATAATGCTTCTTGAAGACAGAGGCAGATTGATATGGAGGAAACCTCAAAGTTAAATAAAAGGCACTAAACAGGGCAGTGCAAGGGACAAACTGGCTGGAGTCAGGGGACTGGGTTCAGATCCCACGTCTGAAGGGGTATGACCTTAGGTAAGTCACCTTCCTGCCCTGGTCCTCAGTTTCCTTTGCTGTAAAATGTAGATGTTAGACTAAATGACCTCTGAGGGTCCTTCCAACTCTGATGTACAAACTTATGGTATGTGCCACAATTGAAAGGACAATCTGAAACGGGCCAAACTGAAGAAAGGCCCTCCATCAGTTTCCATTCTATCAATGAAATAGCATGTAAATATGTCAGTGGCAGAAGGAAGCCATTCTAGGATTTAACACTTGCTGGGAGTACAGCATATGTGGACAATCTCAATTCAATGAATATTTATTGGATGCCTAGCTTGTGCTTAGTAGTGGGCTGGCTGCCATATAGGGGAAAGGGGAGAGAACACAAAGAATGTCACCAAAGGGGCTTAATCCCTCCTTGAATGGCTCCTCCAAGGACCACATTAACCGACACACACTGTTGTATACCTTATTTGAAATGTCACTCAGCAAAAGCTGGACAAAGCCATCTCCATAGTCTAGGTGACTGCCTTCAAGTCTAGATTGGGAGAATGTGTGAACTGCAAACCCTCTGGAAGACTGGAGAAGCCACAACTGAACACTGGCCATTACCAGCATCGGCAGAAACCCTGCCTCTTGTTGAGACTGAGAGAATCCCAACTGGAACAGGGAATAGAATAAATTACAAGAATGACTTATTACTTGAGTGCTCCCTAGTTAACCATGATGATCTCCAGCAAGAGCCTTGTGCATTGGAAAGCAAACATCCTCTGGTGCGACACTGACCACTAGAAGTCCTGCTAGAATGGGGTATTCTGAGACCCTCCTGCACCACAGCTGCTGAGAAGACATGAAGTCAAGGAAATCAGCACCTTGGAGAAGAACTGCCCTGAATCTGCCCCAGGGTTTTGAAGGGGGGATCAGATGCACCTTCTGAGGGCAAAGCTGTTTCGTTGTGTTCACTCTTAGAAGACAGACCCACAGTAGTCTTGCAGTCATCAGTCTAAGCCAAGACCAAAGTTCAATGAGAACAATCATTTCTCGAGTACATTGATCACTGTGTTACATTGAAACATAGTGATGTTCTGAGGCAGGTTGAATCAGGAACCAGGGAATCGTGGTTCACATCCCTGCCCTGACACTTACTCTCCATGGGACATCAGCCCTCTCTCTGTAGGCCACAGTTTCTGAATCTGTCCAGTGAATGTGTTACACTAGAAGTTTCTTCCGGTTCCAAATCTATGCCCTCGTGACCATTCCCAACAGAGGCATTTCGGGGTACATGCATTACTTCTGGCTATACTACCTAAATGTCCATGATGGTAGGGACCCCTTAGAAATCACCAAAACGAGTACATAGCTCAACAAATACTTGACGCTCAACAAATACTTGACACACAAATGTGCTTCCTCTCCAAGCTCAGCCAAGAATTACAGTGACTCAAAAGAATTTGTTGGGATGGGACAGTGACCCATCCCCAAGAGATTCTGGTCTATGCCCTTGGCCCTTTTAAGCACTTGGGAGGCAGACAGAGACTTACAGAGAGGTACATTAAGGTGACAGGAACCTGTCAAAGGTGTTGACTTTGGTAACATCCCCAAAGGACTGCTTCAGGGAAGGAGTGCCTGCCCACCTAAGGGGCAAAGTCCCATATGCCCACCCTAGTGATGGCTCCAAGCTGTGCAGGGGAGTGTGAGTTCTCAGTGGGCAGGGCTGTCTCATCTACGGCTGGGAGGGACCTCAGAAGTCCTCAAGTCCAGATGGGGAAACTGAGGCCCAGGGAGGAAAGGTCACATAGGAAAGTAAAAGAACAGAGATTCAAACCCCTGCATTCTTCAGTGTTTCTTGGCAGTGATTCTCCCACCGATTCCTTTCCCAACAGTCCTGTGAGACAGGTGTCTAATGACTGCTATGCCCATTTTGAGTGGGCTCACTGAGGTTCCATGAGGGAAGTGACCAGCTTCAGGTCACATAGCAGGAAACTCAGGATTCAAACACAGCTCCAGTGATTCCTCATTCTACTGAAGACTTTACTCCAAGCCCCCAGCTAAGTGGTTGGCATGTAGTGGACTCTTAGTAAATGCCTTCTGAATTGAAGTAAACTTCTGAGGAGAAACCCAAAATCTGCTTAGTTGTTAGCCCAAGGGATCCCAGATGACAGACACATGCTCACTTGGCTTCCCTTTCCAAAGGCTCTGCCTTGGGTGCTGAGGTCCAGGAAGACTGCCTCCTGGATACACCGGAAAGGTGTCACTGCCCAGCCCCCTTGCTCTGGGATTAGAAAAGTCCCAATCGAGTGCAATGGGGGAATTCTCAGGGCTATAGAAGGAGACAAACAAGCTGAGCAGGGACCACACAGTCCAGAACCCCCTGGAATTTCCTCCCTTCCTGGACCCACCTCCCCCTTTCCAGCATGAAGCTGTGGGCAGCTTCCTGATCCGGCTCTATGGGAATCTGGTCACAGAATCACAGCCTCAGTCAATCAAAGGGACTGTGTAGGTCAGTCAATGCAACCTATAGCAAGCTGGCCCTCTCCAACAGACCTGGTGAGTCCAATGAATGTCGATTTTGGAGCCTGCTCCTTTCAGAGATTGCCCATTCCACCATTGGAGACTTCTAAGGGGTAGGTTTCTATCCGAGCCAACATTTTTCTCTGTAACATTTCCCCATTATTCCTCTGTCTGTCCCCCTGGGGCCACACACAAGCAGTCAAATTTTCCCTGTATTGTCTTGGATATTTACTTGGATAGTGTGACACTGGGCAAGCTACTTAATCTCACACCTGAAAAATGGGAATAATCATAGCACCTATCTCATGGGGATGCTGTGAGTGTCAAAAGAGATTATGGATGTAAAGTGCCTTCAAAACCTTAGGGCGCTTTTATGCCCAAGAATCTAAAAGAGCTGGAGAGAAGCCCCCAAGTCTCTCATAGAGAGGAATAGAGACCTAGAGCCACTGGCTGGGGGAGGGGAGGCTGGGCTGCCTGAAGGGTCAGTCCCTGAATATTTTTCATCAAGTGCTGGGTTTAGTCTTCAGCCAAAAAGACAGTTGTCCCATACCAACTCAGAAAGTGGCTTAGGAAGAAAGGAGACTTGTAGTCAGTCAGGCTTCAAGGCTGCCTATAGTGGGTTTCTCTGACAGATCCCCCTGAAGAGAATTTGGGGACTGAAGACCTATAGAGAGGAGTTACAAGTTACAAGGGTGATTCTCACCTCCCTGGAGGCATGTAGCTTCATATTGGCCCTGGCCAAGTATGTTCCTTATGGATCTGCTCTTCCCATGGATGGGGGAGTGTCTGTGGGGGAACACGTGTCTCAGATTTAGGGGGAAATATTCTATCATTGCTTTTCCTACTAGACTCTGGTGAAATGTCCCTGCTTTAAGCAATTTCTGTCCAGCAAAGTGGGGCCCATCGATGGGTGTTCATAAGCTAGTTTTGAGTTCTTGGAGACCCCCATCCTTGAACTTGAGGTAGTTTTTCTGAGGGATCATGTGGAAGAGGGGACAAGGTACACACACAGCTTTCAGGAGACAAAATGTAAATTTTTCTTAAAACAAAAGATAAAGTTTTAAAATTTCTCTAATGCATTTTCCATGCTCTCTTTTCCTTCCTGTATAGATATTTGTCAACCAGAATCCCTTGGCATCTGATATATTAGGTCTCATTTAAACTCTAAAAACAGAAAACAACTCCTGCATTTCTTGGCCCACACAAATATAAATTTTGGCTCGGTCGATAAAATCTATCCCTTTAAAGGAAGGATGCAACAACTCTGAAAATAACGATATTGAATTTGACTTACACTCTGGAAAATGCTGCATAGACACTAGCGATCTCTCCCTGTGTTTGAAAATCATTCAGGAAGGCTGGCATGTCTAATCACAAGCTGTCCGAACACCTGCCAGCTGTGCTTCTTGTACTAGCCACCAGGTGGCGGGGTGAGAGAACAAGAACCAACCCCTGAAGGGCCAGTCTCAAGTTCAGCGGCTCCAAGTTCAGACCATGCCATGGTTTACAAACAAGAGAGGCCTGGGAACTGACCCTTAAAAAGCTTGGCATCGGGGAAGGATTCCTGTTAAATAAAGTTGGAGTTTATAGGGACTTACACTTTTTTAAATTAATGAATAAAATGAAATCACTAATACTGGTGGTGTTCATGATAATGGTAATAATTAAAACTCACATTGTGTAATTCAGTTAATATCAGCGACTACTTGTAGAAACTCCCTCCACCAGTGCAGAGAGTGGCCAGTGGTCTAGGATTTTGTAGCTAAGTCCTAGGACATTACTGATAAACTCCCCGAGGGCAGGGGCAGTTTTGCTTTTGCATCTAGCTCTGTTCCTGGGGCATAGGAAATGTCTACTCAATGCTTGTTGGGTGGCCAGAGACCAGAGACCAGAAGTTAAGTGGCTGGCACACGTTCACTTGGCTAGTCAGCAGCAGAAGACCCAGGACTTCCAAGCCCCAACACCCTCCCCGCTATTTTTATTTGTGACCCTTGTGAAGAGAAGGGACAGCTGGATTAACACAAATACATGCAAAACAACACATTTTGGCCAGATTAACTAGCAGGATGAATTCCTACCCTGCCAATCATTATAAAACAATACTGAATTCCTCCTGAACACACATAGCCCCGACAGTGACATCCCACATCATAATCAATAGGCGTACTACCTGTGGTCATTGGAACAGCAATACTGGGTGGGCAAGGAAAGCCAGAAAACAGATGGGGTGGACAGGTTGGGAAGCTGACTCCCTGCCTTTTGAGTGTTTTGTCCCCACACCTGGAAAATGATCCCTGCTTACCTGCATCTCTCAGCTTCCTTCGAAATGCTGCTCAAGTCTCACTTTCCTTCTGCAGGAGGCTTTTCCTGGTCCCTTGGAGGTTACCTCCCATTTACATGGAGCATATCTCGGATGGCAAGCAATCACTCAGCACTTATTAAGTGTCTACTATATTCCAAGCACTGCTGAGCACTGAGGCCACTGGCCCTGCCCTCCAGGAGCTTATAGTCTGCAGGGTGTTTGGATGGGGGAGGAGACATAGCTTGCAAACAACTATGTACAATGAAAGTATAGAAGTGATAAATTGGAGATAATCAACAGGAGGAGGCCCTAGGCTGGGGGACGGGGAGTTAGTGGGTTATGATAGAGATTTAAAGAAAAAGAAAACATCCATCAGCCCCTTCTTTGCAGGGGTGAGAGACTATGGATGTGGAACACTGTATATGCTGTCATATTCCATTGAAACATTGGTCAGTTTGGCTGAATCATTTTGGTTTTCTTTCTCTTTTTAATATTGGTAAGAGGGATGGCTCCTTGTGGTAGGGAGGCAGGGTGGGGGGATGGGAAAGTCCAAAATTTAAGAGAAAATACTGAATGGCAGTAAGACTGCAGCTCCCTCGGGGCAGAACCCAGGTCAGAAGTAAACTTGATAGATGTCTCAGAGCTAGTACACAGTACTAGGTGCTTAGCAAATACTCCTAGGGACAGCTAGGTGGCGCCACAGTGCAAAGGGCACCAAGTCTGGAGTCAGCAACACGCCTCTCCCTGAGTTCAAATATGGCTTCTGACACTTCTTAGCTGTGTGACCCTGGGCAAGTCATTTAACTTAGTTTGCCCCAGTTTCCTTACCTGTAAAATGAGTCGGAGAGGGAAATGGCAAACCACTCCATTATCTTTGCCATCGTTGCTGTTCAGTTGCTTTTCAATCATGTCTGACTCTTTAGGACCCCATTTGGGGTTTTCTCCAATGTACCATGTGCCCTATATTTTCCAAGAAAACCCCAAATGGGGTCACAGTTGGACCTGACTGAAATAAGTGAACAACAACAATAAATGTTTATTGGATGGATGCATCGATCTTGGTCTATACTGGCTCGCAGTTCTTATCTTAAACACAGTTCCTGGGCTAATGGGGCCCCAGCAGTCTCCTGGAGGAAGCCAGAGTCTCTGTGGAAAGACAGGAGTCTCTACTTCTTAACAAACGAGCTTGGGAAAGCTGGCAAGCAAAGGATTTGGTTATTCCAGATGGAATGTGGCTCATTCCATTGACCTAAGTGCCAGTGAATTCTGGCTGGATGTAAGGACACTGAAAAGACACAATCAGACTAGATAACAAAGGAAGAATGAAATAATCGTCTCTCATGTGGAGGGTCTATTAACTTTTTTGATTCAATAAGAGGGGAGAATTATTGGAACAAGTAAGTGTAATGGGGATGTAAATTTATGTTGTTGCCATCTTTCTAAGATTGTAATTTGCAAGATCTTCCCTGGCCCCAGGCCTTTTGATAGGCTTAAGTGCATCTGGAGCCTGTGGTGGGAGGCTTGTTTTTCAGGAGATACTTTGTGATTGGAAAATGGGTCAAGAGGGTTGTTACATTCTCTGACCCTGGAGAAAGCTATATAAATCCTGATGTGAGACTTTGTTTTGGGGTTCATTTTGAGAAGTGTTGTGTGATTTGACCAGACAAGACTCTGGGCAGCCTTGAGGGCCCCCTGGCTTTGAAAACCCAGATGTTGATGCTTCCCTCTCTGGTAACTGACTAGGTATGGATGTAATGGTCAGACAGCTGGAAGCCTGTCTGCTGATCTGTCTTGTAACTTCTACTTGTAAACTGTTTGTATACTTTGAAGTTCGGGGTGCTGACTTTTTCCCCTGAACTAGCTGTGACTATATGTTTCATTGATTAAAGCAAGATGGTTAGCCCATTTTGAGTTGCTTTCCTTTAGAAAAGCAGATCTAAGAACCTGTGTTGGCAGCCACCCTGGGGGTGCTGGGGTGCTTGCTGCTACAGTAAGGTTGCTGAATTATATTTTATAAGAGCTTCAGTATCATGACAATACAATTTTTAAAAGAGAAGAGATAACAGATTGAAAAGATTTTAAGCAAATATGACAAACATGTGACTAAAACATAGAAGAAATTTTTTTAAAATACCAGTGGTAACTCCTAGACCAAAGTGGCTCCATAGTCAAAGGTCAAAAACTAAATAAGCAGCTTTCAAAAAAGGGAAACAAATTACTGACAACCACTTTAAAAGATGCTCAACCTCTTAAATAATGAAAGTGCTGTAGATTAAACAAGTCTGAGGTAACATCTCACAGTTATCAAAAAGTGGGACTTGACACTGATGACATTTCAGAGAGACAAGTATACTCATTCATTGCTGGGAGAATTGCAGCATTTTAGGACTTTGTCAGAAACTTTGTAGTGCCCTGTAACTTACACAAAATTACATCAACATCATCAATAATTTCATTTTTTGATAATCTCCTATAAATGATAATCGTTCCCCAGGCACACCAAAAGCCTTGTATCCGAATATTTTCATTGCCCTAGATACATGTAATTGCAACAAAAAAAGTGGAAGCAAGCTAAATGATAAGAGAATGATTAACTAAAGGGTGCTGCATCAAAGAGAGACAGGGACTGAGTTTATGAAGGACTCTCATAGGAGAAAACTCCTACCCACGGAAGTCAACTCTTCTCTGAATTGTATGAGGTACTGAAAGGAAAAGGAAGGGGCTGGGGAGGAATAAATATTTATACAGCACTTACTATGTGACAAGTAGTGTGCTAAGAACTTTATACATATTATCTCATTTGACTGTCAAAATAACCCTGGGAGGCAGGTGCTATTATTATCCCGCTTTTACAGATGAGGAAACTGAGGTAAAGTGACTTGTCTAGGGTCACACAGCTAGTAAATATCTGAGGCTGGATTTGAACTCGGGTTTCTTGAGTTTCTTGCAAGTCCGGGACTCTATCCACTGACCTATTGAATCGCCTTTTTTTGTAACAAAGGGGAAACTTAAACTCAAGTCTCCCCGATTCACTATGTACTATACTAAGGTGCCTCATGCAAAATGTCAATGGAATGAAATATCTCAGTCCAGTTAATCCTGAAAAGTGGGAGGGCTATGAGGAAATCAGTAAAAGCCCATATGAAATAACTAGAAGAGAAAAAGCAGAATGAGAAGAAGGGGGGACACATTTAAACCCTGCTGTGAGGAGAATTAATGAGAATGAATGAACAAAAGATTCTGAAAGAATGGCCAGGACCCTGGATTAGTCTAACTGTAAATAGCTACTAAGTAACTTTGGTCCTTTGTGCTCACGCTCCAAGTCACATCTCTAACAAGCCATCACTGGCTGCTGCTGGGGTCTCTGCTAACTCGGAGCTTCATGGAGTCTGTGTCTAAACGTGGTGAGACCCAAGCTGCTGATGTGCCTGCACTTATCACCATTTCCAAGGCTCCTTTCTGAACAGCACATTCTGTTCTCCTGGGATTACAAATTTTTTGTATCATGTTTCAAAAATGTTTTGTTGGTGCCCTTTGTTTTTACATTACTGCCAATTCTGAATATTTCCTCCTCCCCTACCCTACCATGGAATCCAACCCTCACTCTCTTGCATCAAGGGAAAACAACTGATCTGGGACTGCATTGGACAAATGTATACAACGTTTTGCCCTCTTGGGCCCCCACCACTCTGATGGAGATGAGTGCACTGTTTTCAAAACATTTCCTTTGGACTGTCATGAAACCAGATCAATTATTGGCAGACACATTTTCCCCCAGGTCAGATACTGGTTTCTGAGCCAGCCTGTACAAAATGCCCCAAAACCCTGTGAAAATATTTATTTTGTGGGGAGCAAAAATTTCCCCATTGTAATTCCTGGATTGTTTTTGGCACGAAGGAATGTTTGTCTTGGGGCTTTTGGGGATGCCGAACATTTTTGCAAATGTTTTCACCCGGGACTTCAGGTAGACCTACCTGGGAGAAATGCTCCCAAGAAACATTTGTGTCATAGAGAAGGTGGAGATGTTTACCAAGGCTTTAACAAGCTCTATCCCATCCCCTTCCCTGGAATGAGCTGCCTCCTTACCTCTCTGCCTTATCTAAGGCACCACCTTCTGCACAGAGTCCCTGCTGACCCCTCCAAGGACTGGTTCCTTCCCTCCCTATCTTTTACTTAATTACTTTGCATATGTTTCTGTACCTGTCTATGTGCCCTTGTTGTCTCTCCCATTAGTTTCTGGCAAGTGGGGATGGTTTCCCCCTTTGAACCTATTTCTCCAACACCTGCCATAGTGAGAAGCACAGCTAAGTGCTTAATTGATTCTTGGTCAATTGTAAACATCACTTGTCCTTGAAGTGAGTCCCTTTACTCCGGCAAAAAAAAAAAAAAAGCATCTCCAGGATGTGTGATATCACAGTCCACCAGGAAGTAAGGGAAGAGAATTTTGGAATATTGGAACTGATGATAGGAAGGAGTTTGAAAACCATTCACTCCTGAACCAAGGCAGGCAAAGGAGATGGTGAGGAAACCATCATTTCACTTTGCCACCTACAGGTAATAACAAGTGACATTCTATAAAGTTTTAACTCTAATATTTTCCCCAAACACAATCCTAGAATTTCCCAGTGACTGAAGACCATGTTTTACTTAGTGCTAGAAACCAGAAAAGAAAAACCAAAGTCAAGTAGTAAATAAAAGCAAAAGTTAGTACAGTGTCAGTCTGCATTTATTCATCAGTATGACTCTCCCCCCATGGAGGAAAACACAGATGCAGACATAAAAATAAGTTAATAATGTCATTTTAATAAAGACATTTTCACAGGAAAAGCATAAGTACCTGGGCTATGTTCTGTAATCTCATTTTCTCACCTCTTTCTGAGCTGGTAAACTCATATGAAACAGAAGAGGAGGGTCTGTTTAACTAGTGACTCCTAAGCATAATACAGGAAAATAAAAACAGAAACCCCAAGCCTATTTTGAGTAATGGCAAATATCCCACACACTTTCAGTGGAAAAGATCTAAACGCAAGTCACCTTTCTACAGGGCTGGCCTTTGGCAAACCTGTGCAGCTAGTCTTTGAGATCCTCAAATTCCACGCTGCTTTCCTTGGCAGTTGGTGGTGATATCTTTGAGTTATCTTTCATTCTCACCTCTCCTAAGGAGTGCAAGCTTTGGAGTCAGAGGATAGACTTGATAAAAGTGTTACTACTACCTGCACGACCTTAGGGAAGTGATGAATCATGTCCCCTCCTCTGATTTCACTTTCCTCATTTGTCAAATAAAGGGATTGGACAAGATAACATCCGAGGTCCCATGACTTAGCAGTTGGCTCTCCTCCTTCTGCATATATATTATGTATAAATAATCATCCAGCAGGTCCTTCTAACATCCTTTAAAACCTCTTTCATTTCTCAGCCTTCATTGTGTCAGTACCCAGTGAAAGTTACAAAACTAATCACACCCACATTACCAATCATTTCATTTTGGGGTAATATTTCCTATGAATGAAAACTACCATCCCCCTCTTTACAGATGCAGTTCTCTATCCCAAAATTCCAGTCCAGAAGCTCCTGGCCTCCCTTCTATAACAATCTCCTATTTGTCTCCTTATCACCAGTTTCCATTCTTTTCAATCCATCCTAAACTCTGTTCCCTTGTTTTGTCTTCTGAAGACATCAACCCCATTCATCAAGTTAGTATTTGTCTCAAACACTTCCAGTGGCTCCCTACTACCTGTATAGTAAGTCTGCCCATTCCTACAGAGATTCTGGACCAGTTACAGGTGATCCCTTCTTTTTTTTCCTCCTCGACACACCCAACTAGGTAGGAGCACTGGGCCTTCCTTGCTGTTCTTCACACATGCTTTCCCATCTTGAAACTCTGGGCTTCTTCCCTGGCTGTCCTGACTGCCTGGTATGCTCTTCCTTCTCCTCGCCACTGCCTCCTGTCTTCCTTGGGGGGGGGGGGACTAGACTCTTGACTAGACTGTTGACTAGAGTCCCCCCCCCATCTATTTTTTTGTTTGTTTTTGCTTTTTGGAGGGCAATTGACTTAAGTGACTTGTCCAAGGTCACATGGCGTGTGTGTGTGTGTGTGTGTGTGTGTGTGTGTGTGTGTGTGTGCTCTATTCACTATGCCCCCCCCATCTTTTTTTTTTTTTTGCTTTTTTTGGGAGGGCAATTGGGGGTAAGTAACTTGCCCAAGGTCACACGGCTAGGTTTTTGTTTGTGTGTGCTAAGTGTCTGAGGCCAGGAACAGAACTCAGGTTCACTGCCCCTCCCCCCAATCTTTTAAGAGGCCTTTCCCAGCCCCCTCCACTGCTAGTGCCTTCTCCCCATGAGATTACTTCCCATTTACACCAAGTATACCTCCCATGAACATGTGGTTCCTCAAATGTGAGCTCTTAGGGTTTGGGGGCTGTTTTCTTTCTTTATAATCTCAGCCCTTAGCACCATCCCTCAAACACAGTAAGAGCTTAATAAAGGCTTGTTGACTGATTGACTAATGATGAGCTGGGCCCCAATTTGAGTAAGAGGAGGAGGACAGCTTGATTGCATTTGGGAAATTGCTCAGTATTTTAATGATCCTTCATTGCCTTCTAACACTCAAAAAACTCCATCTGTTTAATACTCATCTGTTTAACGCTCTCCTATCTACTACTAATATTAATATGAGCATGATGATAACTGACATTTGAATCGCACTTGACACTTAGTTTTTCATTTGCTCTTCACAACGTTCCTAGGAGGCAGGCGCTATTTCTCCAATTCATAGAAAATGAAGCCCAGTGACATGACCTAAGTTAGTGTCTGAGGCAGGATCTGAACACTGGGATTAATAGATGCTTATTGGAATGAATGAACGAATGAACGAATGAATGAATGAATGAACGAACTGAGCCATTCTTCCTCGAATGGGAGCCCAGCCGGTGAGGTCCTGAGTCACCCCCCAAATGTCTGCAGGGTTCTGCCTCCCTCTCTCACCTGGCTGGGCTTCGCCGCTCCCTTGAGGAGCTGAGGATGCTGCCGAGGCTGGCCGGAATCTCGTGCCGCTCTCGTCAGGACGCTCACCCCAGGCTCTCATCTGCTCAAGCATTCCTCATTCCCCTTGATTACACACCAGCCCTCCTCCCGGCACGTCCCATTGTGCTAAATTATATGGTGAGCGTGTGTGGCAAATTATCCTCGTTATTAGACGTCGCAACATTTATACTAATTAAGTTTGGGCTTCATTCTTCAGTTCCAATACCCACGCGCTAACAGAGTTCTGGATTGCTCGTGTCCATCGGGAGCCATGGGGAGTGGAGGAAGGAGAGGGCTCCGATCATTTTCTAGTAGTGCAAGGTTATTTATATTTAAAATCTCCTCTGGGAGCCGGTCTGGAGCTGGCACTTTATCCCGCGTGTCTGATGCCTACGTTGGCTGGTGGCACGTACGTGCGCCCTGGGTCTCCCTTCCCAAATCCAGGAGCTGAGGAGCTGCAGGCGGTGGCTGAGGTGGAGCCGTTGAGATTTTGAGTCTAGCTTTTCTGGGGAAGCGGCCAGTGCCGGACGTGGGGCACCTGCAGATCTCTACTCTGCTCTTCCGTTTCCTCTTCTGGACTATTTACCTCACAAGGCTGTTAGGAGGCCAAAATGAAATAGGTAAGGCACCCGTAGGAGCTTAATAAAGGCTTGTTGGCTTGCCTAAACTATTTTGCCTACTTGGTGATGTCTCCGGACTGTCTGGAGTCAGAACACCTGGGCCCAATGGCCAGTCCCGGGACTTTCTGCCTGTGGGATTTCTCTGGGGCTTAGTTTCCTCCTCAATAAAAAGAAGGGGTTGGCTTAGGTGGTGACCCCGGAGCTCTCCTCCAGGTGCTGGGCTGAGCAGCCTTGGCTGGGGCTGCAGACTCTCCGAGTCTTCCCCACCATCCGCTGGTGACCCAAGGCCCATCATCCTCAACCATTACGCTCCCCTTTTGGATCCCCCGTCCTAGAAGTTCCAAGGCTGGCTCCTTTCTTCCAACTTTATACACCCGCCATTTTCACACGCCCTCGCCGGCTCGTTCTCCCGGGTGCTTCCCTGCAGAGTCACATAGGGAGCTGCCAAGATATTGAAGGAAATACGCTACACACGCTCCCTGCATTTGTAATCTCTGCTCTTGGCTCGGGAGAATGGACGGATGCATGCCAAGGTGGGGAGCCCAGCTCCCCACACTGGAATTTTCCTTCCTTCTACAAAGTGTCTGAATTTAGAATGGCTTGTGTGGGCAGCCCAGGGAGCTGGTATCTGCGCGTTCTCCCTCGAGGCTGGCTGCCCAAGCCGCCCAGAAACACCCCTTTCTCAGTCTCAGGGCTCAGTAGAAAGCTTGGCTCCCGCGGGGGGCGGGGGGGGGGGAAGGTAGAGCGAATAGTGCTGGGGCGAGGGGGTGGAGGGCGGTGTGTGATTCCGAGGCTGTGTGCCTCCTGGAGAAGCAGAAAGTGACAACGAGAAAAATCAGTCTTCCTTCAACCCCGAGGTGACAGCACGAGTTATTTAGCCTCTGTGCCTCAGTTTCCTCACCTGGAAAGGTGAGGTTTGCACTTCGTGTCTTTCCTAGCTCTAGTTCTGGGTTTTCTGATACACTGAGGTTCCTTTCAGCTCCAGAACAGTGATCCCCCTCTAATGCCGGGGGTCTGCTCTTCTCTCCTCCAGACCCCTCTCCCATTGAACCTCCATTGTGAGGAGGAGCCCAGACCACCCCTCCCTCATCCTCTGGACATGCTCCATCATGGCCCTTCATCCCCACTGCCCATCAGCACCCTCCTCCATTACAATGGAAGCCCTTTGAGGGCAGGAGCTCTCCTTTACTGTGTATCCCTAGCCTTGGCCCAGCACCAGGCATACAGTAGTTACTTAATGAATGCTAGCTGCCTGCCTGCCAGGTATGTAGCAAGGGCTTAATCAGACAGTTGGGGTGGGCCAGATCTTCGATTCTCTGACGTTCAGTCTAGCTCTGGAGTCCAGTTTTCTGGTCCTCTGAGGTTCTGTGTGGCTCTAGAACTTTGACCTTATGATCCTCTATGTGAAGCACTGTCTGGTTCTAGATCTATGATCCTCTAATCTCCCATTCCCATCCAGGGTGAGGCACCACATGGGAAATCCCTGACATGAAAAGTGAGGCTCATGCTTCTATCTGCCTGGATGACTTCCCTGGGGGTGAACAGGATCCTCTGCTTATCAAGGAAGCAACTTCTACTCTCTGTGGCAGAAACAGGGGCCTCACTGTGGGAATGGGATGTGCCTGGTCTGGGGTCTGTCCTGAGCCCCCACTGTGGGGGTGGTGTGTGCTTGGGTCTGGGATCTGTCTACTGGGTCTGAAGTCTCTCCAGATTAGAATTAGATGGAGGACCCAGAATTCATGGACACATTTTAAATAAATGCAGTGGGCAGTGGGAGGGTGGACAGCTGCAGCATTCACCAGGGAAGTCCCATGGCACAGGCTCTGAGCACAGCCTTGGGAGCTCTGGCAAGGTTCCCTGAGCCTCCCTTTGAGCCTCGTTAGGGAGCTACAGACTCACCCCTTCCTTCCCGTTAGCCTGGAGGGGGACAGAATTTCAAACCAACCCAAGTAGCTTTTAAGAAGCATCTGCAGTGTTCCAGGCAGAGCACTAGGCCCTGAGGATAGAAAAACAAAGTGAAGATAGTTCCATTTTATAGATGAGAAAACAGGGATGCAAACAAATTCAGTGACTTGCCCACAGTCACACTGTGCATGAATGTTGGGGGTCAAATTTGAACACAGGCCTTCCCGATGCCGCCTTTTAAATCCTTCTCCACTGGGCCAAGCTAAAGTTAAATCATGGTCTTTTACAGTTAGCAAGGAGGAGCCAGAAGGGACCCCAGAAGGCTTCTACATGGACCTACCCATTTCACAGGGACGAAGCTGAGACCTAACAAGACTAGGGCAGGACTGGGATTAGAAGGGAGGTTTTCCTAATCTCAAATTTCCCACATTGCCTGGCAAAAAAAAAAAAAAAAAAAAAATCAAAGACTAAAAGCTGCTTTCTGATTGGTCAGCTCCTCCCAGACCCTCCATTTTCCGGACGTTCTTTATTCCTCTTTGGGCTCCACTTTTCTGAACTTTCTCAACAAGCCCCCTCCCCCTTCCAGCTTGTGCCTTCTCTTCCCTGCCCCAAACCTTCTGTGTCATCTTCTCCTTTGGGAAATACACTCTTCGAGGCCAGGGCCTTTCTTTTTGCTTGTTTGTTTTTTTTTTGTTTGTTTGTTTATTTGTTTTCGTATTCTCAGAGCTGATCGCAGCGGCCGGGCACACAAGTAGGCGCCACTACATAGATGATTGTTGGCTTGACTGCTTCCTTCTCTGTAATGAAGGGGTGGCACTAGTTGGCCCCTAGGTGTTCTTCCAGCTTCAGATCTCTTACTGTCTTTGTATCCTCACCACAGGGTCCAGGTACACAGTAGGCACTTAACAAGTGCTTGTTGACTTGACAACAGGCAGTCTCATCAGAAATAATGGCAAGCTTCTCCTACCTAGGTCGCCAATACCAAAGTTAAAGAGATTCAAACGCTCATCAAATATGTAGCACTCCAGCCTCAGTCCAGATGCTGCTGGGGCCATATGGATGAGGAAGAGGGGGAGGAGGCCCCTTTTCTCTCTCTCTGCAGATGTATTGGGTGTGGCTCCGCATGGAGGGAGGCTGGGTTCTGTGTCAGACAGAGCCTCTTATATCCCCATGAGCTTAAGTATCCGTGTCCCCACATTTTTGTTCAGACTTAACTTTCTGAGTATTTGGGGGAAAAGGATCCGCCACCTTCGACCACCCCCCACTCCATGTCAGTGCTCACACTTTCGAAACTTTGGAACGGAAGATCCCTGAAGGAAGCTGAGCTCTCTTAGCCACTATCATCACCACGGTTCAGTCTTAACATCTGTGTTCAATAAGCCTGAGACCTTTACTGAATGGCCAGTGGGTGGACACAACAACCACTGTCTTCCTGAACCAGGGTCGGCACCCTAATATCTGGCCAGAGGTGGGAAAAGGCAGTCCATTCCAGCAGCTCCCCAATGCCTGCTTCCCTGGCCCATAGACCCATTCCCACCCACAGTCATGCCTGGCAGTCTTTCTGGGGGCTTGTTTTTAGTCTTTCTAAGCATGCCCAGGTTGCACTGGTCTAGGCATTATTGACCCGGGTATTCCCCTTCACTGTCCCCTTGGGGTGGTGGTGAGCCCTTACCCTTCTCTCCCTCATCCCTCTGATATCCATCAAGATTCATTGTTTGAAAGCCAGCATTCAGAAATCACAGGAAGGAGTCCCCTCTGTCTACACTGGAGCTGTTTCAATCAGTGGCTAGGTTAGACACTTATTCAGAAAGTACCGAAATGAAGTGAATAACAAATGAAGCTTCAAAGCCAATGTGGCCGCTGAGGTCCTGGGAACCTGGCCACAGTGGCTGGTGCAGGCAGGATGCCTTCTCAGACTAGGGAGAGGCGTCCTCTCCTGCAGACCACAGGATTCATGAAGGGCCATTCAAGGGGAAGTTTTGGGGCACTGCTGGCCGGCCCACTGCCCCCCAAGGGCTCAAGGAGAGAAGGAGCAGCCCCAAGGAAAGGCACTAGCTGGAAATAGAGCCAACCCAACTTTTAAAGTGTCTACTTCTCCGGAGTCTATAGAATGGTCCTTTCAATGAAATCTAATCCTTACCTTTTCATGCTGGGCTCAGCTCCTCTGCCACCTTCTCCAAGAAGCCCTCCCTTCCTGGACAATATTTATCTTTTGAAATGTGGTAGGTCTCCTCTTCTCTCCCTCAGCCCCAAATCTGTGGATTGGTAGGACCCACTACAGTGCCTTGTACACAGGGGGAGATTAAGAAGGCTTATTAATGAATGGACTATAATTTGGCATTCTCAGGGTTGGGTTTTTTTTTCCTTCTCCCATGCTTCTGAATAAAACAGAATAAACTGAACTGTGGTGGGGAGTATTGATGGAGTATTTCGGCCAAATAAGTCTAGAGCTTGTGGGAAGAGAGGACAACTTCCCAAATGATTTTAGAGCGGGAAGGGTCTTCGTGCTCCACTATTCCCAATGAGCCTAAAGAAGTCAGGCTCAAATGTACAAACATATTCATATTGTCTTAAAGATGTGCCACGGCTGGAAAGCCAGCCAATCGGTGCACAGGTGTTAACCGCCTACTGGGCGCGAGAGAGGCCTGTCTTCAAGAAGCTTCCATCCGGACGGTCTCTCGGGGCACCTGGTCCTTAATCCCTCCACCACCACCACACACATTTTCCTCTAACATAATATTAAAGAGTGAGGCTTCTACAGCGTCTCTGGCCAGCTCTTAGCCCCTCCTGTCTCTGCACGTCGCATAAAACACCTGGGGTCAAATCACGCCCCCAAAACCAGAGCAACCACATCAGAAGTTCCCGACGGGCCCCTGTGCCCAGGAGGCTGGGGGAGGGGTGTTGGCAGAGGCCCCAGCACCTGCGGGATCAAAGGTTCGTTCTGGATTCCGGGCAGCTCTGCTTATCCACTGGAGCCCGGGACAGGTTGTGGGGTCGGGGGGAGGTTCCTGGGAGGACGCGCAGCCCAGGTGCTTGCTTCAATTTAAAGCGAATAAAAGCCCTGGGCTCCCTTGCTGGTGATTATTTTTAGCTCTTGACAAGCCAAGCACAGCAGATGGAAGGCCGAGCTGCGGATGGCTACAGAGATTTACAGCCTTTATTGCGGCCGGTACTTCCTCCCTAGTCCCTCACACAGTGCCCTGACCATGTCCCACTCAGCAGCTCGGTCTCTAACCCACTGGGATCGGCAGCTTTCTCCCCTTTGTGACTTGCCCAGTGGGGAACTGGAAGCCTGAACATCCATTTCCCGTTCTGGACCATGCCTGTTAACCTTTGTTTTTGTTTATAAGGAGTCAGGAAAGCGTCCTAGAGAAGCTTCGGTAGCAGAGGCTGCTAATGAGACCTGACTGCCCCAGCACTGGAGCTGGCTCCCGGTCCCTGAGGGCTCCAGCCTTTGCAGGGTTGCCATGGCAATGCTAAGCATCTCGACTCGAGTATTCTGCAGCCTCCCCTCTCGGTCACACCAGCAAAGAGAAACCAAAAACAGGAAGCCAGGAATGGGAAGCGTCCCCGCGCCCAGCCCCACGGAAAGCAAACACTGGCCTGACAGGCTTCCTTATAAAGCAGGGCCTTGACATCAGCGGCTCCCGGCACCGGCGTGGAGGAGAAAGCAAAGCCAAGCGGGGCGGGGGGCAGGATTTACACAGGGTGGACACCACAGGCCACGGGGGGAGTGGGGGATAAAGCCAGGGAGGCAAAGCCGAGGAGACGCAGTTCTCCCCAGTTCTCTGCCAATGATCACTAACAACGCTGTCTCCCACTGACTTGTTTTCAGAAACCGGGAGTGGCGTCCAGGGCAAAGCAGGGAACGGAAGGCTTTTACAGGTTTCAAATAAGGAAGAACAAGCTTCGTTTTGTCTTCTCTTCTCCTAGCCCATCTCCATCATTAGCCTTACCTTTCTAATCTAGCCCATGTAGGCGCTCAGTAAATGTTTGCTGAATGCTTTTAATGTGACAGCTGAGCTCCACATCTGTATGGCTCCCGATCCCACTGGATTTTTATTACTCTCGCTCTCTCTCTCTCTCTCTCTCTCTCTCTCTCTCTCTCTCCCTCCCTCCCTCTCTCTCACCTCTCTTACTCCCTCTCCCTCTCCCTCCCCTTCTCCTCTATTATTCCCTTTCCCCCTTCCTTTCTCATCTCTCTCCATCTTTCTTCCCCTCAGCTCTCTTTCTACCTTGTTCCCCTCTGTTACACACACACACACACACACACACACACACACACACACACACACCTTTTGGAAGGGTATCTGCCAATAAGATAATATACACCATGTAAACATGGTGTTCCAAAGCCTTAGTGTAGTTTTTAGCTTCAATAACCATTATTTAACCTGTGCATTTTGACTTAATTAAATACTAAAATTATTGATTCCCTATTTCTACCTGACTAGGTTTCCCATAAGAAGGTGCATTCAGATGCTAAACTGGACAGGAGGAAAATGAAGAACCCATAATTAAGAGCAGAGCAGGCCAAGGAAATCCAAAAGGACCTTGAACGTGGGTGGGGTGGGGGAAGAGGCTTAAAAAATCCACGACCTCCCTTTTCCAGGCTCTCAGCCACTGCTGCCGCTTATCATCCTTGAAGTAAAGTTGAGATGGAGCTGAGAGGATGAGCCCATCAAAAAGAGGACAAAGAAGGGGGAGAGATCTACCTTAAACAGGCCAGGGTTTGGATGGAGGCAAACTCAGGGCAGAGGTTGGAAAGTGAACACAAGTCAAGAAGAAGTGAGCCTGAATCCTGCCTCGGACACTGCCTCACTGTGACTCTGGGCAAGTCACCTAACCCTTGTCTTAGCTTCTTCTTGGCTTCAGGTCCAAGCTTCTAGCAGCCATACTGAACTGCCCCACTGGCCCCCAAAACAAATGTGATGGCGACACCTGCATTCACCTTCTCCAGCTGGGACCCACTGATTTCATAGCCCCCAAAGATTACAGAGGGGGTTTGGGGAGAGGTGTGAACTTGTGGTCCCTCTCAGCCCTGAGAGACAGTGGTTCTGGGTTACTGGAGTTGCACTATTATACAAAATACAGGGAGCTCCTGTTGCTTGGCAACCCAGGCGTTTAATCTATAGCTGTCCCATATAAATAACAAGGGGATAAGCAATAACTTTGGACTCAGCACAAAGAGTGAGCCCACAGGCTCCCTTTGCCCATCTTTCTTTTATATTTTTATACATAGACTGTCCACAGGAAGTTGAGGCCTCTTTGGTCCAAGCCCCTCACGACCAGAGAAGAAAACAAGGCCCAGGGCCCTGGAAGAAAAGGAGATTGTCCCAAGGTCCCAAGACACTGATTGTCACCCACCTTTCCAATGAAGGTTTTGATGGGAGACAAACTGGTGATTCTCAAAGGAAAAGAGCCAGATTATCTAGAGCTATGAAGACATGTCCCAAATCACTACAAATTAGGAAAAGGAAGCACAAGGTTGTAGCAACAAACCACAGCCTTCACCTTCCAGTGTTTTCTGCCTTGCTTCCCTACCACAGTCTGGAGAAAGCAGAGAGAGGGGGCCTCACATCCAGGCTGACCCTAGTCAGCTGCCCCGGGGCAAGGCTGGTTAATCCCTCCATTTGCTTATCACCGATGGGGCTTGCTTGACTGTCTCTCTGGCCATAACATGAGAAGAGACTTCGTTATCTGTGGGAGCAGAGGTGGGGTTATCTATCATAGATCTCAGCTCACAAAATCATTAGTTCAGATCTGGAAGGAACCTTGGGGGCCATTGCATCCAGTCTCATTTCGTTGGCATGATGGATCCGGAGTCAGGAAGCCCAGAGTTCAAATCTGGCTGTGTGACCCTGGAAAGTTGCTTACCTCCTATCTGCCTGAGTTAATGAATGGAGTGAGGCTGAGACAATCAATCAAACAGTCAATAACCAGTTATTAAGCACCTACTATGTGTCAAGCACTGTACTAAGCACTGAGCACAAAAAGGCAGAAGACATCCCCTGCCCTCCTGAAGCTTACTGTCTAATGGGAGATCCCATGCAAATATATCCAAAGCCAGATCCTTAGGGGATAATTAGGAGATGATTAGCCGAGGGCAGACGAGCTGGGGTCACTCAGTAAGAACCTGAGGCAGGACTGGAATTCAGGTTTTCTGACTACAGTCCACCAAACTGCCCCCTCCCTGTCCAGCAGCCCCGGGGCTCCTTCTTAGTCCTCACAATTTTTATTTGTGGAAATGAACCAGCGTCTCTCCATGACAAAGGGAGTTCCCCATTTGTCATCCACGAGCATGGATGGAGGCTCTGCCTTTTAACAAAGTTTAGAGACACTCTTTAATGCCCAGGTTGCCAGGCAACAGTCACCCCTGTGAAGTTGGCTCTCCTTTCCTGCCACCTTCCGTTCCAAATAATGAGATGTCAGGCAAAGTTCTGGAACCATGGTGGGAATAACAGCAAGGACCTCATCTCAGACTCTGTTAACAAATGTCCAGTAGTTGCTAAGGGCAGCCCCAAGCTGGTGTCCATGCCCAGCTGGGCAGCCACTCATTCTACATGGTCCAGACACACTCACCCTCAAACTGGTGCTTAAAGCATGGTGGGTGTGGCAGATGGCCTGGTGCCTTTGGGAGCTGGGAGGGAGGGAAGGGTCACTCTAGAGGACAGGCTTGTTTGTGAGTCTGGGTGTGCACCCGCCCGCCCCACCCCCCCCCCCACACACACACGCACACAGTCCCACGTGCATAGAGCTGTATAAACATGGAGAACAAAATCAATGAGCGACAGGAGAATGTCTCATTTCGTGACTGGGTAATTTTCCACTGATGTGAAGCAAGCTCATTTTTATTAGATTCACTGCTAACTTTGGACATCCTGTTTTTCCAAACAAAATCATCATTGACATTTGCTGAATCCCCGGAAGACAAAGTAACAACACTGGCGTTTGTCTAAGACTCTAATGGCCCAGTGGACACGTGAGCTCCACCAAGGCAGATTGTGGCTCATCCAAGTTTTCTGGCTTGAGCCCACATCCTCCCATAGTACCCCAGACAAATTTGGGGCATGAACCGACCCTGCTTTCTAGAGGAAATATCTCACATGTAGCCCAACTCATCAGTACAGACTAAATGGCTGGCTGGCTTCTCAGGCCCTGGAAGGGACTATTCAGTCCCTCTTATTTTACAGATAGAGAAGCTGGGATGGAGAGACACTCGATCTACTCCACAACTGTCATGCAAGCAGGGAAGTGGGAGGGCTGTGATTTGAATCCAGGGTCTGCTTAGTACTATGGGACATTGTCCCCTGTGACCCAAAGAAGGTCAATTAGCAAGTACGTGACTGACCAAGGCTGGAATTCAAGACCTCAGACCATAGGGCATGGATTGGTCCTTTATTTATCACCTTTTAAGCATGTTTGATGGAAACTGGCTGGCCTAGGGGATCCAATGCTTAATGTGCAGCCAAGAAGACCGAGTTCTAATAAGGCTTTGGTCACTTGGAGCCTGAGCAAGTCACAGCCTCATCTGTAATATGGAAACCATTAACAGCACTGCCTCACAGATCTGTTGTAAGGATCAAATAACGTAAGGTGACTCGTTTTGAAAACCTTGAAATGCCATGTAAATTATATTATTATCATTATTTTTTAACATCTTGTTTTTAATAACACCTTCATTTACAAAATCAGTTCTTCCCTGCTCCCTTACTCAATGACCTTTCCATTGTAATGATTAAAAAAGAAAAAAAAATAAACACATCATCTATGTCTGACAGTGTTCTGTTGTCCTCACCCATAGCCCCCCACCTCTCTAAGGAGAGTAGGGAGCTACATTTCCCTGTCTCTTTCCGGAACAATGCTTGGTCCTTGGTCCTTGGTTCCTGTTACTCATCTCCCTGTTTCAATTATTGTAGTCACTGTGTACATTGTTTCCCTGGTTCTGCAACCTTTGCTCTGTATCAGTCTTCTTGTCATTTCTAATGGTGCTGGATAGTGCACAGAGAGCCAGTTTAGAGGTCAGCTAAGCTTGAGCCCCAGCCCTGCCTCTGGCCTGTCCTGGCTCTGTGGTCCTGGGCAGACATTTGCCCTCTCAACATTCCAAGCAGCCAAGAGAGTTTAAGGGGGTTAAGCTGCAGAATCATGTTGTTCTGTGTGGGGTGAGGAAGCTGACCGTTGGGAATTTCTTATGCCGATGAAATCCCAGACCCAGTCAAGGAAAAAAATCCCCTATGTTCATGTCCAACACTGTGCTTGGCCATTCCCTGACCCATGTCCCTCCCATCCTTCCTTCCTTCCTTCCTTATTTCTTTCCTTCCCTCCTTCCCTCCCTCCTTCCTTCCCTCCTTCTTTCCTTCCCTCCTTCCCTCCCTCCTTCCTTCCCTCCTTCTTTCCTTCCCTCCTTCCCTCCCTCCTTCCTTCCCTCCTTCTTTCCTTCCTTCCTTCCTTCCTTCCTTCCTTCCTTCCTTCCTTCCTTCCTTCCTTCTTTCCTTCCCTCCTTCCCTCCCTCCTTCCTTCCCTCCTTCTTTCCTTCCCTCCTTCCCTCCCTCCTTCCTTCCCTCCTTCTTTCCTTCTTTCCTTCCTTCCTTCCTTCCTTCCTTCCTTCCTTCCTTCCTTCCTTCCTTCCTTCCTTCCTTCTTTCCTTCCCTCCCTCCTTCTCACTTTAAATCTTCCAATCCTTAGATAAGTTTCCAGTCAGAAAACTGGTTATGCTATTTCCTTGCTTTTTACAAGCAAATCCATATTAAGGAACTTGAAACAGGGGCATGTGAATTTGACCTAGCTGAGCTGAGGCACGTGTCTCTTCCCAGAGAAGCCAGCCAAGCTGTGTCTGACAAATTCATTGTCAGGTTAGTCCCAACCTGTTGCAGTTCCCCCCACTCTCAAAGGCAGACGTCTCCCCAAATCAACCACGCTCGAGGCCCCCATCAGTAAAGAGGAGTCCCCTACTGAGGAGACAATCCTCAGCTCCAGAAACCTCGGGGGCTGAGAGGAATAACTTCCATGAGTCAGTCACTCTAAGCACTTCCTGAGGGAGCTAAAGGTTAAGTTTTTTCTTTGATAAAATACCCCACACTTTTGGGCAGGTTGAAGGTGACCCATCCCAGCAAGCAGATCCTCCTCCTCCCCCTCACCCCATATGCTGCTGCCTCAGTCTCTACCATCCCTCTCATGCCTGTCCTCTCCTCTTGACTCACACAGTTCTCCCTATCCTGGCTCAGGCCTCATCGCCTCATGCCCAAGCTATCTCCCTGCTTCCAGTCTCCCCCACTCACTCCAACCCAGACCCCAAAGCCATCAGAGTGATTTTCCTAAAGCCCATTTCTTGCCAAGATATCCCCTCAGTAAACTTCAGTGCCTTCCTATTACCTCTAGGGCTGGCCCAGCATTTAAAGCCCTTCACCACCAACCCTGCTCAAACCCTCCAGCCTCTAATGTGTTCCATCCTTCCCTGCATTCTTTAGACCGCCCACTCAGCCTCACAGCTCTTCCTCACACCAGACTCTCCCTCTTTTGTCACCTTGCCTTTGCACAGCCTGTTCCCCATGCCTGGAATGCCCTCCCTCCTCAAATACCCCTCCGAGATGTATCATTTCTTTACAATTCAGACACCATCTTCTACATGATCCTTCCTATGCCCCTCCCTCCATGAATTACCTTGTGTTTATTTTGTGAATGGCATATATACACTAAAAAGAGTGTATATATGATATTATACATGAACATGTAGAATATAAAATGTGCATTTTACATATACACAAACGTATTAAACACATGTGATACATGCACACATGACACTTGTGTCTGCATTATGCAACACCTACAATGTTGCCTCCTCCTCGGAGGCTCTAAAGCTCTCGAGGGCAGAGAGTGTTGTCTTTTTTGTCTTTGAATCTCCTGTGACTGGCACAATGCCCCCCACACAAGAAATCCTTAAGTTTGTGGCACTGAGTTTTTTCTATCAAGTAACAAACTGTTTAAATTGAAAAGGAAAAGGGGAAGCCACAGTCTCCCAAATCATGCTTCTGGGCAGAGGGGTCGGGATCTCCACCAGAGCTCCCTCCAATACCCAAGGAGGCAGAACCATCACCCCAGGTCATGGCCCTGCTTTGCTGATTAATCAGGTCCCTTCTCAAGATTATTGATCCCCAGCTCAATGAGAAGGAATCATGAATCTACCAAGGGAAGGATCAATTGCATTAAAAATTAAGTAAATCCACTCATATAAACAGCCTCATAGCAAGCTAGCCTTCCTTGGTTGGGTGAGAGCCCAAAGGCAGGCTGTGGACCTTGGGAGAAAGGCCTAGCTCCATCCTTAGCTCTTCCCTCACCTTACCAAACCTTCGACTAACTGAGAGAGTTAAATCACGTTGGGATCTTGCAGTACATTTATTGGAATGTCTAAACTCTGCCACATCTAAACATGGCACCCTCATCACAGGACATCTAGACTCCCCGTCCAAACAGAAGGTGTAGCAAAAAACCTACTGCCTCTGGACTGAGTTCACTTAGTCAGTCAATGGACATTTCTTAAGGCTCAGATGCTGTTCATATCCTGCCCCTGATGCTTACTCCCTAGATGAGCTTGGGGAGACCATCTAACTCCCTTAGACTTCTGTGTCCTCATTCATACAAGGAGTAGAGTAGATAAGTTGGTCTCCCAAGTCTCTTTCAACTCCAAAGGGCTAAGAGAGGCTGCCATTGGTCCCTTCCATATTTCTGACTCCCAGATTAACCCCTGAACCCCAATCCCACTTCCTGCTTCCGGGTCTCATGATGCTGTAATCTTATGGAAAGGAAAGACAACTTGACAGAAAGATTTCCCAAACACTTAGCAAATCAGTCCTGTTCACGGCTCTATTTGCTTGGGACAGGTGGAGAATCAGCTGGTGGGGAGGTGAGAGATAGACAGGCACAGACCAGGAAGAAGAAATGACAAAATTCCAAAGAAAACTCCCAGAACTTTGGGGCCATTATCTTATGGGTCCCCAGAGGCCACTGAGATCAACTTCCTCATTTTACCCAACAGGACCCTAAGGTCCTGAGAGGGCAACAAGAGGGGCCTGGCCAAAGAGGAGGCAGGAAGAGATGCCTTACCCTATCCTTGGCAGAAAATGCTAGGGGTTTTTTCTTGCATTATTCGAGTTTGCTAAGTACCTTTTGTTATAAGCGATGGACAGGTTACCCGGAGCCCAGTTTTGAACACAGGACCTCGGCCTCCAAAGCCATGGTTCTTTCTACACCATACTACATAGTCACATTTCTGGCCCCCTTTCACTTTGCAGACATTAGCTCCTTACAATAACTCTGATCCTTGTGTGAGGCCAATATTAACAACATAATAAAACAGAGCCTTACAATTACGCTGTGAGATGTGTTTTTGTTCTCCCAGGTGCACACACAATCCCAGTGTTTCAGACAGTGGAAAGCTTTGCTCAGGGCCACACAGAGCTGGTGAATGTCTGAGGGAGAATTTGAATGCGGCTTTTCCTGATTCTAAGACCATCGTGCTGCTTACCAGAATATCCTGCCTCTCCATGCAGTCATCTCCTGGTAATGACAACACCAAAGACCAAGGGTGAGTGATGGTGCCAGGCTAGCACCTGTCCCAGGTCCCCCCTTCCAGGTTGTCACAATACAAATTCTTTCCTCAAAGGGAAAGGTAGGCATGAGTTCGAGGGGCCTCAGACCATTTAAACACAAATTTTCGACTCAGTCTCACAAGCAAGAAGCCATGCAAAGTGAGGGCTAAGATCTTGGAAGTTCATTTGTTGTCATGAGATCAATGGAGAATGGAAAAAATTCGTAGTGCTGGTCACCCTGAGGACCACCTGCCTGGGTCTGAACGGGACAGCCTCTCCTGGATGCACAAGGTGCAGCCCACAAGCTACTGCCATTTGTTGTATCTGCTGCTGTTCCCTCTCAAAGACCCTGTTTCTCTGCCTACCATCCTGGAAGGACCCATTTCCCTCGTTCATGACTTTGGAACAGCAGAGACAATGATGTCACATCTTCTTTAAAAAGATTTTGAATTGATATTTTTTACTTAGCTTAAATTTATCTCTATAGCTCACCCTCTGCCTCCTCCCAAACAGCCATCCATCCATTATAACAAACATTTCTTTAAGAAAAACCCAGGAAAACCAATCAATGTGAGCCAATCTGACATTTCACACCATGGTGTAAGTAGGGGGAGGTGTCTTCTTAGAGCTGAGCAAAATGAAGCCTGGGATAACTCCTGATTTGCCCGAGTGATTTTCCCAAGGTCACGAGGTAGTAAAAGGTGGAGGAGACGTGAGTTTTTTCCACTGTTCGAGGACAAGGTGGAAAAGCTGACCTGGGGTCCCTCTCATCTTTAGACTGAGGAGCCTCTTGGGGACAAGCATCTTTACCTCCCTGCATCTCAGTTTCCTCTTCTATAAAATAAGGGGAGTAGAGTCAAATAGCCTCTGAGATCTTTCCAAATCCAATCTATGAACCTATGAGTTCGGATTCAAATCAGGGTCCTCTGATTTCAAATTTGACATTTTTTCCCAATGAGGTGTCCCAAAAGAGCCTGCTTTGAAAAGAGACGACTTGAGTCTCAGAGGACCTGAGTTCAAATCCTACCTGGTGGTCAGTGACATTGGATTAATCACAACCTTTATGGCTATCAGCTTCTTTATCTGTGCTACCAGGGGCTGGATCAGAGGCCCTCTGAATATTCTTCCATGTCTACATCTGTGACATTGTGATTCTCTCCCAATTATAGCCTCCTCTTGGCTTTTCATGTCTCAGTCAGAGAAGAGATTTTTTTTTAAATGAGGGTGTAATGGATAGAACCCTGTGTTCAAAGGCCACCTCAAACACCTTCGAGCTGTATGACCTTGGACAATTCACTTAGCCCTTTCTAGGCCTCAGTTTTTCATTGTGTAAAATGAGGTGGTTGGAGTTCATTGCCACTGAGGTCCCTTTCACATGGAGATCTTTGATGCTAGGACACAATGTGGTTTCTCTGAATCCAGCTGGAGAACAGATATCCCACGGAGTTGGGGGGGCGGCACATGGGCAGGGCGGATATGCCAAGACCCCACCCCAAGGAGCAGGAACTGGACAATCCCAGTGTTTGTCTGTCCACTCAGGCTCTGTCCAAATGTGGAGGAAGGCTGCTATGTAGAGAATCTGGGAGAAGACACATTTTTTGCCCCCACATTTCCGAGAAGCCAGCCAGTCCCCTGTCATTTGCCGGCCCTGGCACTGTCCCTCTGGGGGACATCCTATGCCTATGGCCAGGGACTGGAGAGCAGCTCCCATGGTCCTCCTCATGGGGAGGGGTTCAATGCTCAGCATGGAGCCCACCATCCATCCTGAGAACCACCCAATGGGTCAGAGTGAATCCAAAGACATATTCCTGTATGAAGGGGGAGCTGACCGGCTTTCCTGCCGGTTGGAGACAAGTCCCATTTCCTAAAGCAAAGAGCCTGATGGATCTCCCCACCTCTGCCCAAAGGATGGTTTCTCCATTTTGTGCCTTCTCCCCAATCCCTGCCCCCACTCCCCATCCCCCCAGCCTCCTCAGTGTGAATTGTAACGCCCACTCACTCAGGCAGTTGGCAGGGAAGATGATTCTGACAAAGCCATCTGTTTCTTCCATCGGTTGGCAATGCGGAGATCAGGGAGAGAGACATGTAGGCTCCCCGCCTTGAAAGCCCCCCCTCCCAATTCACTCAGAGCAAGGCTGCCTCACTGGTGGGGCCTCAGTTATACCTAAACACTACTTTGGAAAGAGCCATCACCGAAAAGCAAAAAGCGCAGCAGAGATTACTGGCTTTGAAATCAGAGGAACCGGGTGCAATCGTGCTCATTTCATTTTGTGGGGCCTCCGTTTCCTCCCCTATAGACGGAGGAGGCCTGGACCTCTGAGAGCTCATGCTCCCTATGTCTGTGAGCCTGTCATTCTAACAGAAGGATCATGTTGGTGGGGAGCAAACATTTCTACCTAAGGAATTTTCACACCCCACTTTGTGCTGTGTGCAAGTCTGTCTGTGGGTCTCCACCTCCCTGCTTCTAGCTGTCTCTCACCCCTCTCCCTCCTTCCTTCATTTTGCTTTTCTAACTTGGGAGATGCATTAATAAAAGCGCCACTCTTACTGTCTGATGTGTCTTATGCTACACTCATCTCCCTTCTTACCTCCACAGAAAACCCTCCCTTTTTGCAAAAAACGACATATCCCCCCCAAACCAGCTGACAGAAGAGCTGGGCATGGAGTACTCCCCTCCTTGACTGAGAGGGGAATCTGTGTTTAGGGTTACAGAGTCAAAGGAATTTGGAGCTAGGAGGAACTTCAGGGGCCAACCCCTCCAAAGCCTTCATTGACAGCCAAGAAAGTTGAGTCCTAGCAAGGTCAAGGAGCAGCTTCGGGAGCCAGAGTGCAGCCCTGGGCCTGGAGTCAGGAAGACTCATCTTTATGAATTCAAATGCAGCCTCAGACACTAGCTGTGTGACCCTGGGCAAGTCATTTAACCTTCTTTGCCTCAGTTTCCTCAGCTGCCAAACTTCTGGAGAAGGAAATGGCAAACACCTCTAGTGTCTAAGCCAAGGAAACCCCAAATGGGGCCATAGAGAGCCAGACAGAACTGAAAGGACCAGACAGTAACAACAACAGGGAAGTCAAAGTCACAAGATGGTGGGACCTCAACCCAGTCTGGATCCATATGGGTGACTGGGTTCTGTCTGACTGGGTCCTGGGCATACTGGCCTCCTGCTTCTGTTCTCTTTGGTTCAAATTCAACAAAAGGATGGGAATCACTCTGGCCCCTAAAGCCCTCATAGGTAATTCGAATTATTTCTATGACCATTATGATATGGCAGCTCCTGATCCTATCAATTAGGGAAAGTATTTCAGGAGAACCCCAGGATTTCTGGAAAGTTAGGCATTTTCCCTTTTGTGTCTCCTGGCTACATCTGTTTCCCTAATGGCTCTCTAGCCCCTGCCACCCCTTGCCTGGAATCTTGGCAGCCTCATTGCCACACTGAGACCCAAAGTTAACACCACAGGGGGCACAGACTCCTGCCAACCTTGGTCACCCCCAGTCCTTGGCCAGCCTTGTTGCCTGATTGTTTCCTGAACCTTGAATTCCATATTTCCTGTCCAAAGATTAGAAAAAAGAAAATTCAGATGCTTCCTAATACTTATGTTTCCTGAAAGTTTCCTGCAAGTATCCCGCAATAAATTTAAATCTGTTTAAAATAATATCATGAGATTGGAAAACAATCAATCAGTCGGTTAAGTGTCGACTACTTTTGAGGCACAGTGCTGGGAGCCACAAGGGGCACAAAAACCTAAATGAAATAGTCCCTAATCTTGGGAAGCCACCAAAGGAGACCACCTGCACATATGCAAATATCTACTGAGTACACAGAACAAGTCCAAGCTTGTTATTTTCCTTGTTCTCAGTACCTAAGGTACCTCCTCCTTTACCTTGCTGACTGCTGGGAGCAGCACTCTCAGGGCCCATCTTGGCAGTAGTGAATCCATTTTTGCCCTCTGATCAGCCAGAACTCAAGCTTGCTTCTGATGGAGTTGGACTCAAGACTGGGTCTTGGGGTGAGGCTCAGACTGCAGTCTATAAAGGAGTATGGGCTCCAACTTCCCCAAGTGGAAATTATAACTTCTACTAGACTCGTGATAGCTGATGTGATCACCAGCACGGCTTCTCCAGGAGCCCTGTCTTCCTCAAGTGGGACAGAAACTGGTTTCCTGAAAGTAGAACTGGAAACAATATGGGAGGAAATTCCAAGGCACTTTCTGCCCCTGGCCAGCTCTTCCGATCTGCCAGGATCTTCTTATTTCAATCTCTGGAAGGAAAGTTGCCTTTCTATGGTGGGAAAGGACAAATCCTGCCCATGGATGGGCCAGGCTGAGCCCATGAATGCTGAGAGAGGACCCTTAAAAGGGGGGGCAAGAGGAACAGGAGATAAATGGAGACAAAGCCCTGCAATGACCTGAAGACACCAACCCCGTGATTCCTTCTAAATGGAAGAGTCAGAAGAAGCGTGAGTCAATTGTTCCTATCTGCTCAAATGAAGAAATTAAAGTGGAACTAAGGATGGGGCAGGAAGAAGGAAAATTCCTCCATGGGAGCTTTCTGTGGACTCGACTAAAGCAGCTAAGACAGGCGTGCCTACTCCAGCTCTCTCTCCCTCTGCCTCATTTGTCTCCTCTATCTCTCTGTGTGTCTCTCTCTATCCCTCCCTGTCTCTGTCTGTCTCTCACACACACACATCTTCACCCACACCCCCATACACACACTTCTTTCTTAGCATTTTTTCATTATCTTCTGCCAAACAGGATTGTTCATGAGTCTTTGATTGATCCTCTCAAGCCTTCAGAGAAACTCCTGCTGCTGCTACTTTTCAATAAATACTTGTTTAATCTGAGGCCAACAGACACAGGTATGCAAAAAAGGACAGGGAAGAAGCAAGGAGTGGAAGGCAGAAGACTGACTTGGGTCTTGGTCATTGTCTCCACCTGGGGAAGGGCTCAACTTTTTCTCCCCCCACCCCCACTCCCCAGAACAAGAAGCATGAGAAGGATGCTTTGGTGGCCAATTGCTTTCTAATAATTTACTTTCTAATAATTCAATCACCATCCAGGGAAAATGGGCTACCCTGGGAGGCAGAGGATCCTCCTCTCCCCCACCAAGTCTTCAGGCAAAGACTGCATCACCACTTGGGGCAAACTGCCTCTCAGTATCAGAAGAGGCAAATGAAAATGAACATGAAGAGCCATGCAGAGCTATGCTGTACAACCTCTTTCTATAGTTAATTAGGCAACCTCGAAAGGCCCTAGTCTGAACATATGGGATGAGACCCTTACTTGGGTCTCGGGCATCATTTCAACCAACCCTCTCATTATGGAGCCAGATCACGGATTCTGGGGCCCCCAGGCAGAAAGTGGGATTTAGAGCCAGGTCCCATGTTCATTCTCTGGCACATTTCATGGCCCATAATGGGGGTGATGCCCAAGCCTGCACCATTTAGGTCACTAGCAATCCTCCCAGCAGCCCTTGGAGAAGATGCTCCCCCTAACCAAGCACATCCTCCAAGAGCCTGTTTGTGTTGGGGACCAGCTATGGATGTGCAGCAGCCGAGCAGTAAACAAGAGATTATTCTTGATAACACTTTCCTTTTGTAACAACAGATCAACAAAGACTTCTTGCCAAAGGAGACTCCGGCTTCTCTACAGTAGAACAGCCATTCCTTCCTAGCTGTTAATCTGGGGCAAATTTTCAGCAGATAAAGAACTCTGAGTGGAAAGGACAGTGGCTGGGCTTGGAATCAGGAGGTCCCACGTGTGACTAGCATGTCTGAATAGTGTGAATATCGCTCCGTGACAACAGTCAATCACCAAGTATATATTAAGCATTTAGTATGTGCTGGGTAATGGGTCAAGTGATGAAAATATACAAAGATAAGCAGGATCCCAGTTCCTGCCATCAAGGATCTTACACTCTAATGGAAGAGATGACTATATATATAGGTGTGCTCAAGACAGAGATGGAGAAGGTAAAAGGAAATCACAGAGGAGAAGGCACTAGCAGCTGGCGGGACCAGGAAAGTGCTCCTGCAGAAGGGCCAGCTTAAGCTGAGTCTTGAAGGAATAAGAATCACCCTATCCCAGTGTTCACTATGAGGATCAAATGTGATTAATAATTTAAAGTGCTTTTTGAACCTTAGAGCCCTCTATAAATAAAGGCTATCATCAATGTAATATATTAGCAATATCACATAAATAATGAATATATTATTATTTAAAAACTGGTCATCTTGTACTGTTAGTAATGGGCATTACAATATATCATTTTTCACCAATAGAATATAAGCTCTTTGAGGGAAGGGACACAATCGATCACCAATAAACATTTATTAAGCCCCTACTATGTACCAGACCCTGTGCTAATTAACAATGATACAAAAAGAAGCAGAAGACAGTCCCTGCCCTGTTTTTGTCTCAGCATTGCTGTCCCCAGCACGGTGCCTGGGCATAGCAAGAACTTAATAAATGAGTGTCAAATAAATGAATGACCTACATAAAACTCCTTCTTTTCACATGTGGAAAACCACAATCCCTTTAGGAAGCATATACACAAATCAGGAAACTAGGACCTTCCAAGTAGGAAAAGGCTCCGATGGTGGGGATGCAAGGCAGGCAGAGCTGCTATCTCTCAGACTGGGGGAGGCAAGAGGAATTCAGGAATGGAGAGAGGAGGGGCTGGCTCACAGGGCCACGGAAGCTCCAAGGATGGAGGCAGCCAGATGAGGACCTGAGTGAAGTCCCAGGCTTGGCCTCCGAAGCCTTTCACAGTCTGGCTCCAGTCTCTCCCTCTTAACATTCTCATTAGCCACAAGCACTCTTGTTCCACCAGAGCTGTGTTATTGCTATCTCTCATGTACATGGCAGGAGTGCTGAGGTGGCGAGGTGGCCCAGACTGGGGAGGATTCAAGTTCAAATCTGGCCTCCGATACTGTCTATTGTGTGATGCTGGGCAAGTTATCTGCCAAATGAGCTGGAGAAGGACATGGCAAACCTCTCCCAGGGTCTTTGCCAGGTGTGGTCACAAAGAGTCCATCACGACTGAAGATGAGTGAACGCCAACAAACACGAACTGCACGACTCCCCTGCCCCACCGCTGTCCCCTGGGCCTGCAGTGTCTTTCTTCCTGCCTCCATTTAGGAATCACCTCCAGTAAAGCCCTCCTACAACAGGCACTTCCTGAACTGCCTCCATCCCATGCCAACGCTGGCAATGAAAGCGACTTTGTATTCACTCTGAAACCACTTTGTGTCTCCTGGTCCACAGACACATTGTTTATTAAGGGCCTGCTCTGTGCTAGGCACTGGGGTACAAAGATAACAGGAAAGAATGCCTGTCCTCAAGTAACTTGTTTTCTACAGGGAGAAACAAGTTGGGGGGGGGGGCACTGGCAGCTGAAGTATCGGGAAGGGCTCCTGGAAGCGGCAGCACTCAACATGGGTTTGGAAGGAAGCTACAATGGAAGCTTCTCGAGGGCAGGAGGTGGTTTTTGTCTCTACTCCCAGCACCTCCCTCAGTATTTGGCATAATGCAGGACCTCAATCAGTCAGTCAGTCAGTCAATAATCCTTTATCCATGTGTCGGCATGTGCTAAGTCCGGGGATACAAAGAAAGACAAAAGCCAATCCCTGCCTTCCAGGAGCTCCCTTACGAGTGAGCTGTGGACAAGAGGCACTGGAGGGGATGTGAAGGACGCCAGAGGGGCCAAGCTCAGAGCTGAGGAGGGGCTGCAGGGCTCCAGGCTGGGGGACAGCCAGAGAACTTGACTGGGACTGGGAGCTGGAACAGCCAGGAGGCTGGGGGCACTGCATGGAAGAAGCTTCAGGGAATAAGAAGCCTGGGAAGGGAGGAGGGGGCCACGTCCTGAAGGGCTTGGAAGGCCATTTTGTATTTGATCTTGGCAATGATAGGGAGCCACTGGGCTGTACTGAGAGTGTGTGTGTGTGGGGGGGGGGGGGGTCCACTCTGTGCTGTAGGAAAATGGAGGATGGGCAGGAGAGGAGAGAGAGCTGAGGCAGGCAGACCCCCAGCAAGCTATGGCAATAGGCCAGAGTTCGGGCTGAGGAAAAAGGTGTAAAAAGGCTGGAAATCAAAGCGTGTCTAATTGCCTTTCTACAAAGCAGACGTTGTGACATTAGGTTGTAAGGCAAGGGGCCGGTTCCTGTTTTCTCCATCCCAGGGATTCTGTCTAGCACATGAACATACATCCAGCATTCAGAGCTAAGCAGGGAGAGAGAGCTGGGGTCATGGCCCCCAGCTTTTAAGTATTAGTCACTAACATTTAAGCACAGATGAAATATGGAAGTGGAGGTCAGAAAGCTTGGGGAAAGCACAGACAAGACCAGAGTGACAAACAAGAGGAAGCCAAAGCCGCCCAAGGCAAGCTGTGGGAGAGGTCAGGTTAGGCAGCTGCAGACAGACACCCTTCTCCCTTATCAGAAAGGAAATCAGAAATGCCTCTGGACTGGCAGCACTAGGGCCAGCTTTTGATTATAGTTGAATCCTTTAGCTGAATTCTTTCGATTTCCTTGGGACAACTCTAACTTCATTCAGTTCACATCTACGATGCTGTTAATGGAGATCTGTCACAGAAGTCCTTCACCTTTTTTGTGCCTGGACCCCTTGAGGAAGCCTATGGAATCCTTCTTGGGATAATGTTGGGGGTTAGGTTTTTAATTTATAGTCGAATGAAATCCTCAATTTTAGTGAGGGGGCAGTAAAACTAGAGATGTAATCTTGTTTTCCCCATCCAAGTTCATGAGACATATCCACTATTTCCAGTGGACCCCAGGTTAAGAACTCCTGACTATGGAAAGAGACAGAATGAAATGCTTCTTATTTTATCTCCCCTCTAGCTGTTCGGTCAATAAAATGGAACTTTCAGGACAACTTGGCCTAATTATTTTGGTTTAACTGAAGATGAAAAGAAGGGGTCATACCACTCAAAAGCCTCCTCCTCCCTAAGAAGAAGACCACCTACACCATGACCTTAATCACTGCTGGAAAACAAACTGCATGAGATTTCAGAACCACCAACTCCAAGGGCCAGCATCTCTTTTTCAGCAGTATTCACACACACACACACACACACACACACACACACACACACCAGCAGAGCTCTGACATCAGGCTCCCTAATGGCTTTCCAACCCTGACTGCCTCCAGAGCAAGACCCAGGTCAGCCTTCATCCAAAGATAAACACATCTATACAACACATATCCTGAAGCATGCGGCTCGTGATAGGAAACAGACAAGCCCAATGGTCATCTCGAGCAAGCAGCTTGTGCTCTGCTTCACCTGTGACCTTCATGGCCCACAAAGTCACTCTTTAGGTCTGTGCCCTGTGCATTCCCATCTGTGTGGGCTCCACATTCTGACTCAAACACATAAAATTCCAATTTAACGAGGTACTCACCAAGAAGAGAAGGCTTCTGCCTGTAAACGAAAGGAGAAATGGAAGTGAGTCTTTGGGCTTAAGGTGTTAGTTACCCAGCTTTGATATTTGCTCTACCTGACTCCATGCCCTGCTTCCCTTTGGTCCTTAAGGCCCAACAATAGCTTTTGGCCACCATGATGACACTGGCTGTGTGTGTGTGTGCCACCTGCTGCTTCCAGGAGGACCCCACAGGCCCTTCCAGCAAATCTGAGCTTCTTCCCAGAGCTCTTTTGGTCACCTGGCCCTGGAAGTGCTCTCACGGACTCTCTGATATGGGGAATCTAGAGTGCCTGCCTGCCATGGGTCCACTCTGGCCCCAGCCCCTACTCTGAAAAGTTTCTGATGTCCCATTGCTTCTAGCCCTTCCCTTTCTTTCCCAAACTGAAGCTCAAGTCCCCTGGACCAGCCTCAGCACCTCCCAAGAGACTCATTTCACCCCCAAGACACTTCTTCTGTCATTACTGTCACACTATATCTCTGAGCATTCTTGCAAGCACAGGGCTACATATACATTCTTTGCATTTAGCAGCTTTGTGACCCTGGGCCTTCCAGCTCCCAAGTCCAACACTTTATGATTCCCTTATTAAGATGTAACCTCTTTGAGGGGAAGAACAGCTGTCTCACTTTCCTATCTCTATCCCTAGCACTCAGCACGGGGCCTGGTAAATGGTAAGTGGCTAACAGATGCGTGTTATTCAGTCATAGAAGATGTGAAGCTGTCCTGAGGGTGAGAGAGCCCACATAATTGTTCCCTGTGCTGAATGCTACAAGACACATAGGAATATTGACTGTGTTTTAATAATGTGAAGGTCTATCCAGGGCTCCTCCCAGGCTGAGGCCATATTTCATGGTTACTAGGGCCCTACTACACTCAAGTACTATGCACCATGGGCAAGATTTGAACATGAATAATAATTTTTGTGTTACCTAATTGCTGTTAAGATTAACACAAGCTCACTCTGAATAATCATAGCTCTCACAAGGATCACAAAGCACTTTCCTCATAAAAACCCTGTAAGACAGGCAGGTGAAATAATCTCTGCATTTTCTAGATGAAGAAAGCAAGGCTTGGAGGCAGATTGAGCCCAGGCTTCCTCATCACCAAGTCAATCATTCGATCTACCAGATCATGCTGCCGGCATCTTTCCCCATGCTGGAAGACATCAGAGCTTAAAATTCAAAGTCTGATGCCTCTTGGCACACTCTGTTGGGAGGAGACATCGCATCTGAGTATCACGTCAGCAGATATCCATGGAGATTCACAAACTGTGGCCTTGGGAAAGCATTCACCAGGGAGACAGTCTGAAGTCGGAATGGGGAGGCCCAGACCCAGCAATTCAGTGGAGAAAAAAAGCCACCCATAGTTTCCCCTGAACATAGTAGGGAGCCCCCACAGCCTGAAGCAGAGGAGAGGGCTCAAGGCTTGGAGAAAGGGAGAACAAAGTAATCACTTCCCTTCTCTAAATCTGTTTTCTCATCTGGATAAATGGAGGTAACAGGATCTCCCCTTACAGAGTTGTGAAGTTCAGATGAAACGAAGCCCTTTGTAGACCTTAGAGAACTGGTAAGTGACAGCTATCAGCACTACCCGAATGGATGGATCACCCTCAGGACGTCTGGTGTTTCCATCACTATCTGGTCTCAGCAGCCAGAGGACAAAGAGAACCAATCCCAGCCACCCCCACACCTGATCCTGAGCGACAAAGTGCAAACAGCCTCTAAGAAGTGTTTGGGAAGAGTGGGGAGCCTTGTTGGATGCACAAAGAGGACTGTGGTGCTGCCCAGAGGGCCCCTGAGACCTCAGACTCAGCATGAGAAGAACCCAGGCTTTCATCTTTCCTCGAAACCTTCTCACTTCCTTCTTCTGCTTCACTGTTTGTGTCCCCACGGCACCCCCCCCCAAGTGCCCACAGCCTCAGTCCTGGGGTGGGGCCTGCCTCTCCCCTTCCCTGCCTCCCACACCTCATCAGCCTCTGAGATCGCCTGACTCTACTCTGCACAAAGCTGCTCCTTCCTGTATAGAGCAGGCCCTGGCACCCTTCCTGGCTCCTGCTTCAACTCTCTCTCCCCACACTCCATTCTTCCATCCACTTCTCTCTATACAGGGAGGATGGTGGATTTGGTGATCACCTCATCTCTCGTTGTAGAAACTAAGGCCAGGAGAGTCTGAGTAAGTGCCCAAGGTCACACAGGGAGAGGCGCACGATGATGAAGCTGGGCAAAGCCAAGGGGGTTTCCATGACTGCACTGATAGATGTGGTCACTTCACTCTTGGTTCCAACCCTTCTGTAGCCTCTGCTCTTCCGAGTGAAGCCCACACGTCCCAGGTCCTCCAAGTGATGCCTCTGTGCCCCACAGTGCTTTCCTCTTCCACGGCAGCCAAACCCCCCACAAGTCACACCTTCCCCGTTGTTTGTGCTTAGGCCACTCTCTGATGCTCAACCCCCACCCATCCCCAGCCTGCTGACTCCCTGCCCCCGTCAGAGCCCAGCTCTTGCTGAATCCCTCTCCGATGTCCCTTCCCTTGGGCCTTGCACATTGTTCACATGCTCTCTCCCCATAAGACTGTGAAGCCTCAAGAACAGAGACTGTGTCTTGTCTTTCTTTGAATCCTCAGCATTTAACACCTTATGAGTCACACAGTCGGTGCTAATCAATGCTTGTGTGTGAATGTCCTGCCCTCTAACTATATGTCACTTAAGTGTTACATTCATCCATGTTTCTCCACCCTGAGAGACGGTAAAGATCAGGGAGGGTGCAGGACCCCATTTTACCTAATATTTCTATTTCCTTTGCCCACAGTGCAGCCTCATGCAAACAAGAGCCGCTTAATAAATTCCCTTTGAACTCAAAGACAACAGGAACTTAATAAATACTTTCTGAGCCAGACCCTGAATTACTTTACATTACAATGTTCTCCCAAGAACATTGATTTTGCCCTTATTTTGTGCGCTGTGAACATGGCTGTACATTGTTTTGGTACAAAGGCTTTTCTCACCTCCTGCATTTCTATTCCTTGTCACAAGAGAGATTTCCTCGGGCCGGGGGCAGGGGAGGACATGTTGGAGGATGCGAGGAAGGTGAGATAAAAACAAAAAAGTAGCCATTTCTGAAATTGTTAATTTAAAGCCCACAATAGTCAGTGGGTTTAATCCATCTCTGTTTAACTCAATTCCCCAAACATATGTTAGGCACCCACAATGTACCAGGCACTGGGCTTGGCACGGGGGATTGAAGAGAAAAAAGGAAACAGCACATGGTCACAGAATAAGACCATGGCCTGGAGAAGTGAGCTAAAGCCCTAGGGGGACGATAAGGTACCTGACCTGAGAACTGAGGCAAGAGAAGGGTTTTGGAGGCTGCAGATGAGGATGGAAAGTCTTCCAGACATGAAGCCCAGCTCCCACAAAGGCAGAGAGCCAAAGGATGGGTGCTGGGTTTGGGGAGCAGAGAGGAGGCCAGTTTCATTGAAAGACAGACTGTGAAGGGGACTAATGTGAGAAAAGCCTAGAAAGCAAGCTTGGAAGCAGACAAGAGAAGGGCCTGAGGGCCCATCTGGCCGGTTTTATTATTTTTATTTTGTTCCTGCTACAACCAAACTGTTAGATTTTGTTACAAGTTCCAAATAAAAATAAAGCCAGAAACCTCAAACATCCTCTGGACAAAACCTAAACAGACCCCATATTTTACTGGATGCCAGCCCGAGGTCCCTGAGATGCTTTCCTGTCCCTCCAGTACTGGCCAGCAGTCCCTGTGTTGTCGGCTGAGGTCCCTGCTTTGCCACTCCGCCTGGCACAGGACATCAAAGCCAGGGCCCTGTGGACAGTCAGTAAAGCATAGCCTTCCCCTGAGGGTTCAGGGCTCACAGAACCCTGAGGCTTCCTCATGTCTGGAAGCATGTGGAGCACCCCTGTTCTGAGGTCTTCGGGATGGGACAGAGCCTTCGTCCTCCCCAGCACAGACAGTTCAGGCGTCCCCTGCAGCTGGGGACTTCAGGGCCCCTTCCCATCTTCAATGAGCTTGGGCAGTGGGAAGGGCTCCAGGGCAGGGCCAGACCCCTCCCCTCTCTGCTCCTCTGATGGCATCTAGCCCTGAGCCAAAAAGGGAAAGGATCCAAAGAACACCTGAGGATCCTTGCAGAATTTGCTAAGGTCCGAGCTGAACCAAGACAAGCCCTAAATAATAAAAAAACTTCCCCTCATGGAAAGTTTGGGGAGTGCAAAAGAAGGGAGTAAAAGCTGAAGGCTGGGCATCTACAGCATCTTAGGCTCTGGGGTCAAGGCCAAGGCTGCCCAAGGAGAAAGAATAATGGGAGCAGCCAGTACCTGGGGGTGGGTTCTGGGGTCTGGGGTTTGAGAATGGGCAGGTCCCAGGATCACAGAACAAGGCAGTCGGGCCTCAGAAAGGGAGGCAGCAGGCCAGAGGGGCAGGGGCAGGTCAGAAAGGCTCTGGAACTCAAAGAAGCACCACAGAATCTGGTCTATGACAACCCCAAAGATTCTGAAGGATGAAATGGGATAGCAGCATTGAAGGGAGATACCAGAGCTGAGATTTCACGGGTGTGGAGGACTCCCAGTTGGGGAAACTCCATCTACCCATACAGGTCAGTATCTTCTCTGCAAAGGAAGTAAGTCAGGATTTGAATCCAGGACCTCTAAGTCCAGATCTAGCATTCTACCACTGCACTGCACTGCCTTCTGCCCTCCCAGTCTGTCAGACACAAGAGCACTCTCTAAATGTTGTTATTAATTATTATTAATATGATTTGAAATTCTGCAGCAAAGGTATTGGAATACAGTGAGTACCACAATGTTGGGGGAGATGTGGGGACAGGGCTTCCTGGCCCTCCCTTTGCCCCCAAATCCTCATGGAGCCGCCCTTCCTCTGTATCCCCACAACAGAAGTCTCCATGTGCCCTTCATTGTACACTGATTGTCTTCTATCACCTTGTCTTTCTGATATTTGAAGGATTTAAGAAATCAAGGAAGCAGCTACCCCTCCAACCTAGCCCTTCCCATCCATTGTGACTCTTGTCTGAATCCTCCCCCACATCAGCCCGGAGCTGGAGGGGCTGGGGAGCACCCAGTACCCTTCCTGACCTGCTGAGTTCACACGGAGACAGACGGAGCCTCAGTGATATTCTCCATCACAGGGGTCAATGTTTGGAGCCAGGAAGCACAGGATTTCCTGCTTTTGGACTCAGTATCAGAGTCATTGGGTGAAACCATCATCTCTGTGGTTGCAGATGTATCATGGTAGAATCCTGTGTTACCTTCCCTGTGTCACATGTAGAGACTCCTTGTTGGATCAGAGACTTCAAGGCTGTATTTGTTCTACGTGGTCAAATGTCCTCTTGCACTCAGCAAGTAATAACCAATAGGCTAGAGACCAGTTTGCAGAAGCCCACTTGTTCCCTTTTCCTTTTTCCATTGCTGATACTTCTGATATCAGCAAGGATTATTCTTGTCAAAATTTTATAGTGATGAAAAAGGAGGCATGTGCGATGCTTGTTGTGTTGTCTGGGGTTTGTTCTACCATTTTGGTACACTTCTTTCCCAAGGATCCTCTGCTAATCATTGCTCCCCAGCTGGAGCTGCTAACCCCGGGATTTCTTCAGTGTGTCCTTGGTCTGGTCCAGACACCATTCCCAATCTGACCTTAAGTGATATATCAACTTCCTTGAATGGACAACTGCTTCAAGGCCTGAGGTGCCTAAGTCTGTGTGTAACAGCTACATCATTACGCTGATGATGAAGGACAATGTTAGAAGGGCTGAAAAAAGAGTGAGGGTTTTTATTTCATTTTCTGATTTTTTTGTATTTCCAGTTTAGTCCCCGAATAGTCATAGGATTCTATGACTGAGTTGGTATCACACCAAGATTTGTGTAGCTTTGTTTTTGCTTGGACCGATTTTTCTGTGCTAGTCTTCCAGCCTTTTTTGTATTTTACAAGTGAATCTTTCTTTTAGTGAGCTGGCATGTTTAATCCCCTATGTGCCAGGTACTGTGCTAAGTGTTGGGGATACACAAAAGGCAAACAACCAGGCCCTGAGCTCCAGAAGCTATCAGTCTGATGGTGCTGCCCCATGCCTCTGAGTTTCCCCTGGCAAAAGACCCGAAAAAGACCCGGCATCTTCGGCATCAAGGGCTTTATGAGCCCTACAGGCCTCTGTTTTGGCAACTGCTTTCTACAATACGGATTCGGTTCTGGCAAAAGTCTGAGGATTAATTGGTCGTGGGATCATCTCAAAACTGGGTATCCAAAGTTAATATTTATCGAGCATTTAATTACTGTGTGATTCCTAACACCTTCTGTCGCCATCTCAGTGAAAGCAGAAGGGGTGTGCAGGACCAACTGCTGTTGTGTATTTTTGTCATCTTGGTCAAAGGATTCATCTGCCAGGCTCCAGCCCACCGGAGGTCAGCATCTCCATATTCTGCAATGCTAGCTTTCTGAAAGCAGACTGTCTCTGGCCCCAAGATCATACTTACCACTGTGCCCTACGGCCTGCCGTACTTTCTGGCCTTACAGAATCCAAGACTGAGAAGGGACCTCACAGACCAAGGAGTCCAACCCATAATGGGGGTGGGGGGACCCCTGCGACACTCCCAACAAGCTGTCAGCCTCTGCTTGGAGACCTTTAGTTCGTGGGAGCTCTCCACCCCAGGAGCTCACCCATTCATCCCACTTTGAGAGAGGACTAAGAGGCAGGAATTTTCTAATATCGAACCTCACCTGTCTCCGTGTTGCAGCTTCCAACCAATACTTGCTCCTAGTCTTTCCCTCTGGGTTCAAAGAGGCTCCTTTTCCACCCTTCAAATACTTGTAGACACCTATTACTTCATCCCTAAGCCTTTGCATCTTCAGGGTAACACCTCCCACTCACTCAACCAGTTTTCAGACGGTATGTTGGCCTCCCATGTGTCCTCCAGACACTCTCCAGGTTATCCAGGCCCCTCCTAAAACATGTCCCCCAGGTGTGACCCAACCAGAACCGAGTACAGCAGGACTCCTACTTCTCTCATCCCAGACACCATGTCTCTTTTAATGTCGCTTAAATTCACATTCACTTCCCGGGTTGCCACACTCTCCTGTGATGTTCACTGGGTTTGTGCTTTACTAAAGTAACCAGATTTTTTTTTCAGATAAACTACAGCCCAAGCACACCTCTCTCATCTTGTTCTTGTGAAACTGAGATTGCCCCCCAAGTGTAAGACTTTATATGTGAAATGTTATCCGATCTGATTCAGCCCAGTAACGACGTAGCCCTCCAAAATACTTCTATTGTACCAGATCATCCTCCCAGCCTGGCACCAACTGCATATCTGAGCAGGGATTGCCACTTAGGCCACTTAGCCTTCATTATCTAGGTCATGGACAAAAATGGTAGACAGGACGAAGACAGGCACAGATCCCCGGGGCCCTCCACGGCAGACCTCCCTCCCTGAGGACGCCTAACCATTCTTGCATCCAGTCTACTCTCCAGCCCTAATCTCTCCATCTCTTCCACAGAAAGAGATGAGGGATTTTGTCCAAAGCTTTGTCAAAACGAAGATATCTACAGTATCCCCCGATGACAACAAAACCAACAACAGCCTCCTGGATTAGTAGGTCTGGGGGAAAAAGGAAACGAGGTAAACCAGACCTGACCTGGTTTGGTTTGTTTTCTGGCTGCCTTTTGTTTTCACAACACAGCTGGCATTTGCCCTTAGCCCCTCCCCTAGGCTGAACCCTTTCAGGCAACAAAGGAAAAGCAAAGGCAAACAAAGCAGGGATAAGACCGGGGCTGCTCCGTGTCCCCCTGACAGACAGCAAAGGCAGACTTCTCCCCCAGTTGTCCGGGCTGGATATTGCTGTTATAATTTACCAGCTGCTGACTGCTTTTGGGGGGTTGTTTTCATTTAGGTTGTTCTAGTCATGGTACACACTGTTCTCTCGGGGCTCCTTACTTTACTCTGCAAGTCTTCCCTTGTTTCTCTGACTTCCATCTTGGCTATTTGTCGCAGCACAATAATATTCCATTATATTTCTGTGCCAGATCTTGGACTGGAACACTTCAGAAAAGGAATATTTTGCTTTTACTTTTTTCCATATACCAGAGTGTTGCTGTGACTATTTTGTGGACCATAGAACCTTTCTTTAGGACATATAAGTCTGTGGGGTGTATGGAGTGTTCAGGGAGGACCAGCATCTCCAGGATGATTGGCTGTTCATCTACTTTTGGTATCCACTTTTCACTTGCTCTCATCTGTGGCTCTAAGAAGTTGTAGCATGGGTAGCAACCACTGTTTGGTAAACCATGTCAGCAGACAGGCTAAGCCAAGTTGAGGGTAACTGATAGCCCATCAGTGAGTTAAGGGGGTGTCCAGTCTATGCATGTGAAGACTTCCCCCTGTGGAACGGGCAACTGAGAACAGTCTGTTCCACTGGCCATGAAGGCGGCTGAAGCAGGTGCAGTGGAGGCTGAGAGAGGGGTCAGACATCAAAGAGCCAAGGTCCATTCGCTTTATCCTGGGCCACAGTCAGTTATCCAGACTTTTGTCCTGTCACTGGATGGTGATGACTCTGGAAGAAAGAGTGAGGCTGAGACTTTGTGCAGCTCTGCCACGAATCCAATTCACACATGAACCACAACATCACCCATGATGTCCTTGATCCTCTTTGAAGGGGAAGGACAAACAACAATGTATGCCCAATGGAAAGGTTCCTCAAAGGACATGACCCATTTAGGGACTTTTCTCCTGTAACCTGACAGCAGCCAGACCAATACACAGCCCCACCCATAGCATCTTATGCACGTCTCTCCCCATGGCTCACCACCATCAACTGCCCCTGCTTGCTTTAACCTTGTCACTCTGACGTTTTCTTTGTCTTCTTACCACCAGTGAAGAGTCTGCCTCTGGTCATTGGCTAGGGTTTATCCTTCTCCTAAACACCGTTTGTCATGAGGGCTCTTGCTAAGGTGATCTAGGCTTTTCTCCTTAGAGATGGAGTTCACTGGCCTCCAGATAGCTCACAGGCGCTCCACACTCCCTTCTGCCCCACTCCCATCCTGCAAGATCATTCCTAGACTCCTGGCAAGAGCCTGGTCGTTCCCTTCTCTTGCTCACCTCACTACTTGCCACATGAGTTCTCTTGCTCTTTATGGGGCAGAATACTTTAATTCATGTTTTGGTTTGGTGGTCTCTATCTTCCCCACTGCCCCCATTCTCTTCCAGGGATCCTCAGATCACAGCATTGGGTGGGTGGCTCACCAGCTACCTGGAGTCAGGCTGCAGCTCTCCACTGGCCCCACTGAAACCTTGGGGCTCACTGTGACTCTGGCTGACCCCATCTGCTGCCCACCTTGGGTCAGATTTGTCAGTTCCTGAGCTGTCAGATGAAGGCTCCCAGGATTTCTAAGGTCACTCACCCCCAACTCCCAGATCCCGCCTCCCAATGTTCCTAAGTACGGATAAGGCTAATCAGTATATAAGAATATAACTGCCATAAAGTGCATACAACATTACAAAGCTCCGGAGACTTTTGAGGAGGAAGAGGTCGTTTTTTTCTGGGGGAATCAGGGAAGACTTCGAAGAGGCAGTGCTATCAGACTCTGGCCTTGAGAAGGGGTTAGGATTTCGAGATGAGATGGCAGGAAGTAAATCCCATGGGGTGTGATGAATGCTCACTTGGAAGATGAGGCTGAGCCGAATGGGGCTGGAGTCAGCGGCAGCCAGGAGTGAGGGAAGTTCCAGGGTCTGAGAGTCAGACTCACCTGCTGAGCATGGTCTGTGGGCCCCAGACAGCTAGCTCTCTGAGGTCCAGAGAGTGCGCTGGTCTACACTGGCCAAGGGAGTTTCCTCACTGGCAGTTTTGGTTCTTAGCTGCATCCCCTTCCCCCACCCCCACCCCATGTCAATCACTGTGCTAGGTACCAGGAATATTTTATTTGGGGAAAGGAAACTAAGGGACAAAATGATACAAGCAGGAATTCTGGGCTGGGAAGGGGCCTGCCAGGTTCAGGGAATGATGACTTGTACAACTTGGCTGGTTCGTATGGAGTATATAATGGGCATGGAGGAGATAGGGATTAAGCTACAAGGGCAGGTCAAAGGCAGATTGTGGCTGTGCCTTGGGTGGACTTTATTTAGCAAGCACAGGGGAGACATTGAACCTTCTTGAGCAAGGAAGGGATGTGCATTAAGACAGCAGATCTGGTGGAGAGGGGAAAGGCTGGAGGCAGAGAAGCTGCTTCCAAGGACATTAGCCAAGTCAGAGGGCAAGGGGGTCAGGGCCCACAGGGGCTGCAGCAGGTGAGCCCTGGGCCTGCAACCATCTCAAAAGTCAGCAGAGGGCAACAGCGTCCTGGCTGGTAGGGAGACTTGGAGGAGGGTCAAGAGTTCTGGGTGCTGACAGCTGAAGGGGCAGAATCCATGGAGAGGAGGTCAAATTCCCTAGCATGCACAGAGGGGAAGGGCAAGAGGCAGAGGATCCTGGCTGGCCGCCAGCAGGGGATGGGGGAAGGGAGAGAGGAGAGGGAAGAAGGGAGAGTGTCCCATAGCAGGTGGAGCTGAATGGGACTGTTGAAGAGGAGACAGATGCAGCAAGTCACCAAGCCTGAGCCTGAGCCAAGAAGACCAAGTGTGGAGCCTGGAGGAGCTGAACAGTCGCCCAAGACAGGAGAGAGCTGAGACCACGCGCCCACAGAAATGAACCTTGGTGGGAATGGATGGAGGCAGCAGGGACACCCGCTGAGACTAGCAGGACCCAAGGATGCTGTAAGGGGTGACCAAGGCGGAAAGTTCAGTCTGAGAGCTTCCATGAGCATCCATTAGGCGTCGGGGCCTGAGGTAAGCCCCGGGACACCGTGAATAACAGGATAAACGGTCTAAGCCCTCATTTTATAGAAACAAGGCCCCAGACATTGCCCAGGGTCACCCAGGTCTTTAGCAGTGACAACCAAGCTGAAACCTAATCCTCTGTCTGGAAAGCCGGGCTTCCTGCTCCCGATGACCAGACTGTGGGAGGACATGAGTTTTCTATGGACCCTCCGTGAAAGGGGTGCACAGGCCTGCCTACCCTGAGGTCCTTCAGAGCCTGTGCCTGCCATGAGGACTGGAATCGGCAGGGCTTAGTGACTGTACAAGCATCCTCAGTGCACAGGAGATGCTGTTGGAGGAACCGAAGAGAACCCAGAGCTAACAGAGAAGGGAGAATCCATCTTGACCTTGGTCGAGTGGGAGAATCATGGTGTTATCAACAGAAATAGGACCCTCTGTCTCCTGCCACCTGGTTTCCATGGCTGCCCTTGGCATTAATGAAGGGGGCTCTCCAGATGATAGAAATGCAAGAGGCTGGAAGGCAGGTCTAAGCAGCCAAAGAGGAAAACTAGCATTAGTCCTGGGGGAAACGAAGCACTTACTGTGTGTCACACCATACCAAGCAATTTACAAGTCTTATCTAATGTGAAGGCAAGAAAGGGACTCTTCCCAGCACTGAGTCCTGCTTGTCTCAGTCTCAGACTGGCCTCTCCTCCTTAGACTGGGGATTCCTTTGCTATTTATTTATTTATTTATCCAGCTTCTGTTTCATCTCCTATTTCTTCATCTCATCATTCCCCTGCCTGGTTTGGGACCTAGGCCCATTCAAGATGACTTTCCAACTCTGGCCCCTGTTAGAATTTCACAGCTGCCTCCAACCCTCCCCTCCCCCAAGCTGAAGAGGTTTCCATCAGAGCCCTGGATCTCATTCTGTTGCAACTGCTGGGGCCTGGCAAAAGAGGCACCATGTTCTTCTACACATGTCACGTCCCCCTCCGGCAGACCGACTCCATGTGGGGGACATTTTCCACCTTGCTCTCTCCCATAGCTCTGTGCCTTGCCCACTCCATCAAGAGTTCTTGGACTGACTTGAACCCAGAGCTGGTCAATAGTGTAGAATGGTGCAGAGAAGTCATCATCTTCTGGGCCTGCATGGATGGAGGGAGGCCTCACACCAAGAAGTCTTGGCTCTGGTGTACAGAAGCCCCTGGAGGGCAGGTAGAATGGCTAGAGGAAGGCTGATATGTACTGGGAAAGGGACTGATCTTCATTAGGAGTCCCTGCACCAATCTGTTCTCCTAATCCCCCAGAGCCCCCTGAAAAGTGTCCGTCACTGGGCTAGGCACAGAGAGAAAATTGGCTTCTGAGCCAGATGTGGGTGAGAAGCTAGCCTGGCCAATGCATACCCGTCCCTAATCTGCAGTGCAGGCTTTTTAGGAAATCTATAGGCCTAGGCTAGTCTCTGGACTCCAGGAGCTTCCCCTCTCAGGAGCCCTGATTTCCTAGGTTTGAGGAATCCCTCCCATGATGCTGATGTGCACCCTGCCATGGCTCAGACGGACAGACCCGGCCTAGCAATCTTGCCCCTTGTAGTTTTGCAGAACTTGGGGGGGTCTGTTCCTCAGACTACCCTGTGCCCGAACTCCCAGTATTCCCAACTTAGTATTCCCAACTTAACCACATCTACCAGATCTGCGTGCAGCTGGCACAGCCTTAACACACCCAGGCTCACCTCTGGACCCCCATGAGAAATCAGAGCAGAGCTTCTACAGAGGATTAAATTACACGACCTACCCCTTTAAAAACGACAATGAGAATCTCAGCCCTCTGCCTCTGCCGAGCCCCTGAGAGCACAGAGACCCCTCAGAGGAGGCCCACAAACGGTTTTCCTCCAGATAGGAATCACCACAGACAGGCACTCATTTTCCCCCGTCCACTGGAGCGGGTATTGAATGGCTCCTCCGCAGAGGAGAACAGTGCGGCCTTCATGCAGAAAACAAGAGAAGCATTATGGGCAGCTATGTGGCCTCTATTCTGTTACAACAAACCCTGGCCCGAGTGTGATGTTTGACATGGCATTCCTCGGGCAGACTCAGAGGGGTCATCCTGGCCCTGCCTGCCCGCCCAAAGAGCCACAGGCACATGGACGTTTTCCTCCTGTCCTTTTACTGGAATTTAGATGGGTACGGAGGAGGCTCCCAACACTGGATGTCCTTTAGAACCGAGGGTGGGAGAAGAGGCAGTGTTTGGCAGTGGCAAGAGCATGGGGTCTGGAGCTGTGGGCTAGGACTGTGCTGTGCATGTTACTTCATTTAATCTTCACAACGACCCTGGTAGGGAAGCACTATTATAGTTCTATTTTATAGATGAGGGAACTGAGGCAAAAGAAATTAAATGACTTATCCAGGGTCACACTGCTAGTAAATGTTTGAAGCTGGAATTGAATTCAAGCCTTCCTGACTCCAGATCCAGCTCTCTATCCTCTGTACCATGCAGCTGCCTAGAAACAAGAACATTCAGCAAAGAGGGGTGGTTTGGGGTGAAAGAAACTGAGTTCTGTTTTGGACGTGTTGGCGAGAATGGGAAATGTCCAGTAGAAAGTTGGCAATCTCCAGTAGGATAGGAGAAAGAAGAGGCTGGGATGTATGTATCTGGAAGTCATCTGCTGAGAGATGGATGTGGAGCCCTTGGCAAGCAAGCTCTATATGGTCGTGGGAGAATTTAAGTGCTCTCAGAGCAAGAGTGAATGAGAGTCCTTTGGCCTGTCACTGATCCTCCTGGAACTCTCGGTCTAATGACTCCACTTTATATGCATGATCCCTATGATTCAGAACTGGAAGGGCCTGAGAGACAGCCTGGCCCAACCCTCTGGTTTGTACAGATGGGAAAACCAGGGTTCAGAAAAGGGGATTCCCACAAACAGTGGATCGAGCAAGCCCTTTCACCTGATGCTCTGCCTGCCATTGCCTACAAGTCTCCTAGATGGTCATAACTTAGAGAGGAGTTCTGCTGTCTATAGAACCCTCTGGATACTGCAGAGGCCCTAGCTGTCCTCCTGGGCTTGGCAGTCGACATCCACCCATGAACTCCTACCATATTCACTACCATTCCTACCATATTCATTCGCAAGGGAGAGGCTACAACTCCTAATGCTTGTTAACATCTAGGAATGGGCCATGTTACCCTAGATTCCCTAATGTGGCTTCCTAGATAGTCCCAGGATTATGTTGAATGACCCCTACCGGCCTAGGAAGAGCTAAAAAGAGTTCAATATGGATCCTTCCCAGGGAAGGGACAGAATAATGAGACAACCTGATTCTGTTCATTTGACACAGAAACCTGACCTACAACAAAATCTAGGGGGAAACAACTCACTTGGGGAAATTTTTAATTAAAAATTACTAGATGATGAAAAGTTGCATATATAAAATGAAATGACCTCCCACCAATAATTGTCTCCATTTGGGCAGGAACGTCACTGGAAATATTCCTTGTGATTGGAATTCCACAGTGACAAGTGCCAACCAAACACTTTGAGGAAATCTCTACTGATAAATGCATGCTGCTGGACCAAGTCAAGTCAACAAGTATTTATTAATCACCTACTTTGTGCCAAATACAATGCTAAATTCTGGATCAGAGAACTTCAGAGTTGAAATCCAACTCCTGTTTGTAGTTGTTCTAATTTCCTCTTCCACCTCCCCAAAGGGTGGACTTCTTCTTTGAGGGCCTAAACCGAGGGGGACTCCATTATATTCCCCCAGTCCACCCCATTGTCTGACAACTCCACTCAGGAAGAAATCTTTCCTTATGTGGAGCCTAAATTTGCTTCTCTGTCCCTGTACCCATTCAGTGTTCCTCGTTCTACCCTCATAGAAATCAAGTTATTGCTTTTTTGTTTTGGAAAAAAAAAAACAAAGAAGCCCAACACCCAAAACCAAAAACATTTCATCTATCCTTTCCTTCTCAAAACATGGCTATCACTTCCAGGGGCTCCCCTCACTTTGCCACAGAGCTATCTCTTGTAACAAAGAAACAGAAGTCAGCAAAAAACCCAGCCTGGGCCAGATCTGGCCCTTTCCTCTGCCCGCCAGCAGATCTCGGGCTCTGCCATCACCCTCTGGAGTCAACGGCAGCCACTGCTCCGGGCTGAGCTCTCAAGTCTTCATCATTCCCTTTATGTTCCTGTGCTCATTGCTAAAACTCTCTTCACCTGCTTGTATTTAGAGACTTTGAGTTCACCAGTTCACCAGTGAGTGGAATCCATCCAACTCACTCCAACAAACACATAACCCATTGAACGTGTAAGCCACCACGATCACTGCCTTCTAGGAGCCTTCTGGGCTAAGTCTGTAAGTCATCAGCACCAGCCCGAGCGCAGAGTAGGTGTTTAATAAGTTTGTCAAAATGAGAAAATCCAGAATGATAATTTCACTTGCAGTGAGGCCGATCGAAACATGGTATTGTCTTGAAGTGCAATTAATTAGTGGCTGCTGAATTTGGTCAGGTGCAGGAGCCTGGGGGGTGGGGGGGGTGGTGACAAGGTCTGGGAAAAGAGATGGGATACAAGACAAGGTCTCTGTTTTTGGTCCTCATGGGAAAGCAAGACAGACAAACCACAAGACAGTAATATTGTAAGTGACTCCTGTCTGTAACATTGTGAACGCAAGGAGTTCAGATGGGAAAGAACCCTGGGGGTGAATGATATGTTGAAGGAAGACTCTGGGGTTGTTACCAAATGGTTGTTGCAGCATGGGTCAGTCAGAGAGGAGGGCAAAAGCAGTGTGTGTGTGTGGGGGGCATTATTTAGGTTTTGTTTGGTCATTTTCCTTTTAATCTGATTTCCTTTCCTGGATTAGCAGTGTGCCAACCCCATCCTCCCTTGCTTCCCCCAACATGTTTTTCTATAAAATATAATTCTGTTGTGTCATAGACTCTGATCTGATGGGGGGTAATGACCAATGTCATGAAAAGCCTTTATTCCTCATGGTCTCTGGGTATGGGTGCTGACAAGGTACTGACTATGAGGTTCCCAAGTTTGTTATTGAAATGTGGAGCTTCTTTATGCAATTGACAATCTGCCATTTGAAATAGGATTGGGGCCCATGGAAAGTATTTTGTCTTCCATACTATGTTTTCCTTTAAAAAGTTATTGAAAGGATCAAGAGACCGTCCACAAAATCATTCTTGGTCATTTACTTTTGGATGTCTGCTTCTTGTGAGGAAAGGGTGCCTCCATGCCTGGCCAGCCAAATGGGACTGGAAGGCACCTTGTGGCATGTAAACGGCTTTTAATGTGAGTGACAAAAGCCATGATCAGAAAAGCGTCTCCACGTCGAAAAGAATTATGTGCTTGAATCCTATCCAAAGCACGGGGTGAGGAGTTGATGAGAGGTCTCTACCTGCCTCACAACTGGTGGCTGGGTCTCAATCTGCACTTTTTCATTTGATTTCATCAGATCTATGGTGTGGCCCAAGGTACCATCAATGGTGAACAATGGACACTGACTTCAGAACAACTTTCATTTGTATTTCACCTTAAGGCTTATACAACACTTCCCTAAAATAAGATTAGAATGGAATAAACATCATCTGCATTTTAGTCAGGTTTCAAGACAGTATGATGTGTTACAAAGCCAAAAAATGTGTATTGCAGACCCAAGTCAATAGTGTCACTCTAGACAGATCCTCCTTTGCCCCCCACCCCTGGGCAGGGCTCAGTGTTGCCAAATGAGAGATGGAGATCCCCCTGCCTGACTCTTGGGGGTGGGGGGAGGCTGCTGCAAAGCCCCAGTGAGATAACTGCAAACTCTAAATTACCCTGTGAGCACCAGGCATTACCTGATCAGAGTATGCTAGTCTATATTTAGTCCCAATTAAAGCCGTTTTCTTTGTCTTGAGGGAGCTGCTCTGAGATCATCGAGCTGGAGTGAGTTTATATTCATGCTTTGATATCATCCACAAATGGGGTGTAGAGGGAAATCATGCCTTTTGGTCTTGCTAATTCTGGAAAGGTTAAACACCTTTGGCAGGCAACAAAAAGCTTCTCTTTGCCTCCTAATAAAAATACCATCATCTCTCAAGGTGGGGAGGGGGGCAGGTCTTTGAGATTCTAGCAACCTGATCTTTCTGTTACAGGGTGAGTCTTAGCAGTGAAAGAAGAGGGGCATCAACCCATTAAAAGGATTTAAAATACCCCCAGCAAAGGCAAAGACAATGAAGTGTCTGAGTTACCATGGGAATGGGTAATTAAAGAATCCTTTGTCTTGTAGAGATCTTTGCCATTTTTTTCTGACATTTAGGTATGTAAAACTAAAACAGACAGTATCCATTTATTACCTTTTAATAATTAATTATGAAATATTGGGTAATTATGGAAGCTTGGGTTTCTTAAAGAACCTTAGAGCACACTCCTTAGAAACAAAACCAACATCTTATTATTAGAATAGCATCTTAAATGTTGAGAAAATGACATCGCACCAATTTTTTAAACTCAATTAAACATTTTCCAAAGAGGTCACAGAAATGAAAGTGATAGCAGGCTGAAAGCTTCACTGCTTGGAGAATTTGAGAGCTTGACATGACCTGATGTCCCCAACCCTCTGTCTGATTTGAGGGAGGGAGAAACTCTTAGAGACCCAGAACTACCTGGGTCTTAATCCCCTTTAACAACCCTTGGCCCCGGCCATCTCTTCCAGCTGGCTTCCCACTCTCTCCTCCTCTTCAGGGCACCTCCCAACCACTTTGTGGTCTGTAGTCAGTACAGCTACATCCCCACCTCCAGGTAAGCTCCCCAAGGGCAGTTTCCACTTTTCCTTTCCAGCTCTAGCCCAGAGCTTGCATGTAGCAGAAACTTAACAAGAGGTCAGTGCTGCTAAATTTCACAGCAAATACTCCCCACCTTCCGGCTTTTCGTCTCACAACCCGCCCCCCATGCCACCCTTCTGCCCAGCTAGTGACCAGCTGTTTTGTGATGGGCTGTTCCCCCTCCAGGCTCAGGCTGGGAGGCGAGCAGGGGGAACGTGGCTCTGCTTTGCCCTGAACGTGGGATGTTTGTGTTTCTGCCACAGTCAAGTGGCTGCTCTATCTGTCCCACAGTCAGGCAGGTCTCCCTCTCAGAAAAGATGCCGAGTCCTGAGGAATGCCTCTCTACCTTGCAGATTACTATCCAAGAGGCAATGAAGCATTCGTAAAATATAATAAAAATAAAAACCTGGCAGGAGTTGGACCACATAGTCACTGCTTCAAAAAACAAGGTGGGGAATCCAGCTTTGCCTTTCTCTCTACAACTCATGGACACAAAAGGCCATGAGCCTAATAGGGGAAAGTCAAACATAGTGTATCCAGATTTCAGGGAATGCTTGTGGCACAGAGGATAGAGTGCTGGGCCTGGAGTAGGAAAGACCTGAGTTCAAATCTAGCCTCAGACACAGCTGTGTGATCCTTAACCACTACTTGCCTCAGTTTCCCCATCTGTAGAATGGGGATCATAATAGCGCCTAGCTCTCAGGGTGGTTGTGAGGATCAAATCTCATTAAAAAACCTTTAAACGGCTGTAAAAAGCTCTTAGCATAGTCCTGGCACATAGCAGGGCCACACAAATGCTTATTCTCCCACTTTGACATATCATCCCCTTAACACTTAACACTTTCCTCCAATGTCTCCCCGAAGTAAGGAGGGGACTGGAATCTGACTGGGGCTCTATGTGGAGATCCCAAAGCCGAGGCTGGTCCTAGCTGGAGGGAAAGGTTTCATGTATGGGCTATCGGCGGGCAGTGTCTCTGCAGTCCACGGATGAGGCCAGCAGCCCCGGAGAGATTCTGCACCACATTTCCAGGGCATTTTCAGGGTTGGTCTTTGGGTCAGGGAAACCAAGGGAAAGTGTCTACTGAGGCACAAAAGGGCAGCCATCAGTTTCAGTGGATGGTAAGCCTCCCCCACCCCCTGTCCCCCAGGAAATACATAGCTTCATCATCACTGACGTTTAGAGAGATCCTCGCCCCAAAGCTTATGGTGGGAGCGCTACAAGCCTTATCATCCCCATTTTACAGGGGTTCACAGGGCTACAGATGCAGGATTAGAGCTCAGGTCTTGATTCCCGGTCCTAGTCATAGCATTTATTGATGGGATGGAATCCACTGAGTTTTAAAAAAAAATACTTTTGAGGGATTCACATGAGGAATTCCTCTGCATGAATCCTGAACACTGTGCCCGAGGAGTGAGGCAGGAAGTTCACAAGTCCACTAGCAAAGGGGCTGTCCTTCCTGCCATATCCGGGGCAGGCGTCCATAGCCAGCCCCGAGGGGCTCAAGGCCTCTGCTATTCGCCCGGAAGCCCAAAAGTTACTCTGTGAGATCTTCCCCCCAAAGGCGAATGTCGGCACACCAGCTGTCTTCATCCCTCCACCCCCGGTGCTCTCGGGACTTCTGTTCCATCAGGGAAGACAGGAAAGCTCTGCTCCAAGTAGGTACCGAATAGACACCAGACGGGTTGGGAGGAGACAGGGTCCCGCAAGTCAGGAGATCAGGAAAAGCCTTCCAAGAAGGGGGCGGGGACCTGGGGTAGAATCCTGCTCATTTTAACAGCTAAACCTGGAGAATGTAATCTCCCAGAGGGCGGGGCATCTTCTGTCTTTCTATCCCCAGCACCTAGGACGGCACCTGGCACAAAGCTGATGCTTAACAGGCTTTTAGCATAGAAGTGAATTTAAAAAGCCTCTCTGCTCCCACCTTGGGATGAAACCCCAAACAAAGCAGTGTTTGGTCTAGGCACAAAGGCAAGGATGGATTCCATCCCTGGTTTGTCTTTTCTCTGAGGGAAAGCTCCTTCTCGACCCCTCTTTGGCCTTAAGCCAGTAGCCCAGAAGGCCAGGCCAGGCCAGGCCATTCCCCCTGCTTTCAGGGCCTTCTGGCTCCAGCCCCACAGCTGGATTCTGGAGGAGGTCTTCAGTAACTAGCCCAGAGCATCAATGGCCCCACTGTTCAGGGCTGGGGATGACAGGGAGGAAGCTGTCAGGTCAGTAGAGTGAGGCAGCCCCACCTATTTGTATGACATTTGAGGTTAGGGGTAGTGGCCAGCAGACACCCGGGAACCCTCATGGCGATTGCTCACACCTCTTCTCTAGTCAAAAATAATTTCTTAAGAAAGCATCTGCCAGACCACAGGCTGCAAACCTTCCCCAGCTCTCCTGACTGACTGTACCCACTGGCTGCCAAGGGCTTTCACACACTTAGAAAAACTTTAAATATGCTTGTTTGTCATAGAAACAAGAAGGACGCCGGAAGGAGGACAGGGCAGAACCTAGAGATCGTCTAGTCCACCCCTCCCCGTCATCTTATGGAGAACAAAAAGAGGGGACTTGTCCAAGGCCACCCAGGCGTCAGGTGGTAAAAGCAAGAGCCCCAAAGAACCAGCACCTCCAGACTCACAGCAAGTCAGAGCTGGAGGGGAGGGACCTGGATGATCATGGTGCCTAAAGCCCTCACTTAAGTTGTAGAAATCTGAAAAGAAGCATCATTGTATTAAGGAATGTCCTTACACTTTCTCTGCGACTGTGGACCAGTCACCCCTTCTTCTCGCATGAGGAATGTAAGAGTCTAGATCCCCGAAATCAAGGGTGGCTCTAAGGCTTTATAAGCCTTAAAGGCTGTAGAAATGAAAGCCAACATTGTCACAACCTCTCAGGCTCTCCAAGTGAACGGGTCAGGAGGGAGTCCTTAGGATGGGACCCGAAGGAGCCAAGAGAACTGTCCCCCAAAGCCCATAACAAGGAGGAACCTGAGGCATCAAATCCATTTCACGATGCCCAGACTGCAGCCAGCGGGCGGCAGAAACCCACCACTGCTGGAGGCAGGCAAGAAGCATAGATGAAGAACTATGTGCCTAGCACTGTGTCGGGCACTGGGGATACAAAGGAAGCTAAAAGGTGGTCCCTGCCCTCAAGGAGCTCATTTGAATGCAGGAAGATAGCATGCAAGCACGATGTCCGTTCATGGTCCATGAGGGATGAATCGGCCATCATCCCAGAGGGAACACATTGGCCCTACGAGGGGCCAGAACAGTAATTTTGCTGGTGGGATTTTACCTGAAACTTAAAGGAAGCCAGGAAAGCCAGGAAGTGGAGATGAGGAGGGAGAGGATTCCAGGCAGGGGGGCAGCCAGTGAAAAGAGTGGAGGGATGGACTGTCTTGTGCCAGGAACAGCTGGCAGTGCCAGCACCACTGGACCCCAAAGCACAGGGAGGGGAGCACAGTCTAGAAGGACAGGACTGGAAGGGTGGGCTTTGAAAGCCAGATTTTCTATGTGATCTTGGAGGTGATAGGGAGCCCTAGAAGTTACTGAGTGGGAGAAGGACATCACCATCTTATGTATCAAGATCTGTAGCCACGTGCATCACTGGGAAAACAGAGGCGTTGAAAAGAGGCTGGTTGACAAGGTAGCTGGGGGTCATGGGGATTTCTTGTTCTTTTCCAAACACAGCCCACTCCACTGTCTTCTTCCCATTCAATTCTGGGTACATATCAGGATCCGTATCAGAGCATGCCTCAGATCTGTGGACTGGTGGACACGTGCCACAGAGGCTCCGGCCACCAGGGCAAGATCTGGACAGAAGGAACTCTGTCTGTTCTCATTTGCCAGGGTGGTCTCCTCTGAGTGTGAGGCCCTACTGGGGAGGCTGCAGGGTATTGTGGGGGATGACGCCTCTCCAGTGAGACCCACAGCCACTCAGAGGAAGCCAGCCCCGGCCCCTTCACTAAGAGAGTCCCTTGTCATTGGTGCTCTGTGTCAAACATCCTCTATGACTGTGACGCCCCCTTCAGTGAGTCTGGGTCTCTCTGCTTTACACCATCCACCATGTGGAGGATGAGGGACCAGAATGACCCTCGTGGTTCTGTCCACTAAGGAATCCTTCCTGCTTTGGTTCAGAGGGAGAAAGAGGTGATTCACCACTTCCTCATTGGTTTGGGCCTCCTAACAGAGACTGGCCAAGTGTGGAAGGAGGACAACTGGGGAAGGGGTGACATGGAATGGCTGCCGTGTCTGAGGCTAGAAAACAAAATGTAGAGCCGTCTGACTCATTCCTCCCTCGTCAGAGCTTGATGTGCAGGGATTAGGGAGAGGCAGGGCATGGGAGGAATCCTTCCGGAAGGAAGCACATCCCTGCTGCAAGCTGAGCTGAGGCCGGGCCAGCAGCAGCCAGGCCCTGAGAATTCTCAGTCCCTGCGCCTCTTCTGAAGGGAGCACACGTGACCCACTTCCTGGAGCCCCCGCTGTAACGGGTGCAGCCCCTCTGGTTCCCAGCCAGCACCGGATCCCGGGCAGGAAGTCAGCTGGTCCTGGGGCTACAGGCTTCCTTTTCTGTTTTACATTTGGTGCCGGTGACTTTTGTCCTAAGAGAAAGCCTGACCATCCCCAAAAGGGAAGGAAGAGCAGAGTCACAGACCAGACTCAGACAAGAGAGGAGGCCCTTCCACAATCGGCTGGGATTGCACCCCCAGTCCAGCTAGTCAGGCCCCAGGCCAGGTGGCCCCAACTGTGTAGGCCTTCTTATAGTTACTGACCCATATCTCTACCCCTTCCTTTAAACCTGAACTGAATAAGGACCCAGAGCTCTCTGCAATGGTGGGATCCCTGTACTGGGATGGCCTGCCCTATATAGGACTCCCCAGTCCTGGGTCCTTATAGACAGCCACCCTCTGCCCTGTCCATCCTTTTCAGTAGCTGAGAGAACAGTAGAGGATGTGGTGAAAAAGTCCTTCAGGCTTAGTTGGGAAAAGCTGGCTTAAAGGGTTTGGAAGCCCCAATTTAGCATTTTCTTCATAAGACTGAGGGTGCCCCAAATAGCAATGGGGCTCCAGAGCAGAAGCCCAGACCTTCAACAGCCTCTCTCAACTCTCAGGCGACTAAAAGATGCCCAGCTGGGTGAGGAGGTGACCACACAAGGGGGAGGAGAGGAGCCTGGGTCTGTGAGCCTGGGAAAAACCATGCCAAGCCCCAGTTAGAGATGATGCCAGGAAACCAGCAGTCCCCAGTCTCTGCAGATTTCACAGTTGATACAAATGTGAGGGTAGAGGCTGAAACAATGCTGGCTGCGTCCTTTTCCACTGACAACAGTTAACAGGCCTCCTTGGGTCCTCCTCTGATCCCTCATCAAGGTACACAGGGAACTGGCCCACAGAGGGCAAACTCTGGAACATCCAAGATGGAAAGCTTGCTAGGGCCCTGTCTGTGAGGCCAAGGACCAGCCCGGCAAAGTCTGAAGGTCCATCCGTTGCCAGGCTACTAGAAGAGGGAATTTAGGCTTGGCACAATTCTGAAAGATGACCTAATTCCATAGGATCAAACATTCTGAGCTGTGAAGGACTTCAGAGGTCATGGAGGGCACCAGACTGACCCTGATCTTCCATGTTTCTGGATGTAAGGGTCATTGACATGGTTAGGGCTATGAGAGGGGCTGAAAGCACAAAAAGGCTCCCATTTAGTCAGAGACTCAGTGGGAGGCACAGATGCTTTCTGTAGCCAACAGTGAAGAAAAATGAAAATATTTCATGGAATTAATTTAGCTAGGATAAGAGAGAAGGGGGGCGGCTAGGTGGCGCAGTGAGTAGAGCGCCGGCCCTGGAGTCAGAAGGACCTGAGTTCGGATCCGGCCTCAGACACTTAATCCACACAAATAAAAATCTAGCCGTGTGACCTTGGGCAAGTTACTTAACCCCAATTGCCCTAAAAAAGGGGTGGCTAGGTGGCGCAGTGAGTAAGAGCGCCAGCCTCGGAGTTGGGATGACCCGAGATCGAATCCGGCCTCAGAAAATGAGCACCCACACACAAATAATGACTAGCCGTGTAACCTTGAGCAAGTTACTTAACCCCAATTGCTTAAAAAGAGAGAGAGAGAGAGAGAGAGAGAGAGAGAGAGAGAGAGAAGGAATAAGGGTTCTTCAGTGGGGAGGAGCACGGCAGCCCAAAGTCCCAGTTAACTGAGGCCCCCTTTGGCCATAAGCTGGGCAGAGGCTGGTGGAGTTGGGCATGTGGTTTGGGGTTCTGACTCAAAGGAAGTAACACTTCTCTGATGCAAAGGCAGCAGGAGCTAGCAGTTAAGCAACATCTGGAAATGCTGCAGATATGAGCATGAGGAATGAAGGAAGGGAAGAAAGAGGGAGGAAGGGAGAGAGGGAGGGGGAGGAAGGAGGGAAGGAAGGATGGAGGAGGAAAGGACGGAAAGAAGGAAGGAAGCAAGGAAGGGAGGAAAGGAGTAGGGAATGGAGGAGGGAAGGAGGGATGGGAGGAGGGATGGAAGAAAGAAAGAAAAGAAGGAAGGAAGGAAGGAGGGAGGTAAGGCAGAAGAAACAGAAATGGGACAGAATAGCAGAAGGGGCATCTGAACCATGGTCTTTCCTCACACTGAATCAATCCATTGTATTTTCCAGTGCCTTGTGTGACCTTACTGAAAACAATCCCTATAAGGCAATGTGCCCCTGGAGCCTGGTTTCAATGATTTGATGGGTTAGTCATAGAAAAGGTCCTGTTTTCCTATAAAAATATAGGTTGTCAAATAATTCAAGTTATAGTTTGTGTAAATAAATATTTATTGTCATACATTTGGGATTTATACTCCATTAGTGAAAATCTCTGCTGTTGCTACCTTTTGTCAATAGATGAAGGAGAAGTTGGTTTTCATCCTTACATTCTGCTCTTGCTGCCAATTTACCTGTGATGTTTTCCCCAAACCAGACTGAAACCTGAATACAAAGATTATAACCACACAAGGAAGACCCATATGTACAAAAATATTTATAGCAGCTCTTTTTGTGGTGGCAAAGAATTGGAAATTAAGGGGATGCCCATCCATTGGGGAATGGCTGAACAAGTTGTGGTCTATGCATGTAATGGAATACTATTGTGCCATAAGAAATGAAGAGCAGATGGACTTCATATCTACCTGGAGAGGCTTATACAAGCTGATGCTGAGTGAGAAGAGCAGAACCAGGAAAAATTTGTACCCCATTACAGATACAATGCATATGTGACGACCAACTATGACAGACTGGACTCTTCTCAGCAATGCAGGGCTATAAGTCAACTCCAAAAGGCTCATGATGGAGAGAGATGTCTAGGTCCAGAGAAAGAACCAGAAAGAGCAGAGTTTGAAAGCAGAGTGAAGCCAACTACCTGCTCTTTTTCTTTCTTGTTTGGTTTGGTTTCCTCTTTCCCATTGTTCATTCCATCTGTTACATTCCTTCTTCTCAACCTGACCAATGTCTAATGTGAAAGTATCTGCAGATCCTATACCTGATTGTATGCCACCATGGGGTGGGGGGAAGGGGAGGGAACAGGAGAAAATTTGAAACTCAAAGAACTGGGAAACTGAATCTTGTAAGATCAAAGTAAATAATATTAAAAAAAATAAATTCTGTTCCTCTTGCCATTTAATATATATATATATATATATAATTTTTAAAAAGATTATAACCATACAGATTAGGAAACTCAAACTTTGAATGCTATGTGAATTTTTTAAAGTTCTATAATTTAGATAAGATATCTCATAGGAAAAATAAAGCAGATCATTAGGACTTTTAAAATATGCGTAAACAAAATGTTCAAAGTCGATCATATTTTGGTAAAATTCCTGACAATTAGTACTTTTCTGAAATGGAGGAGACTGCCTTGGAAGGTGGGGGTGAGTTTCCCATCACTGGATGTCTCCTGGCAAAGGCTGGATGACCATTCCTGGGCTGATGGCTCAATCAATGGATCCACTGTTAGGTGGTACAGTGGAAAGGGCAGGGAATTCAGATCTGAAGATCTGAGTTCAAATCCAGCCTGTCATTTCTTCCCTGTATGATTTTGCCTTAGGCCTTCTCTGGGCTTTAATTTCCTTCTCTGCAAGATGAGGGAGTTAGGCAAAATGACCTGTAAAGCTCTTAACAGCTCTGTATCTTTGATCGCGTTAAGTCAAGGGTTTTTAAATCCCCTCCCAAGCTGGAACTTCAGGGCTTTTGGGAGATTCTGTGAACCCCAGAAAAGTCCTTGAGCTCAATGAGAAGGCATTCTTAGCTAAGGACCCCCAAGACTCCTCATGCTAGTGATGCATGTTCTGGATTGTTCCCTAGAAAAGTCATGGAGTAGCCTATGGTTCCCTGGGCTTCCCATCAGTTCCGCTGAGAGCTCCATGAAAGCATCCCAGGAAGGCTGACTACTGCCTCTTTGGCAATGAGGATGAAACCATGGGACCCAAACCACCCCCACCCCCACTTCAGAGTTCCTTCTTAGTAGGGGTGGAGTATTGTTTATAATTACAAAGACATTTCACAAGCCAGAAACCAAGACAATCTTCATTAAAAAGCTTGTTTGATGCTCCAGGGAATCTTACAAATAGCAAGGCTGTGCTTTTCCAGTCGGGGAAAGAGAAAAGGCACACTCAGGGCTGCTCAATGAAAACGTAAGAATGAACTAGGCCTGGGAAAATACTGGGTCATTGGCTGCTGCACATTAAGTAAGCCTCCCCAATTGTCTTTGTCTTCCCTATTAGAAGAGGGAATGGATTCCAGCTCCCTCCATACTGGGAAGACCTAGAGGAAAGGCCTCATTCTCTGTGGCCCTCATCTATGAAATAAGGGCGGTAGACCCAATGAGGCCCCTTTTATCTGTAAACTGGGGACCCAAAGATGCCATAGGCTGGAAGAGGGAAGACATGAAGCAAGAGCCTGCAGGAGCCAAATCACCTCCTCTCCCTGATTTCCAGAGGAGACATTTAGGTGGCCAACTAGCCGGGGTGTTGGCCAAACCTGGGTTCAGTGTAGACAGGCTTTGTGGCCCCAGTCAAGTCACTGACCTGCCCAGTGTCCCAGACCACCTTTAAGCTGTAGAGAAGGTGCCAATCTACCCTGGTCACCCAAGAGTTCCCTATGATTGGCTGTTGCCTGAGGTCCCCTTATGCAGAGCCTGCTTCCTGCATCTCTCTATCCCGACTTTGCACAAGCTTCCCCCACACCTGGAATGCGCTGCCTCCTCACCGCCAACACTCCAGGCTTCCTCCAAGACTCAGCTCCCATTTCATGCAGGATATCTCTCTTGGTCCCCAATTGCCAATACCTTCCCCATTCAGGCTTCTTGTACTCCAGACAAACCTCAAGTATGACCAGGCCCACTAGAATGTAAGCCCCTTGAGGACAAGGACTTTTTTGTGTTCTTAGGGCTTAACACAGTACCAGGCACCTGCTTAATTTGATCCTGGGTGATGGATTACTTGCTTTCAGCACTAGTCGCACACCAAACATCATTCAGCTGCCAGTATTGGCTCCTCTCAACCCCTCTGATTTTCAGACCCCTTCACAGATGAAGAGGAAAGATGGATTTCCCGGTAAACTTTGATAATAAAATCGTGACTGCATTTCTATATTTGGCAAGTGTTTCTGAAAGATTTCTCACTTTATATTTAAAAACTAGGTCTCCTACTGAGAGTCAATCAACAGCCCAAGGAAGCTTTTGAAAGAAGACAGAATTCCAGCATTTCACACTGTCCCCAAACAATCTCTGCAGTAAATTAAGTTCTTCAACTTGGAGTGACATCCGAATGCAGTTTCCTGATACTGATCTGTCTTGTTTCTTAAGACTACGATTTCAAAGACCAGTCCCCTAAGGAACAAGATGACATTGGCCTTGCCTTTCTCCTGACCACTTCCTAAGGCAAGCTTCATGGGGCAGGAGGGGCTGTGGGCAGGGAAAGGGGGCTGTGACCATCCAGCCAGACACCTTCAGGAGCTGAGCAGCCAAGATGTTCTCCCTGGTAGTCTCAGGTCCCCACTCACAACCCCTATCCCTTGCTTTTTGTCTGGGTACCCAACCACCCAGTGCCTTCCACCATCCCCTCAGAGCCTAGCACAGAGTATTGGTTTAATTGTACATAGGACTTTTACACTGCTTTCATTGTCAAACACTAAAATCGGCATGGTGTGGGACAGTGGATTTGAATCAGAGTACCTAAGTTCAAGTCCCAGATCTATCATTTACTTATTTTGTATGACTTTTATTAATTAATTTTAGAATTATTCTCTAAAGAAGCTTTACTTAGGACACTTCATTAATAGTAACGTGTGAGAAGCTGATGGGAATTAAGTCCTGGGTGTGAATCCTGCTTGGATACTGGGTGACCTTTAACATTTAGGGTCTCAGGTTCTGCAAGATGGGGGTTCATCCCAGCCTGTAGCCCACAAGACCTTTCCCACCTTCTCCAGGACGCCTTCCCCAAGACCTCTTCACCCCAGTGCCTTCCCTCTGGTCATTACCTCCCCTTTGTCCTTGCTTTGGAGATAGCTTGTCTCCCCAGTTAGACTGTGGGATCCCTGAGGGCAGGGCCTGCCTTTTGCCTCTTTTGTATCCCCAACTCTAGCCTGAGTGCTCAGTAAATGTGTATTGGTTGAGGTGCCAATAATCTTTGTAGAAGATCTTTGACAACTTTGAAGTGGTAAAAGTTACCTAATGTTGGTGACAATATGGATGTTATTCCATGTATGGATCTATCTTTAAAAACAATCTCCATGATCTGGAACAAGTACCTGGGGTCTCACTGGGCCTGAGGTGGCCTAGGGCCTCCTGCCAAGGCCAGCTCTGTGATCCTTGGGGTCACATAAGGTTTTCCCATCCCTAAATGCCTGGATGAGAGATTCCTTCTAACACCAGGTTGTAAACTCAGATGTCATCACCCCCTCTAGGCCTGTAAGTGGGGGGCTGGATTAGACATCATACCCCTTCCAGCTCTAAGTCACCTCCCCTCCCTAAGGCTCGGTTTCCTCATCTCTAAAATAGGTTGGTTGGTCTAGATAGCCAGGGAGCATTCTTCCATGGCTAGATGGATTATCATATGAATTACATGTCAGGAGAGGGAAGTTATCTTTATTCTGTCTAAAAGTGAAGTTTGTCCCCTGAAAACCTTCTGTCATAGACTCAGAAAACAGGAGGATCTGAGGGTACCCTGAAGGCCCTCTTGTCCATCCTCTTCACTTTACCAATGAGGAACATGAAGGGAGAGAAAACAGTGGCCTATCTGGGACAAGAACCCCAGAATTTCCCATTATTGGGCCTTGACCACCCTGCCTCTCCTTGCTAATGAGAGGCTGAGATGGCACTTTGATTTATTAAAACAAGTGAATGTGGGTTTCTAATGTAAGAAACAAAATCAGCTGTCTGTGATAGCACTGCTTTCTGGCTCCTAACCTCAATCAGATGGGTTTCCCTGTGATACACTTGATAGCAAGGACCAGGTCAAGCCTCCAGCCTCCAAATGGCCCAGCTCACCCAGCAACGCCTACTGAACCCAGGTGGGTACCACTAGGGAAGGGTGGACAGATCTGTTTTCCTCCCATCAGCCTGAAGTTTCCCCTTTCCTCTGGCACTGGGGCCAAGGCTGGCTATCTAAGATGCAGAGACTGGCCAAAGCTGGACTTCTATAGCACTTGCCAACAACCTTGCACCAGTATCACAAGGAAACAAATTGAGGCCAAGGAGGGAAGCAGCTTGGCTAGGTTCCTAAAGCTAACCCAAAGTCTCCTGACTCCAAGTCCCATCCTCTCTTCAAGTCTCCACCTGGTGTCTGAGCACTAACTAGGAGCAGGAGGGCCTGGGAGACTTTCGGAAGAGGCTAAGTGTGTGAGGGTTGGGAGGCGTTAAAAAGAAATCTTGATGGGCCCCATGAGAAGAGGCCAAGGGAGGGGAGTGGTCTTCGGTCTCGAAAACAGAGGCTTCCAAAGGGCCTTCTGGCCCCTGTTCTCCCCACAGATCTATGGGGAGGCTTTATTTCTCTGGAAATGTCAAGGGCCCTCACGTCCCATTATTGAAATGTCCATTTGTCATGAACTGGGGCCTGCTCCGAGCAGCGGCGTAGGCATCCTTTCAAAGATGCCCCTCTTGTGATCACACCTTTATCTGGCAGCAGAGTCGTCCCACAAGCCCATTACAGGAAGATGTTCCCCTCTCCTCCAGGACATTCGATTAGGCCCTAATGTTTTAGGAAGAGATTATCTTATTTATGCAAACAGCATTCACAAAAGGATGCGGCTCATTCGTAGCAGCAGGAGGAAGGCAGACCCATTGGGGCAAAAGAAAACGCCTTTCCAGTAACTTCTCCCACAGTATATTGGCCCCAGGACAGAATCTGGGCGGGTGCTGGGAAGCTGTGGCCCACCGGCCCACTGGCGACCCTGTGTCTCTGTGAACACACAATGGTGTAGAGTGTGTGTGTGTGTGTGTGTGTGTGTGTGTGTGTGTGTGTGTGTGAGAGAGAGAGAGAGAGAGCACTATGACCCACCTCTTCCCTCCAAAAGGAAGGTATTAGGCAGAAGGGGCCACAGAGACACCGCAGGAAACAACAAACAGCAAAACCCCCATTAGCTTCTATCAACACCCACAGTGACTGAGGAGCCAATGAGCAGAAGGCAAGGTCTTTACAAGTGTACTCAATAACACTGACACTTGCCTGTCCTTGGGCTTTGAAGAGTGACCTGCAGACGTGGCGTCAGCAGGTTCAGCCTCCACACAGGCCTGCCAGGCCAGCACTGCCGCTCCTTGATTGATAGCCGGGGAAGCTGAGATACAGAGGGTGAACAGACCTTCCTGGGACTACTAGGTCTCCATCTGGAAGGGACTTAGAGAGGGTCTGAGTCAACCCATCTTTCACAGATGGAGAAACTGAGGCACATGGGTGGGTCAGAAGTGTCAGAAGAGGGATTCGAATCTAGTCCTCGGCATCCAGTTGCCCAGCAAACTACTACCTTGTGTCTGTTTTATTTCTTAGCATGAAAGGCACAGAGCTCCCCATGGATTTCTTAGGCCCCATAAGGCACTTAGCATGTGGCTGACAGACAGAACACACCCTCCTCCTTGAATTCTTGCTTATTATTCAAAACGAACTATCACGTGTAAAACAGTGGGTTTTACTGAACTCCAAAGGATGTTAGAAAAGAGGAATTATCGGTCTGCCAATGACAGGCCTTTCCATGCTATGCTCTAAATGAAGGTAGAAATGCAGGGTCTTGACAACTGACCAGATATGGAGGCTGGGGGGGGGAGCTCAGGATGACACCCAGGTGACAAGGCAAGGGACAGTGGTGGTACCTGAACAGTAGGAAGGAAGTTAGCAAGAAGGCAGGCTTTGGAGACTGAGAGATGGACGTGTTGGGTTGAGGCATCCACTAAGCAGTTAGCATGCAAGAATAAAGGAAGGTCAGGAGAGTGAGCAGGGTCAGCCAAAGAGATCTGAGAATCACAGATGTTAGAGTGGATCCCCAAGTGCAAAGTTCAGAGAGAGAGTGGAGAGGCCCGGGACAGAATCTTGGGGACTTACTGGTTAACAGGCAAGAAAGGAGAGGTCAGAAAGGTCAAAGGAGAAGGGGAAGCAGCACCCTGAAGCTCTGGAGTGAAGGGAATGTCAAGGAGAAAACAGCGACTGTGGTCCTCAAAGGCTACCGAGGTCAAGAAGGGCAAACACTGACCATGATGACCCTGATCACTCTGGAGGGAGCTCCCTTAGTGGAGGAATGTCAGAAGCCAGGCTGTAAGGAGTTAAGAAGGGAGCAGAGCCATGGACAACCTCATTACCACAAAAGGGAGAAAAATGTAGGGCCATAAATAGCAGGGATGGATGGGTCAAGTGAGCAATGTTTGAGTATGGTGGCAACATGGTGACTTTATGGCCAGGATGGAACCAGGATGAAAGAGTAGTGAGAGAGGAAGGATAAGAAAGGGGGGTGATCTACTGGAGAAGATGGAGAGGTTTGCCTTAGCGAGGAAAGGGCCATCTCTTCAGGCGAGCTAGATGAAGGAGGAGTTAGTGGCCAAGGGCCTTTGGATAATGGCACCTTCATAACATCTCATGTACACTTCCTTGTCCCCTGTGCCAGCCCTCACCCTCTGGACTATTCAAATAGCTTGTTGTGGGATCTGCCAGCCTCAAGTTTCCCCTCTCTCCCTTCTATCCTCCACTAAACCGTTAAATGGATCCTCCTAACGTGCTATTTTTACCATGTCACCCCCCCATTCAATCAAATCCAGAGACTCCTTATTGCCCCCAGGATCAAGTGGAAAATCCTGTGTCTGAAGTCCTCCACAAACCTAGCCTGCCCTACCTTCCCAATCTCCTCTCTCAAACAATCCGAGACCCAGTGACCGTAGGCTTCTGGCTGTTCCTAGAACAAGACTCTCCTCTTGTCAACTCCCAGAACTTTCCCTGGCGTAGAATGCTCTCCTTCTCCGGCTGTGCCTGCCTTCACATCCCACAGAAATGCCACACTTTCTCCAAGCAGCCTTTGCTGGTCTTCTTTAATCTTAGGACCTTCTCCAGATATGTATCCTGTATAGAGAGCTACACCCTAGGACCACATCCTGTTTGCACATAGCTAGCTGCATGCTCTCCCCACTGCACTGGGAGCCCCTGGGGAGAAGAGCCTGTTTTCTGCCTTTCTTTGAATTCCTAGTGCTTTACACAGTGCCTGGCACACAGCAGTCGCTTGATAAATGCTTGTGGATTGACTCTGCAGGCCCTCCCTTTCCAGGGTTATACCACATTGATTTGGGTTCCCATTAGTTTCTTCTGGACCCTGGGAAGGTTTCTCTTGACTTGTGAGCTTTGCAGCCATTTCCTGGACCGACCCTCTTCTGACCATGGGATGGTAACTCCAAGGATGCACAAATTAGAAATATGAACTGACCACAGAAAGGGTGTGAGCTCTGGACACAACTACCACTACTTCTGGCAGAGGTCATCCCCAAATGGCATTTGCTTCTGACATCTTCAGGCATTTCTAAGCCAAAAACCCAGGGGCTCATCTTCCAAAGGCTATGGGTGTTTTCAAGAGGATGTAAGATGGATCCCAGCTCATATAGGGGGCTTGCTGCCTTGCCCATCTAGGACTCAGTAAATGTTTGTAAATTGAATAATTGTTTTTTTTTTCTTTTGGAAGATAAATTCAAGTGAGGGTTAATAATGGAATTTCAGAGTTCAAGAGATAGGGGATGTGAAGTAACTGACCTGTTTTCTGTGTGCAACATTTCATCTCCTACCTCCACACCTTTGCCCAGGCAGCCCTCCATGCCCGAAATGCTCTCCATCCTTACCTCTGCCTCTTTGGAATCTTTAGCTTTTGCGAAGGTTCACCCCCCTTCTTCATTAAGCCTCTTCTAATACTTTGCTTATGTATTATATTTGCACAGATATGCTGACTTTCTAGGAGATCAAAGGAGTAACCATACTGGCAGTCCCAATTTATGGGGGAGGAGTCTACTTTCTCCTCCCCATCTTCTCTGTGACATCCCCAAGGACTGTGAGTGGCAGCAAGGACTTCAGAGCTCACCTCAGAGTCATGGGGGTGGTCGGATTATAGATTCATATAGTCTGAGCTCCTCATCTTACAGAGGAGGAAACTGAGGCAAAGATCCCCCAGGGAGTAAGTGGCAAAAGTGAGATGTGACCCCAGGTCCTCTCAGAGGCAGTGGGCATCATACAAAAAGGGATGCATCTGGAACAGAGGACCCACCTGTGATACTCACCACAGAGTGGCCCTGGCCAAGTCCCCTAATCTCAGACACAGTTTCATCCTCTGTAAAGTGAGAGGCTTGGGTGAGGTGACTTCTGAATCTCTGGGAAGTTCCAGAGCCAAGGTCTATGCCCTCCCCAGCTCCCCTTAAGTTCCACCTAAAATCCCACTTTCTGTAGGAAGCCCTCCCCACTCTCCTCAGGATCTGCCCTCTGCTAAGTGTCTCCCGTTCATCCTCTGCCTAGCTGGCTTTGTAGGTATTTGTTTGCTTGGGGTCTCTGTCATTAAAGTGTAAGACCCTCAAGGGCAGGGACTATCTTTTGCTTCTTTTTGTATCTCAAGCAATTACCATAGTGTCTGGCATACAGCAGGTGCTTAATAAATGTTGATGGATGGTTAGATTCCAAATCCTATGTTTTTCCCTTCAGCTGTGCCCATAGCGAGCACTGAACAGTTGAAGTTTATTTATTTCTGCCTCTCTGTCCCCACCCCCTCATTTTCCAGTCACATAAGACTGGAGAGGGAAAGAGATTTGTATAGTCACCTAGGTAGCAGGAAGAAGAGTAAGGATCAGAACCCAGATCTTCTGGGTTCTAGACCAGCTCCTTTCCACTCTACCTATTTATACTAGTGCCCCTTAGTGACTTAGACAAAAAGTCCACAGATGGCTGTCTTCAGCCCTCTCCAAAATCTTCCCTGACTGCACAGAAATTTCCACTGCATTTATTTTTTAGGGTGCATAAATAATGAATGGTATATATGTGGAAAAGCCCAGTGGGCTCCCCCTCATTACGTAAGCCCCCGTGCCTACCAAAGACCTACAGGGTTTCAGCCAATGCCAGGAGGAAAATGGCGGGATGACTGGAAGCTGCTCCATTCAGGACTGGAGCTGGTTGGCAAGATGTGTCTGCACACCCATAATTCAGAAGTGATGGGGAGCATAGGCAGCACTGGCTGGGAGGTTCAAATTAGCCAGGTTTTGACAAGTACAAACAAACACCGAAGTCGTCCCATGGAGACCAGTTCCAGCGATTTCTGCTGTTCTCTCACTTTGGGCCATTTCATCAGGAGCAGCTCTGTCCCCGCCTTTCTCCTGATCCAATTCCCAGTTTTCTCCACAACAGCTTGGACAGGAAGGAAGAAAAGGGAATTTGGATTCAGGGCCTCCTTTTCTGCAATTTCATCTCCCCAGGGGACTACTGCTGCTGAGCGCAGGGTGATGCTCTATGGAATTCTCAGAAAGAGCTGTCTACAGAAAGAGCTCTGGGATCCAGCCGGGCTTGACGGTTCCAAGGCTCCCCTACTTCCTGCCTGCCTGCTGGACAGCTCTCCTCTGAGACCTCTGGGGAAAGGAGTGGGTTGGGCTGGATGGTGCTGAGGGTCTTTCAGATTTTATCTCTCTCTGTCTCTCTCTCTCTCTCTCTCTCTCTCTCTCTCTCTCTCTCTCTCTCTCTCTGTCTCTCTGTCTCTCTCTGTCTCTCTGTGTCTCTCTGTCTCTCTGTGTCTCTGTGTCTCTGTCTCTCTGTCTCTCTGTGTCTCTCTGTGTCTCTGTCTCTGTCTCTCTGTCTCTCTGTGTCTCTGTCTCTCTGGATCTCTGCCACCATTGTATCTTTATAAAAGATCCCAAGAAGTGATTCAGAGGCCATCAGGTAGTTACAGACTGATGCTCAGCTTTGGGTTCAAAGCCCTGGTTTAATGCCCAAATAACAGGGTGTCTGTGAGGAAACCCTAGTGCTCTATGGGAACACTGGCTATAACCATGGAGGAAAGGCAGTTCAGTCCAGTGGCTGGAGCACAGGACTAGAGTCAGGGAGACCAGGATTTGAACCCCACCTCAAATACATAATAGCTTTGGGACCCTGGACAATTCATGCCGCTTCTCAGTTCAGAATAGAACTTTTAAAGCAGGTGCCTGACTGTATTCCTGGAGGAAATAGGGGCATTTCCTCTCTTCAAGACTCCTATGCCAATGAAATCAAAGATCTGAACACTAACATCTATCTATTGCATATACGTATGTGTGTATGTAGATATGCATATATAGCTAGCATACAGCTTCTTTCTCCTTCCTTTCTTTTCTCTCTCCTTTCCTTTATTTCTTTCTCCTTCCTTCTCTCCTTTCTTTCTTCCCTTCCTCTCTCCCTCCCTTCCTCCCTCCCTTCCTCCTTCCTTCCTTCCTCCTTCCTTCTCTTCCTCTCTCCCTCCCTCCCTTCCTCCCTCCTTCCCTCACTCCTTTCCTTCCTTCCTTGTTTCCTTCCTTCCCTCCTTCTTTCCATCTTTCTATCTTTCCTTCCTTCCTTTCTGACCTATGAATCCATCCATTTGCTAGAACTCCCTGCTGTCAGAATTCCCTCCAGAGAAGGATCCAAAACTGCTCTGCCTGCTTCTAGCCTTAGGGAGATAAAGTACCCTCCTCATGGACAAGGCCTGTTGGGTTTGGAGGCCCAGAGCAGGCACTTCCTGGGCCCTTTCAGATTGATCACCTGGGCCCTTAGAGGTTAAGTGTGGGGCTGCCAGGAGGGTGGCCATCTTCCACTCATCAGTAATTAATAAATGTTTATCAGGTTGTGTCAACCAGAGCACAGTGACTGAGCTGGCGTCCAGGAGAGCAAGCAAAGGGCCAAAGGGAAGGAATCCTCTGTTGGGACCCAAGAAGTAGAGGTGATGGAGAAATGAGCCTGGCAGAGGGAAGGGGAGGGCTGGACAGCCAGCACCAAGGCAGGAAGGGATGGCACAGCTGTGGAAAGCCTGAAGAACCCTCGAGGCAAGAGGCCCGGCCTGATCTCTGTTTATTTTCTCTGGTTTTGCTTCCTACTCGTGGCCTCCCAAGAATGTTTCCTCTCTCCAGCAGTCTGGGAGGAAACAAACAAGGCCTGTCAGTAAGAGTCGCTAGGATTTAGCCGAAGAAGGAGCCTGACTCGGGAGCCAGGCTCCAAAAAGCCACATTGAAACAGAAACAGCACCAGGGATTTTCAAGTTTGTTTAGACACCGGGACAGGATGGATGAGTCAAGGGAGCCCAGCTCCGGCCAAGAGAAGCAGAGCATCCTGGAGGAGGGGAGAGGGGAGGAAGTGAAGTTCCACTGTCCCTGCAAATCCAGGGGAGGTGACTAAGGCCTATCACAGAGGGGCAAATCAACAGGGAATCACAGCCACGGAATCGATAATTCCTCCAGCAGCACTGGAAGAATCCATTGATTTTTTTTCTCCTTAACAGAATTTTTTTCTCCAAAGTCAAAGACAACCCACAAAATTTAAAGGTACAGTATTTGTTTGCTTAAAAACAGAGGGGTCACTGTGTCTGTTCCTAACATTCCTAACATTTAAACACATAAACAGTTATCACTCCTGTTTTACAGGGAAGGAAGTTGAGTTTCGGGAGGTTCAGTGGCTTGCCCCCACGTCACTGCAGTAGTGAGGGGCGGGAAGGTCGGGAGCCTTGTCTTTTCCCTCCAACGCCCCTTCCTGCAATGCTGTGGATTTTGTCTTTCAGAAGAGCTAAGCTAGAGGGTTGGCTTCCTGCAGCTTGTTAATTTGGGCATTCCAGTTTCCTAATATTTCTATTTCAGGGACCAGCCATTTCTCTGTGTGCTCCTTCCTTCTTCTGATGCAGATTGAGACCTCCAGTCTCGAGGCATTTGGCCTCTCTTTGCTGTTACAGCCAAGAAACCTCGGGGCCATCCTGGCAATGAGCCCCTCAGGACTGAGCATAGCTGGTCCTTGGGCAGCAGAGCCCACAGCCTGCCACCAGACCCAAGCTTGAAACTTCTCCAGCCTGGAGGGACTGGTGGAGATTGCTTGCCACTGGAAGGACTTTTGGGACATGGCAGTAGAGACCCAACTGAGCTCGATTCTCTCCTACACGATGTCCTCTCTCCAGCCTCTGTCCTTCAATGTTCTTTCTTCTTCCTACCTTCATCTCTCAGAAACCCAGAGCCCTTCAAGGTCTGGCCCAAAGATCACCTCCTGTAAGAGGCTGCTCCTCAGGCTGCCTCCTGACCACCCTTCCTACCTCCCCAAGCTGCCAGTGCATCCCCCAAACCTTCTGTGTGTCTCCAGCCCTGGAAATCACTTCCTTGTTCTGCTTTTTTTTAAAGTAAAGGATTAAAAAAATTACTGCTATCTCTTGTTTTCACGTTGCCTGAATTTCTTCCAGTATCTCTCTCTCTCTCTCTCACTTTCCTAGAGATACGCCCCATATAACAAATAAAAATTTTAAAGAAAAATAATCACCAAGATCAATCAATATATAAAAAGTTTGAAAACATATGCAGTGTTCAACATCCATGGACCTCCCACCCCTGCAAAGGAGCAGGATAGAGATATTGGCCCCTATCTAGGTGGTGCAATGTCCAGGACAGGTCTGGAATCAAGAAAACCTGAGTTCAAGTCTAGCTTCAGACACCAATCCCGTGCCCTTGGACAAGTCATTAACTTGTGTTTGTCTCAGTTTTCTCAGCCATAATATGGGGATCATAACAGCGCCTACCTCCCAGGACTGTCATGAGGATCAAATTAGATAATAACTGTAGAGCTTAGCACAGGGCCAGGCACACTGGTGCTATGTAAATGTTGCCATCACTGTCACTATCTCTGAGTCCCGGGACAAGCCCTCAGTGTCCTTTGGTCCCAGATTCGTCCTCAGTAGAGCCTGCCTCAAGGGGGGGGCTGTGAGTGAGCCTCGAAGGAGATAGCCAGAAGTGCTTTGTGGATGTCAGAGCTGTCTGCCAAGGTGAGCAGTTATTTTACTGAGGAATACAACAAGTCAGGGACAGGAGAGGGGGGTCTGCATTCTAAAATGTCATGGGCCCAAGAAACCCCACAGTGATGACTGCAAGAGCGGTGGGGGAGGATTCCCCATAAGGGGTCCAAGAGAATCCTCCTGGAGAAAAGCAGGGCTTCTGAGAGCAGAGCTGAGAAAAGGGGGCCCAGGCCTGGCAGCCTATGTCAACGCTCAGGCTGTGGCCATGTGGCTATGGCCTCACTCTTTACCAGCACTGGGACCGTGGAACCCCAGGGTCTGCTTGGTGTTACTTATCACACCATCTGCTGGTCTGCTAACCTTTACTGCCCAGATCCAACAGATGCAACCATTTGCCCACATATAAAGTGCAAAGCCCACCTATTCCAAATTCAGTGCTCGTCTTCTGGCCTTCCCCCACTCCCAAGATGCAAAATGGGATCTTTTGAGGAGGCTCAGAGTGATGGATCTGGAGCTGACAGGGCCCTGGGGATGACTGGGTCCAGGGTAAAGGACTGTGGATGAAGGGATGGTCCAAGGTGCTACAGGCTGTGCGGCTCAGACTGGAACCCAGGCCCTGCCTCCTCCACCATCCCCGGTACCATGGGGCAGGAGGCTGACAGCTGAATCCCAGGTCAGACACTTTCCAGCCATGAGACTCAGTTTTCTCATCTGTGCAGTGGGGATGGCACTAGCATTGCTGTTGTTAGGAAAGTATTTTGTAAGCTTTTATAAAAATTAATTCATAATAATAGCTGGCATTAGAATAATGCTTTATCTCATTTCAACCAGCAACAGGGTGGCAGTGCTTAGGGCAGTGCCTGGTATATAATGGCTGCTTAATACATGTTTGTTGATTGACTGCCTGAGAGTGGACAGAGCTCTGAGTGTGAAGTCCAAGGACCTGTGTGGAATCCTAGTTCTGCCCCTAATGAGCAGTGTGACCCTGAACAAGTCACTTCTCCTTTCTGGGACTCAGTCTCCCAATCTAGAAAATGAAGGCAGTGAGTGAGAGGATGTTGAAGGTTCCTTCCCACTCCAGACCTAGAGTTCCATGGTCCTCCCCACAGCCATGGTAGGTGGGTGGCCCCCCTGGTGATGGCAAGCCCTATATCACAGAGAGGACCAGTACTGGAGGCAGGGTTTGAACACAGGTCTCTGCACTCCACACCCATTATTCTTTCTACCACCATGCCATAATCTATTATATGCCACTTAATTTTTGTGCAGTTATTGATATTTTTTTTACCGGAATTTAAACTTTATCAGTGAGAGTTTTCTCCTCCTGGTGGGGAACCAAAGCAGACAGACATGTTCTACACGGCTTACAGCATTTAGGAGCTGCCTGGAGGTCTCAGAGGTGAAGTGACTTGTCCAGGGTCACACATTATGGGTCAAGGGCAGGACCTGAACCTAGGTATTCCTAACATTGAGGCCTGTTCTCCATCCATTCCAAGTAAATAATTCAAGTTGACTAGAATTGATAAAGCATGTACTATGGCCAGACAAGGTGCCAAGCACTGGGGAACACAAGCCCAAAGCAAGACAGCCCCTGACCTCAAGAAGCCCACATTCCAAAGGGGAAAGGCAATGCAGAAAAGGAAGGGGACAGCAGGGATGGAGAAAGAAGCTCCAAGAATCCAGCAGAGGCCGGGGATGAAGACAAAGCTCCAGTCTGTCATTCTTCATAAGGGCTGACATGAATGTGTGGAACTGAGGTCTGTAGACACATCCTTTAGCTCTGATGGCCTCCCTGTGTGTGGGGTGAACTCTCAGCACTGGTGGGCCAGTGAGCACCCAGTGATTGTGGGCCAGGGGGCTCCAAGCAGGCCAGAGGACACCAAGTATACCAGGACTGGTACAGTTGGATCCAAAGCTTCTGTTTCACTCAGAGACTCTGCCAGGGTGCCCTGTAATAGGAGATATATGCACTTTTCCAACAAGTGAAAGTAAAATTTATGTTTAGTTGCCCCCAAACCTTGAAAGGAAGGCAGACAGAGGCTTCCCAGAGATTTTCAAATCAGGTGCAAAGGAGTCAATGGTCTCATTATCCTCCCATCTTTACAGCTTCCCATTTGCCCTTGTAAACTCTGCTTAAAATCCTTCCTGGGCCTCTGGTCACCCTCCAATGCCCACCCTTCAATGCCCACCTCCCAATGCCTGCAGTAAGAGATCAACACCAAGCAGCAGGAGGTTTCAGGAGGCAAAGCCAGATGCCCAGAGAGCCCTCCTAGGTCACCCCGTGCATCGCCTCCAGCCAGCGAGGGGAGAGTGGGCTCTCTTCCAAACAGCTGCAGTCAGATGGAGGGGCTCCTCATCCCAAGGCTGACAGGACTCCTTTTGGGGGAATTCAATGGAAGGCAGCTGGGGGAAAGCCCCCTGAGGAGGGGTCAAAGGGCAGCCAGCAGCCAGACGGAGGAGGGGGGCCAAGGGGGAAAACTGTCGCCAAAAAACCATGAACAAACCTGAAGGCTGGGGAAGGGAGGTCAAGCCGGGCTTTCTGAGGACTTGTTAGAAAGTAAAAGCAAGAGAGTTTTCTCACTGACCTCCCAAACCATCAACCACTCAGCTGCCAGAATGATTCCTTCCTCAGTCCTCTGGCTCCCTGTTACCTCCAGAATCATGAAAAAGACCTTTGTCATTTAAGGACTTGGCCATTGCTACTTCACAGCCTTCTACCGTCCTCCTGCCTCCATAGATAATAGCCCAGCCACACGGGGTTCTCAAACCAGCCTCCCTTCCCCTGCCTCCGCCCCCTCCACAGGTACATTCCTGGTCCCCCCAGATGCAAAGCCCTTCCCTGGCTGAGGTGACCATCCATCTACTCTGGATTTATCTTGTGTGGTCAGTTTCCTGGATTTATGCTCCCTCAGAAGGTAAGCTCCCTGAGAGCAGGGACTGGTCCTTTTTCTTTCTTTGTATTCCTAAGCCTAGCCCACTGCTCCACAGGTGGCCAGGACTTGGAAGAGGCTTAATCACTGTCTGGCTGAGTAAGATGGAAAGAGGATTTATTATAGAGTAAGCCCCAAAGGTCTCTTCTGGAAAGCAGGATGGCTCAGGCAGTCACGGGGTCAGGATTCGTGCCCCATCTCAGATGCTTGCTATCTTAGGAGGAAACATATTTAATAAATATTTTGTAACTGAAATGACTTCTACCCTGGATGACTTTGTGTAAACTGCTGACCTTCCCTGGGCCTCTAGATGTGTGATGGACCATCCTTAGCTCTCAGTGGGTGACTCACATGACTCCTGCGATCTTAAATAACGTCCATTTTGGGCCTCAGTTTCCTTCACCTGTAAAATGGGGGGTTGGGGTTGAATGATGCCCCAGGCTCCTCTCCCCGTTAAACCCTGAGATTCTATGTCTATAGCAGGTAATAATGGTCTTCCTAAAAGAAGAATTGAAAGGGAATAAAAATTGGCTCCGAAAGGGACGTGCAATAAAGGGAGTGCAGCTTTACAAGCAAATGATTCCCTTCTAGGGGACCAGGCAGAGGCCGTCAGGGAACAGCCTCCAAGCGCGATTGGTTCTGCTTTCTGGAAGAGAGAACTGGAAGCAATGTTTGAATCATTAACACACAGGTGGAAAACAAGCATTACCCAATTAATACTTCCTGCCGGCTGCTCATCAGAGCCTGTGGGAAATTACAGCTCTTCGTAATAATTGCATGGCCAATCCCTGGGGGTGACATGTGGGCTGTGACATCTCCATGTGCTCTGGGGCTGGTTACTGAAGAAATAATTACGTACCTCAAAGATCTGTAACTTCCCGTAGCCCGATAGTCTTGGAAAGCAAAAATCCCGTTTTCACGTACGGCTCTCTAAGGCCAAGACACAACAACCCTCAAGGGGTCCTGGAACTAATTCTGAGCAAACTTTCTCATCAAATTATGAGTATAATATATTATATTATTGACTCCAATGGGCTTGTGACCTCGTCAATGTGGGTGCTCTAACAACAGCATGGGACCCACTCATGCTTGTTCTACATACGTGGCTCTTGACCATGCTATTCTGCAACCCTCCAAGACGGGTCGTCCCATTTGCTGAGCTTACAGTATCATAGGTTCAGAGCGGGAAGAGCTTTGGGGTCATCTGAACCAAGATGAAAAAACTGTAGTGATCACTTGACAGTCACACAGATAGTAAGCATCCAAGGTGGGATTTGAGCCCAGGATCTTGGACTCTTTCATCAGCGTTCTTCTCACAGTACCATACTGCCTCATGCTCTGTGGGCACTGCAGGGATATTGCTGGAGCCTGAGGCTGTCCATCTGTCATCTTCATTCTTGCTATGTGACTGGCCCATTTTTTCTCCCAGCCATACATTTCTATGATGACCTCCTTTATGATACTTCTTCGGACCAGTTCCAAGTTGACAATGTGCCATGGTCAGCCTGGGTCCACCTCCTAATTGACCTGTGACTGATCTTCAGTATCAGCTCTTCAGAGACTGTGGCAAACTAAGACTTGCTATCAGACACCCCTAGAAGACTATTGGTCACGTTCAAATAAATAAGTCTTTATTTCAGGGAGAAGCTTGGAGTAATTCCAAGAATTACAAAAAATTTCCCAGAGGCTACCTAGTCCACTTTCCTACTGCTATTGAACTGTGGGCCCAGCTCACTGTCCATCGAAGACAGATGGAATGATGGACAGACAGACTCCATGGACTCTATCATCATGCACACTGTCATGTTAGTAATGTTAGTCACCTGGCTTGCTTCAAAGTTCTGCCTTGTCAGTCCTCCTTCTACCAACATGTGAACTGAACCAACCATTCTGGAAAATAATTTAGAACTGTATTCCCAAAGTTGCTATGCTCTGCTCACACCTGAACCCAGTGGTGATTTCACTAAGACAGAAATACCTCCAAGAGACCCAAGAGAGAAAGTGAGGACCAGGCATACAAACAGATTTATAGAAGCTCTTTTTGTATACAAGGAACCATGCAGAAAGCAGGTCTCTGTGAAGGACTAAATGGCAAAATACATGGTAGTATATGAATGGAATGCAAAAGGGATGGATTTGGAGAAACCTCAGAAGACACCTGTGAATGGATGCAAAAATAAGGGGGCATAACCAGGAGAACAGGTTCTCCACTGACCACATCCCTGTAAAGACTAACAGCTCTGAAGGACCAATCCTCATTCCAGGACTGATTGTGAAGCATCCTCCCCACTGTTTGATAGAGGGATGATGGACTCAGGATGCAGAAGGAGATCTAGATTTGGGGACAGACCTTAAGGCTGTGGACTCAGGAAGCCTGGGTCGTGAATCCCATCTCATATCCTCACCAGCTCAACTCACCCTCTCTTTACCTCCTCTGTTCCCCCATCTGTAAAATGGGTCTGATAATAGCACCTACTTCACAGGGTAAGTGTGTGAGTGGAGAGAAGGGGCAACTGTAAGACACACTGTGGAGGATATGTTAGCAGGATCTGTTAACTAATTGGAGATCCATGAATAAGTCAACCAAGAAGCATTTATTAAGCACCTCCTGTGTGCTCAGTACTCTGCTGGGAGCTGGAGATACAGAACAGAGTGAAAATGACCCATTCCCTGCTCCTGAAGACTTTACATTCCAACGGAGGAAACAAGGGTGTGTCGTCTATGTATCTAACACAAATGTGAAGAAACAGAATCTATACAAAGTAGTTCCATAGAAGACCCTTAGGAGGGAGGGCACCTGCCGAGGCAGGAGGGCGAATCTGAAAGGAAGCAAAGGGCCTTGGGGGCAGAGGCAAGGAGAGATGGTGCTCCAGGTAGGGGGGCAGGCACTACAAAAGCACAGAGGCTCGAGATGGCAAGTACTCTGTGAAGGTCAGAGAGAAGGCCTGTTTGGCCAGAGCACCACATTTGGGAGGGGGGAGCAGGAATGGGAGGTGGGGGCCAGGTTGTATAAAGGGCTTTAAAAGCAAAATGGAGGTATCTGTGACACTAAAGGCAACAGGGAGTCACTGGAGCTAAGACAGAGGGGATGAGGGAGAGGGAAGAGTCAACAAGGGCAGCATCTCAGCTCAGTTTCCTCCTGTATAAAATAGCAATGATCCTTCCAAGGCCTCTTCGACTCTTAAAAATGCCTAATTCTAAGAAGGACAAAAAACACAGCGACATGAACTCTGTGACCCTGGGCAAGTCACTAAACTTCTCTCTGACTCAGTTTCCTATGGGTAGTTGTGAAGATTAAATGTGCTAGCATACACACACACACAGCACTTCACAAACCTTAAAGTGAGATGGAAATGCTAAATATTATTAAAAAGGCCCCACGGATTGAAGGGAAAAAGGCAGCTTGCTGCTCACCCCTGTGGTGATCTGACAAAGGCATCAAGGTGCCAAGACACTGCCCCATTTACTCTGTCCGTGTTTTTCTCATTTCTATCTCCACTGAAATCGGCAGGTGAACTCCTGGAGGAAATGGCACAGTGAATGATGTAACAGAATCACTGCCTTTCTGCCTTATTCCAGAGAGGCTCCCATCTCCTAGACTGTCCCATCGGGGCATGGAACCATGGGAAGATCACTGCCTTTGGAGTCAGGAGAGACCTGAGTCTGAATCCAGCCTAGGACACTTAAGATCGAGTGATCCTGGGAAGTCACCTTTCTGAGATCCAGTTGCCGAAGCTGGAAAATGGAATAATAATCCACTGTATTGATATCCTATTACTTTGCCTTTTCAATGAGTGGAGGAGGAGCTAGAAGTAGAGAATTGGGAACTCAATTAAAAAAATGAGTGTTAAAAATAAATAAATCGGGGTGGGTAGGTGGTGCAGTGAGTAGAGTGCCAGCCCTGGAGTCAGAAGGACCTGAGTTCGGATCCAGCCTCAGACACTTAACACACACACAAACAAAAGCCTAGCCGTGTGACCTTGGGCAAGTTACTTAACCCCAAATGCCCTCCAAAAAAAAAGCAATAAATAAATAAATAAACAAACAAATAAATGGATAAATGAATGAATGAATAACTGAATGAATGAATAAATAAATAAATAAAATTTAAAAACCCCACAATCCACTGTAGTTCCCAGAGTCTGTAAGGAGACGGGAAGGAGAGAAAAATGCAAAAAAAATCTCAAAACATTGTGAACCTTAAAACACTAAACAAACATTAGTTCCCACAATCCATCACCTGGGCCCTGATTTACGCACAGGAGACATTTAACACATTTGTTAAACTGACCTGAATTAACTGCAAAGACAAAACTGGAGACTTAGGTAGGAATCTTTCACGTGGCTACAAGAGAGGGCATTTAGATAAAGTCTATTTTAAGTTTCTTTTCAACTGAGATAAAAGAAAAAAAATTTGAGAGTCTAGTAAATAGAAGGATCAACCTTGGATTCAGGTAGATCTGAGTTCAAGTCCCACTTTTGATACATGCTAGCTGGGAGATCCTTGCCAAGTCTTCTAACTTCTCAGTAATTAAGGAAAACTACGGACTAGTTACAGAAGAGCTGTGATCAGTCCTGGGGGAAGGAGTTACCACACTGGGAATACATCACCCTGATTAAATTCTAACATGTGAACAAAATATCGGAAGAAAGAAAAAGAGGAAATAAAGTGAGAGTCTTCAAAGAGATGCAGTAATACATCCTGAAATTTCAGTGGCTTATGAAAATAGCTTACCACAGACCTCAGCAGAACTAGCCTTGGTTGGGGCCATCTTGTTCCACTCTATTCATGGATGACTGGACTTGACCCACCCAGGTCTAGCCTCATTTTGAAATCTCCACTGGCTCCCAGGTAATGCTCAATCTGTTTGTAAGAGCCTTTGTGACCCAGTCTTTCCCAGGCACAGAAACTCCCCATCACTGGCCACAATTTGGTTTGTTTCCTCTTCTTTGAGACAGAAGGAGGATGCTGGTAGTTCTTGCCCAACCTGACCTTATGCAATCAGAGCTACTGAAGCACCCTTCAGACAGCTGTGCAAACTCCCCACCACGAAGCTGGCCTCTCCCAAAGCACTGGACAGTCCCGTGTGCTCTCCTGGGAAGAAGCCCCTCCATCATGCAGTAAAGCCATACGGCTCCAGCCAACAAGCTCCTCCTATACTGGGGTGAATGTGCTTCCAAAGAAAAGTGAAAAACGTCCTGCCCTCAATGCCTTATATTGCACTGGGGAGAAATGCCGTGTAAAGTCTGCCATTTGAAAAGAGTCTTTATAATATGGAAATATGGAGCCCCCAAACAGCCTCAGGGGGTGATGAATAGATGCTGTGGGAGTGGAGCAGCCACTTCCTGATCTCCCACTCACTAGAGGCCCAGGGGCACCTCCGGTTTTTCCTCATTTGGGGGCTGTTCCTGGTGCTGATGAGCTGGCTGGGTAGTGGGGGGAGAACTTTCAGAGCTTAGGAATTCTAAGCCGAGGATCCCCAGAGCATCTCCCACCTGATCCTTTTAGAATCCCTTCAAATCATGCCTTCCACAAATGGCCTTGCACGTGACCAATCCCTGTGCACTGTGTATGTGTCTGTAACCCCTCTCCACTCAGTGTAATGTAAGCTTCTGGAGGTCAAGCATCATCCTTCTTTCTCTCCATAATTCTAGAGCCTAGCATAGCACTGAGCACAGAGTAGGGGGTTAATAGATGTTTGCTGAACTGAACTGAGAAACACCATTGACAAAAAGGCTATGATTAGACCTCACTCATTCACGGAGGCCTAAGCATGCTTTGGACAGACTGGACCCAAGAAGTGCAGCACGGAGTCTGCTGGAAGGAGACGATGAGCCAAGAGCCATGGGCACGCCTGGCATCCCCCTCCTCTTTTCCCCCATCGTTATACTGTCCCAGAATCCATTTGGGCCAGCCAGGTGGTAGGAAGACCAGCCACTCTCACTCTTCCCTATCCACTCCCAGGCCTCCCAGAACCCTTCGAGGCTGCTTCATTGTTCTCATAGCTTAAGAGGGAGGCCCACCATGACCCTGCCTCTGTGCCCAGCAGAGTGGGCCCTGCCATCTGAACTACTGACCCCTGAGGTTTCCTGGACTTGCTGTCTGCCTCCCCCCATTAGAGTGATTCCTGAGAGCAGGAATGGCCTTGCTTTTTCTTGAGGCTCCCTTTCATCTACTTGGAGCCTCAGTACAGAGCTTGGCAGACAGTGGGCACTTAATAAGCCTGACAATGAGGCACCCAACCTTTGCCTGAAGACCTCCAGGAAGAAGAAACCTCCCCAGTCGTCTCCAGTCCCCTGCTGGGGCAGCTCTGGCTGTCAGGGAGTTCCTTCTGATCAAGAACTTCAGTCTGCCACTTCAGTCCAAATCCCAGCTCAGTCACCGAGCCTTCACCTCAGCAGGTCAGCCAATAAACATTCATTAAGTGACTGCTGTGTGCTGGGGATACAAAAAGAGGCAAAGCCAGTCCCTGCCCTCTAGGGCCTCACAATTGGATTGGGGAGATGTCTTCTGGGGTCTCATTTTCCTCAGGGACAGACCTAAGATTCCTTAGGTTCCTTGCCCGTCCCCAGGCCCTCAAGGGGGTGAAGGCTGGAGCTGGGGGGAGGGCAGAGCAAACAGGAGAGGCTTCCCAGGAGGCTGCTCCTGCCTGCCCTCAAGCCCCTGGCTCCAGCCTGCCTGGCCCTCCCAAGGGTGCCACCGAGTCAAGCTTCAAAAGCCCTGTGTCTGGCCAGGGTTTCAGAAGTTGAGCCAATTATTTCACTATTTACGATGAAGTCAGCCACAGGTGTGCTGCTCTGTGTAAACGAGCACCTGGGAGAGAGCCACACAGACCCAACAGAGGCCCAAGGTGCTCGAGGCTCCCTCTGAGCAGGGAGACCCAGTGGGAAAGGCTCGGGTCTCTTTGGCTGGAGAGAAAGAGAGGAGAAGAACGCCTCCATACGGGGGAGCTTCCCAAGCAGGCCGGGCAGGCAGATAGGAGGCAAGAAGCTCCACGGAGAAGGGAAGCAGTGATTAATGTTCCCTCGGATTTCCCACAGAGAGAGGGTCCTTATCAGTTCAGATAAGTCTTGGGGGGGAGATGCTGGCAGTGGGTTCTGTTAGGCAATGCGTGGCCGGCTTTGCCTTGCCTTGCATACAAAGGCCCCTCAGAAGGGGCTGGGCAGCCCAGACTCCCCCAGGTCCCGTCCTCTGTCCTTCACAGGGGAATGATCTGGGGGAAGGAAGTCCATGATGGAGAGAAGAAAGGCCCCCATATGGACAGCAGCACACTGGGGCAGTGGGGGCAGGCTGCCATCACACCATGAGAAACCAATAGGAGGAGCCCAAAGAAACAGGGCCAGGCATGAGGAATACATGAAGAGCAGGGAGCAAGCAAATGCAGGATTGCAAGACACCCCATGACGACAACATGGAAACAGAAGATGAGCAGAACCGTCCTCTTGATTCAGGGGACTGATAGAGAAGCAGGTCTCCCTCCCATTCTGAGAAAGGTGGTGAACGGGGGGAGGGGGGGGCAGAACGGTATAAACACTGCCAGGCAAGGTGGGATGACAGAATGAGTTGAACGGTCCTGAATAACCAATCACAGAATTGGAAGGGAACCTGTTATTCATTTAGTCCAACCCACACATGGACAGGAATTTCCTTAAGCAGAGCCAGACAAGCAGCCATCCAGCCTCTGCCTGAAGCCTCCCAATGGCCGCCCTTGCAGTGAAGACACAGCATTCCATCTGCAGAGAGACCCCAAACCAGGGAGTTTCCAGGCACATGGATGTCCTCGCCAGCCCCTTCCCCCTTTGCTGCTTCCCCCCACCGGAGGGCAGGTTCTAGTGGGGCAGAGAGAAGTCCTGATCTCAGGAAGAAAAGCATCAACACCCAGAAATAAAGCTGATCTGGGCTCAGTTGGGGCCGGTCCCACCTGACACTCTGCTCCACTTGGGTTCCCAGGCTCCCCATCTCTCACCAATAAATGTGCACCTTCTGTGCTTAATAGACACCAGCAGTGAGTGGGTGAGCAAGAGTTTGCCACGTACACACTGACAAAGTCTCCAGGAGGACTTTAGGGCAGTGACCCCCTCCCCAGTGCCCCATCTCTGCCTCTCCCACCCCCCCCTTGCACTCCCTAAGGTATTCACACTCAAGGTCTAGAGTAGCAGGATGGAGAGACAACTGAGCTCCCAAGGCAGGAAGCCCTGAGTTCGAGTTTTGCTTGACATAAGCTGGCTGTGTGACTCAGCAGCCAATCTGCATGAGTAGCAGGGGTTGCTCATCCCTAGACTAACGAAGTCCTAAGTCAGGTCTATTGACAACAACAATGGTAACTGATAATAATAGTAAATGTTTCAGAACTGCAAAACCTTTCTATAGCGTCATCTCACTCAAGGTCTATGCTGACCCTGGCGGGGGGGGGGGGGTGCAGGACGTGTGACTGTGCCCATTTTACAGATGAGGCTTTCCCGAGCAGCCTGACCTCCCCTCTCTGGCCCCAGATACCACGATTAAAGTCATTCTTTAGACTGAGGGCATTGTTTCCAAAAGAACTGATTGCTCTGAAGAATGTGGGAGCCAGAGTGGGAAGGAGAACTCATCAGCTATTTAAGACCATGAACGTATTAACACAGATTAGTTATCACTGAGGCTTAGATGGGCAAAGTGCCTTCCTGGGACACTCTGTAAGGGGCAGAGGACTTAATTAAACAACCGAGTCAGGCGGTCAGAGCTCTTTCCACCACCACCACCCCCCACCCCTCACACTGCATCCATCCACAGTGCACCCTTCTCTAGGAGGCACCCTCTGGGGAGATGCGTCCTGCCTCCCAGTGACTCACCCAGTCAAGTCCAAGCCGAGTCAGCCTTGGAACTGCTCCTGGCTCTGACTTCTGCTCCCCTCTCCTGCCTATCCGCCATCTTTTGTCATCAATGATCTGTAAACTCACACGGAGCCTCAGCCGGAGCAGAGCAGGCTGGGAAGAGAGCTTCTGCAGAAATCAGGCCAGTTTGGGGAGCACTCCCTGATTTGTTTCCATGGAGGCAGGAACCTCCTCCTCAGGTATTTAACCTGCCCTCCCAGAACGAGCAGCAGCAAACAATACCCAGCTGTGGGTGGTGCCAAGAACCATCTCCTTTCCATCTACATTGCCCAAGATCAGGAAAGCCATGAGTCGGGACAGAGAGGACCAGGGCAGCTCAGTGGTCAGTGAATCAAAAAATGTCAGTCAGCAAGCATTTATTAAGCATGGGGACTCAGAGTTTAACGGGGGAGGAAATTTGTGAACAATTCTGTACAAACAAGACAGAGACAGGATGAAGTAAATCTAACCCCCAGAGGGAAGGCACTGGCATTAGAGGAGGGGGCTTCAGTTGGGGAAGCCAGGAGATGGAGATGTGGAGGGGAGAGCTCCCTGAATGGGGAACAGCAGGCAAAAGGCTCAGGGTCACTGGGTCACACAGCACACTGATGAGGGGCAAACCCCAAGGAAACTGGAGAGATAGGAAGGGTTCTGGCTACCCACGGCCTTAAAAGTCAAACCGAGGGTTCTCTATTTGGTCCTGAAGGCAAGAGGGAGATGCTGGAGGTTAGTGAATAAGGGGTGACATGGTCAGCAGTGTAAGACCATCAGCTTGGCAGCTGAGCAGAGCCCAGACAGAAGTGGGGAGAGACCAAGGCAGGCAGACCCCCAGCAGTTCCTGCCACAGACCAGGAAGGGGTGTTGGGGGCCTACACCAGAAGAGAAAAGGGGGTGTCTACAAGAGATGCTATAAAGGTAAAACTGACAGGTCTTAGCAATTGATTGGATATGGAAGGGTGGTGGGGAGGAGGAGTAGAAGATGACACTTGGGGACAAGCTTGGGGGACCAGAGGGGTGATGGTCCCCTTGATGGGAGCAAAGAAGTTTGGAGGGAGGCCTCAGGTTTGGGGCAGGCTAAATGGCAGGTGCTTACAGGGCCCCCAGTCTGGACTGGCTGGCAGGAGGCTAGAAGCTAGAGAAGTTAGGGCTGGCCAAACAGAGCTGAGAATCAGTAGCTGGGAGATTATCCGTATATCCCCAGCAGCCAAGGAGCTCCCCAAGTGAAGCAGCAGAGAGGGAGAAAAGAAGGGGGCCTAGAAGGGGATCCTGGGGGACACCTGGGCTTAGCAGGGAGACAGGCACGAAGACCTCAGAGCTGGTCTTGGCAAGTCCTCCCTCCTACCACCCCCAGCCTTTAGTGGAAGTTCCTGAGGCCCATGGGAAAGAAGTGATTTGTCCAAGGTCAAGTAGCAATTAGTCCTTAGATTTATAAAGTCTCCGGATTACGGGAGCTGAGGGGCCGTATCACAAAACGGATGGGGCACAGGAGAGAAGTCACTGAACCTCTCTGGGCCTCAGTTTCCTCATCTGTAAAATGAGGGCATTGGACCAGATGGGGTTGGAGCCATTCCTTAAGGTTCTGGCCCCTCTCCAGCCTCCTCCAAAGCTGCCCCAACTGTCTGGTCTGTGCTGGATGGCACTCTAGAACCAGGCTCGAATCTAGTGTTTCTGACCTGGTCTGTGGCCCACATCTTGTATGTCATCGGTGTCAAACTCTTGGAGAAACAAGGCCACTCACCCTTACAGACGGATCTCTGCAGGCCACACATCACCTTAGTTTAAAATGTAATGTCAGCTATGCTTTATTGTGTTATTAGTTATTTTGTTATTTTCCAATTGCATTTTAATCTGGAAGGTGCAAAACTAGGACTTTCATGTTTGACATTTTTGACAAATCTCCTGAACTCCCCACTTCCTTCCTCTGCTGCCACCACCCTTCTGGTTCCCCTCTGGTGGGGGCCCTTATCCCCTCACCCCATGGCAGGATCTTCAGGGTGGGGTGTAGGGGATCCCGCCTCCAGTCTCTCTCCACTTTCATCCACCCTCCATCAGCCACCAAAGTGATTTCCCTGAAGTTCAGGTCTGATCATGTCCCCCCCCCCAATAGACTCCAGTGGCTCCCTACTGTCACGAGGAGTCAAATACATAATGCTCCGTTTGGTACCCAAAGCCACCCCTCCCTTTTCAGTCTTCTTGTCCCCCCCCCACGTATCTTGGACCCAGTGACACTGGCCCTCTGGCATTCCAGCTACAAACTTGGCCATTTCCCCAGCTGCCCCCGTGCCTGGAACTCTCTCCCTCCTCATCTCTGCCCTCCCTGGTTCCTTCAGGTCCCAGCTAGGAACCCATCATCTGCAAAATGTCCTTCCAGTCCCCCTGACGACACTGCCTTCCTTCAGAAGTCCTCTCCAAGTTAACCCGTCTGTACCGTGTCCTTACATAGGGGATTTGGGGGTGTCTTCCCCACTGGACCCTGGGATCCTTGAGAGCAGGGACCAGCTTCTGCCTTTCTCCGGATCCTCAGTGATTACTGGCAAATAGTAGGTGCTTAATAAATGCTTCTTATTGTTGGCTCTACTTCAAGACCCTTTGATCCAGTTCAGAGGTCACTCTGAAGGTCAAAACTGGTCGACAAGCTACGAACGACTCTGACATTCTTAAATATAGTAAAACTTCGCCTTAAAACGCAGGAATCATTCTTAAGTCTCAGGTGTTCAAAAAAGGCTGGGACCTGTGTGCCAACAGCAGTTTTCGGATCGAGGCCAAGCTATCCCTCCACAAGAAGCTCTTGACAGACGTCATTGCCAAGTGGTGGCCAGCCAGCCTAGGCTCCCCCTTCCTCTCCCCAGAGGCGCTCCCTCTATCCCTGCACAGCCCTGGTCATCAGCCTTCTGATTCTTTCACTGAGAAGCTGGGTGGTGCAGTGTTCATACCCACTTCTGCTCAGAGTAAGATTAATCCCCCTCACTGCGGACGGCCCTTTGGTTACTGGGAGGCCTTCTGCCTCTAGTTGGGCACTTCCCACTAACCCAGAGCTCCAGATGGGACCCAGCTAAAGCTTCTAACTTAGGGCCCCAGGAAGAAAAGGGCAAACTTCTCTCTTAAATATACTTTTGTATGACTAAAAGAGAGACCAAGTCCCAGTGGCTTGTTATCAAGAGGCAAAGTTGAGTTCACAATGAGACATGGAAACACCTGAGGGGCTTTTTAAGCTGTCTAGATTTTACATGTATTAAATGTGGGTCTGTCTGGGCTTCCTCATGATCCCCCACAGAACAGAGGCTGTCTGTCAGGACTTTGAGTACCTGGCCAGAGTCCACTTCCTCTGAGTAAAGCCCAGCTTAGTCAGTCTGGCCCCGCAGCAGCAGATTCTGAACAAAGAGAAGGCTAAGGGTGGCTAAGTGGTGAAGTGACTCACTTTCCTGAGTTCAAATCTGGCCTCAGACCCTTACTAGCTGAGTGACCCCAGCAAGCCACTTCACCCTGTTTGCCTCAGTTTCCTATAAAATAAGCTGGAGAAGGAAATGGCGAAGCACTGCAGCACCTCTCTCAGGGAAAGTCCAAAGGGGCCCATGGAGAGCTGGACACGATTGAACAAGGACTCACTGATCTAAACCCAACTGAGAAGTAACACAAGATCCCCCCAGCTTGCTCAGGTGTCTCTCTCAGCAGCCCCCACATTACCCCCAGATCCCAATATTCAAGTCCCTTCCAAAGACCTGTTATTAAAAACAGATGCTACCCAGGATGAGAAGGGAGCTCATTAGCACATTAGGGCCATGAACATATTAACATGGATAAACGGTCAGATAACTAGCTGTTACCTTGGAATGAGGTGCTAAAGAAATGGGACAGATGACAGAAGGACTGTGAATGTGGGGGAGGAGGCAGAAGGAGGACAGAGGAGGCTGGAGGGCCTGGGGCACTCCCTGGACAGAGAAAGTAGGCTAGTGAGCCCTTTCGTGGATGTAAATCAATAAGTAACACATGGATAAAGTGGCCTGCCTTGGTGCCTAGATCTGGCCTCTGAGGAAGCAAACCATGCCCAGGCATGTGATGTACATACATGATCCCCTTTGGACACACACGATACTCCTTGGATGTACATACATGATCCCCCTGGACATACACACATGACCCTCCTTGGACATACACGTGATCCGTGTAACTTTGAGCAAGTCTCTGAACTTTTCTACCCTCTAAGACACAAGATGGGGGCATCGGCTTTCATAGGCTCATTGGCATTCCCCACTCTAATGAAGTTATAGAGAAGAATAGAGAGGGAACCTGGCCTTCTGAGTCAGAAAGACCTGCGTTCAAATGGTGCCTCTGACCTCCCAGCCTGCACCCTTGGGCAGGTCCCACTCCAAGGAGATGGCCAAGCCTCCAGCTCCCTGTCCTTCGATCTCTGTAAGGCTCTTGGTACATGCTCTCCCTGATTGGAACAGAGGCTGCCTTCCTTTCTCTGGATCCCCATGACTTCCTTAGCATAAGGCCTGTCATACACTAGGCATTTAATAAATGCTTACTGACAGGCTGACTTCTTGCACCCACTAGGTACAGAGGTAAGGTTCGATGGGGCTGCGAGTTTGAGGACCCTCAGAAAGGGCAAAGGGTCTCTGAGGAAAAGGCTCTTTTTCACGGTCCTGGTCTGTACTCCTCAGATAATGGTTTTAAAAGCATGGAGTAGAATACCAGAATGAGAAGGGAAACTCGAGGGCAGTGCGATGCAAGCAGCAGGCTCCCAGGTGCCCCCAAAGCCCCGATCCCGGCCCGCCCTAGAGCGTGGCCACTAACCTGGCCCCGAAGTCCCGCCTGGTCCAGCAGGGCTCACAAAGCTCCTCAGATGGCATTTCATTGTACAGTGGGGAAAAACAAAGACGCGGCAAGTGGCTGAGTCAGCGTTCGGAAGGAAGTGCCAGCCAGAGCCGGGCTGACGGTGGATCCTAGAACATTGCCCGGGGGCTCAGACCTGGCTCATTCCGCCCCGAGCTCATTTCGACCTCCGTGTAAAAGGGACTCTAGGACACACTCCGAGGTGCCCTGGGCTGGCTCAAGGGAGACCAGTTCTGGGCGTGGCCTGGGCTCAGAGAGGGGAGCGCAGCACCAAGCCTGTGACGTTTGCATGTGGTTTTTCAACTTCTGGAGAATTATCTTTTTTTCTTTTTAAATAACAAGTTGATTAGTGTCTTAAAGGAATTTAGGTCAACTCTGACAGTTCCCAGGCTGATCCTGACCCTCTTCTCTGTATGTGGGTGACCTCTTTGCCCCCCTCCCCACGTCAATGGGGAGTGGCCGTGGGCCGGGAGAACACCCCAAACCCCCCCTCGCCCAGTCCGCCCCGAGGTCGGGGGTGGGGGTAGGCACAGACTGCGTAGGGTTTCCAAAGAGGCGACCGGCTCCCAACTTTAGCTGAGGGATGCAAGTGTGTGGGTGTGGATGTTTGTGGGTGGGTGGGGGTGAGCGTGTGTGGGTGTGTATGTGTCTGTGGGTAGGTGGGTGTGTCCCAGCTTGCCCACGCCCCCTTTCTCCAGCTGGGGAGGGGGGATGGCTGCCAGAGCAGGTCTGGCGCTGTCCGCCTCCCACCCCGGACTGCGGGATCCTCGCCCAGTCCGCACTTTCTCCCCAAGCATGTCGACCACCCACGCGCGCAGGCAGGGCCCCCTCCACACACACGCACACACACTGCCCAAATGTACACACATAGACAAGCCCACACAAGTGCAAATGAACACATACACCATACACACGCAGGATGCACACATATGTAAGCGTACGTTCACGCAGGCTGGCACCCCCTACACCAAAACACACGAGCCCACGCACCCTTGGGCACAGCCACACAATACACAGAAGCGCACCCACACGCCCCCTCCCATGGCTCCGGAGCGAGCGTGCACACGCGCACATACACACGCGCGCGCGCGCACACACACACACACGCACACACACACACACACACACACACACACACACCCCGGAGCGCACAAACACGGACAGGCGCACAATGCTGAACTGCGTGGGCTCACGCGAATCCACACTAACAGAAGCCCCCCCCCCCCAACAACTACAACACAAACGTCGGCAGCGGGGGGAAGGGGGCGGTGGCAACCGCTTCTTCTGGATGGACGAGCGCAGGAAGTTGGGCGCGGGTGCGGGTCGGGGTACAGGGGCCCCCTGGTGCTGGGGGCGGTGCCCGGGAGCGGACTCCCGGGCCCGAGCATCAGCGCGATGGTCTATCAGTTGGTCAGTCCGTAGGTACCCCCGACAACCTGGCTGACTCCGCCCCCGCCCCGGGACCCATTCCCCCCTTCCCCCAGCGCATCCCGGCCCTTTTCTCTTACCTCGGGGCCCTGCGTCCAGCTGGGCTGCTCCTCGGACAGCGGAGTGCGGCCCCTGCGCATCTCCCGCCGCCGCGCCGGTGCCGCCGGCTCCCCCCAGGCCGGCCGGCTCAGCCCCAGGCCGCCCGCGGCCTCAGGGAGGGCACCGGCGCAGCGAGGAGCATGCACACACCCAGGAGGCCGGCTACAGCTGGCCAGCTGTGCTCGACTCCGGCCTCCTGCCTTCCCACCCTCCTTCTCTTCAGTGCCTGCTAGAGAGCGAGCGAGTCGGAGGACGCAGGAAATGTGGACTGGCTCCCCCCTCCCCCTCCCTCCTCCCTCCTCCCTCTTCCCCTCCCCCCGCGGTCCTCTCCTCCCTCTCCCCTCCTCTCCCCCTCCCGGAGTGGCTGCGAGGTCCGCGGGCGGGGTGACCGGCCGGCCCGAGGAGTGGGGGCGACGCCTGGCGCCCGTGGAAGAGAAGCGCAGCGGCCAGATTCACCTGCTGCGGTCGTCCCCCCGTCCCCCTTCTGGCCAGGCTCGGGCCCAGAGCCTCACCTGGCGCCGCCTTATCGTAGACTGCGCCCCGAGAGATGACCTCGTAGTCCGAGCCCTTTGTCCTGCCCAGCACGGGAGAAAACAGGAGTCCTGACCGAGGAAGGGACGGAGCCGGGTTCCAAAGGCAGAGCTCTGGTGATGAGACCCATGAGAATCCCACCGGGTCTCCTTAGAAATCCTCTGGCCCCAACCCTCTCATTCCAGAAACATTTTGTAACTTGCATAAGGTTAGACAACCGGCAAAATAAATTTGATCAATGATAGTCGATTCCATGCTCCCAAGTGCCAAAGCTTGGATTCAGACGCGGGACTTCTGTTCTCTCCACCCTCTTTTCTTCAAGTCAACATTTAGTAGACTGCGCTGAAATAAGGGTGGATTTCTCTTAAGAAGGAAGTTTCCAGTTCCCACCAAAGTGTGCGTGTGCGCGTGCGCGTGACAGCCCTTCTACATTCTTCAGCCTTTCCCATCTTTTCCCCACCACTAATATTCACTCTCTTATTAGTTCAGAGGCAGCACCAAAGTGAGCCCTGAAGGATCCTAAGAGTTAGGGTGAAGAGGGGAGTCTCCACCTCTCTAGATGCCTTTACAAAGACTCTCCCAGCCTTGAACTTGGACACCGGGTCTCGTGAGAAGGCCCCAAGCAGAGTCCCAAAGGAGCATGAATAGATCTGTAACGCTGGAGCTACAATGTTTGACCCACTTCAAAGGAATCACCTGGTTAGGTAAAAACACATGGAGTCCATCAGATCCAAGAACGAACAGGGCCCATACATCTACCTGCATCAGTCATTGTATGAAAGACTTGGTTATGCAACCAGAGGGACAGATTCCAGGGGAGGGTTCCAGAGGATGAAGCAGACTTGGCATTCTAGCACCTTCCTGAGGACCCAAGAGAGGACTGAGATGTGGTAGAGAAGGGTGATATAGCAGCCTCATCAGCTCTACAAGCATCTTGGAGCAGAAGACCCAGGCTGGGGGAAAACCTCCCCCGGCCAAATGCTTTCCCTGACTTCCTCTCCCATCTATCCACAGATATCATACTATAATCTGCTGTCCATTGCCCAAACGTTTTTAGTAAGACAGAATTTTACTTCAATCACCAAGATGCCAGAAATTAACTAAAGATAGATATAAATATAAAGTTAGGAAGAAACCCGACCTCTGCCTAAATATTAGAGATTTTCCTAACTGGGGGTTCATACATGTGGACCTTGGGGACCATTATATCTCCCCCCCACATACACACACCCTAAGGTTTGAATGAGCTAATCATTGTAACAAGCTGTTACAAATCAATCAATCATCAAGCATTTGCTACGAACCTGTTACTGTGCTGATGAAAAAGAAATAGTCCCTGACCTCAAACAACTTCTTATCTAGAGATCATAAAGAAACAACATGAACACAAATAAGCAAGTAAATACACAAATGGTAAATGGGGATGGAGGTAGGGGAAGGTGACAAAAATCTCCAATATTCCCAGACCCGGATGACAGTGCTGCTTGTCCAGTGCCAGACAGCTTCAGTATGCCTGAATTCAGATCCCACCCCAGTCATTTTAGTGGTATGCCCATGGACAAGTCATGTTGCCTCTCAGATACTCAGTTTCCTCATCTGTAAAACGAAGGAACTTGTACCATTTGTATCAACGACATCACAGTGCTGTTGTATGGAAATGGCTTTGTAAAACCTTAACACAGCAGAGAAATATGAAGGAAGATTACTATGGAGCTCAGTTAACGCTTTAAGGCCAGATGTAGCCATTCAGAAGACTTGTACAGCAATTCATACTTGTATCCAGGTAGATGAAAAAATGCCTATTGTCCAGACTGACATGTGGTGGATGGCCATAGAGATGGTACATCAGATAATAGATTCTGGACTGACACAGAGAATAGATAAGTGGAGAAGTGAGTAAGTGGAAAAGAGAAGGCTGAACTGCCTTTGGGAAGCTGCACAGTGATTTCAATGGAGGCACACCTCTCTTGCCTGGCAAAGCCCATCTCTTCAAACACTGTTATTCTCCAGGTCACACTATGGCTCGGCACCATGGAGCAGCAGGAATCCAGAAGGACCAGGCCTGTGGGTGACCTGAGAGACAATGGAGAGGTAGGTCTGTGTTAGATAAAAGCAAGGACTCATCATCAGGAGGGGACCTCAGTAAAGACATGTATTCATTAAAGAAAGTGGGTCAATTTTTACCATGAGTGGGGAGGATATTACTATGCCTTAAGAACTAGCAAAAAAAGGACGGATTCAGAGAAATCTGGGGAGATTTCAGTGAACTGATGCAGAATATGTGCTATGACCACACAAGAAAGCAAACCAGCTTTGAAAGACGCAAGGACTGATCCACTTGTTACTCAGTCGAGGCTCTAAAGGACCCTAATAAAGCCCACTGCCCATCTCCTGACCAGAAATGGTCAGATATGCCCAGGGTATGGATTTACCTATTGGTGGTAAACAAAAGAAGGTTTGCTTTAAAAAAAAAAGTGGGGGAAGAGGAGGAAGGCTAGGGAAATGATACTAAGGAGGGAGAAAAAAAAGAAAGAAAAGAGGGCCATTGAAATGTTTTTAAAAATACATAGAAGTCTGGAGACAGACATGGCCAAACAAGACGGCTTTGAAATTGTATTTATTATATTTATTTGAACTTGTATTTATCACATATTTCAAATCAAATGATGTCTAAAGCACTTAGCATGGGACCTGACACATAAGAGATATAAAATAAATATTTTTCCCTTGCTTCCCCTCCCTTCTCAAAAGAGAAACAGAACATAACAGAGATTCTCCATTTTATTTACAATACTTTGTTTTTCCTGTTCTTTGTATATGAAAAAGTTCATGTTTTAGTGTTTGTTAGATTTGAAATAACAAAAATTAAAAATTATTTTAAAATAACATGTTAAAAAACCAGGCAGCTGGGTGGCACAGTGGATAGAGTGCCTGGTCTGGAGTCAGGAAGACCTGAGTTCAAATCAGATTTCAAATCTCACTAGCTGTGAGACCCTAGACAAGTCACTTCACCCTGTTTGCCTCAGTTTCCTCATCTGTCAGATGAGCTGGAGAAGTAAATGGCAAAACACTTCAATATCTTTGCCAAGAAAATCCTGAAAGGGGTCATGAAGAGTTGGACAGTTGAAACGACTAAACAATGGCTGCAAAAATTTCAAAACAGAGAGAGCCCTGGGAGGGAGGGGTGATTAGCCTGAGGGCTGCACTAGTATCCATCCACAAAATCCTAGAACACCCTGGGAAGGTATCTGGGGGTTGTGAGTGAACACATGGACAAGAATTGTCCAGGAGGAGGAGGAATGGTTGGGTGCCACATCTGGATGCCACATCTGAGGAAGTGTTATGAGGAGGGAGCTGAGGGATAGGGAGGGATCTGCAGAGCTTGCCCAGCCACACTGCCTCCTTGCTGTCCTTCACTGCTGATTGGGCAGCTCCTCCTCCAAGCCTTTGCTCTGGCTGTCCTCTGTAGCTCCTCACCTCAGCCTCCCAGGATCCCCAGAGACCTTCATATTCCAACCAAAAGTCCTTCCTGATGCCCCCTGGTTATGAATGCCTTTCCCTGCCCTGCCCTTGAGCTCTCTGGGTGCTACTTTAGGTACCTGTTGTTTCCTTGACCAGACCATGAGCTCCCAGTGGACAGAGGGGTTCACTTCTGTCCATGTATCTGCAGCCCCCAGCTCTCTGCCTAGCATACACTGGGTCCTTAATAAGAAATTGACTGATTTCCATGGAAGCTGACTTTACATCTTGGAAGGGCCTGTCACATCTGCCTGGTCTGAAAGAGCAGAACCAGGAGCGTTTAGAGGAAGCTGGAAACAAGCCAACCGAAGCTTATAAGAACAGACTTTCTCCTAGTGAAGTGGAATGAGCTTCCTGGAGAGGGGGTGAGCTTGACCAGAAGCTGCATGGCCATTGACCAGATACGTAGGAGTGTTGTGCAGGTGGAACCCATTGACTGGTTGTTGTCTTTTATTCTCAGGACCAAAATGGCATCACTATGCTGGGTCAAGGTATGGTGGGTCAGGCTGTGGCTGATAAGACCAATAGGAGCTTGGGAGGTTCTGCCACAGGAAGGGCTGCTGAGGTCCTTTGAGGTCTGTGATTCCATCTGAGATCTGTGCCCATGTGGCTGCAATGGCCTCCTCTGGAAGAGGGTTGCTCTTTGACCAACTCCCCAGGCCAGCACACCTGTAATGGAATCATAGCTTATTAATGGTGTGTTTACTTAAAAATTCAGCCAGAGTTGATACCTTTATGAGGTACTGAACACCTTTCTGAAGGAGTGAGGAAAGGTGCCACAGACCAGATCAGCAAAAAGATTAGCCATGGGGACTTAAAATAACTAAGCCATGCATGAATTCCCATAGTCCCAGAGTGGGAGAAAGTTCAAGCTTGGGAACCCTTTGTGGAAGAGAGTCCTGCAGGCAAAGAAGGAAGGAAGGTAGGGAAGAAGGAAGAAAGGAAGGAAGGAAGGAAGGAAGGAAGGAAGGAAGGAAGGAAGGAAGGAAGGAAGGAGGGAGGGAGGAAGGGAGGGAGGGAGAGGATTTCTCTCCTTTTGCTGTTGTTCAGTCATTTCAATAGTGTATGACTGTTTTTGTGGATGGATACAAGTTCAGCGCTCAGGCTGATCACCCCTCCCTCCCAGGGCTCTCTCTCTGTTCTGAATTTTTTGCTGTTGTTCAGTGGTTTCAACTGTCCAACTCTTCATGACCCCTTTCAGGGTGTTCTTGACAAAGATACTGGAGTGGTTTGCCATTTCCTTCTCCAACTAATTTGACAGATGAGGAAATTAAGGCAAACAGGGTGAAGTGACTTGTCCAGGGTCACACAGCTACTAAGACCACATTTGAATGCAGGTCTTCCTGACTCTAGGCCCAGCACTCTGTTCACTATGGCTCCACCCAGCTGCCCATTTCTCTCCTCCTTATCCCAAACTGGCCATTTGGTAGCAGAGTGGGAGATAGCCCATCTACCAATTCAAGAGAGCTTGTGAAAAACACACCCACACTTCAGAAAAACTTGAGGACAGAGAGACAGTCTTCACCTGAGAGAGGAAGAGAGTCAAGGGGTGCCCTCCCTCCCCAGTTCCCCCTCTAGCCTCCACTAAACCCCCCTTCTCTAGTTTTTCTCCCCCCTCCTTCATTCCAGGGTCTTCCCCTGAAGCTCCTGCTTGTTTTGTCTTACAGGCTCATCCTGGGTCATCTCCCCAGTTAGAGTGGGTGCACCATGAGGGGGTGGGATGTCCTTAAGTTTTGTTGTTTAGCACCGTACCTAGCACACAGTGGTGATTAATAAATGTTTGCCAACTTGGCTGCACTCAGGGTGAGCTGGGTAAGGACTCAGGGAAAGGCCTTTGAGACCCTTGGGCACCAGCTGCTAGGAGCTGCCTTTGCTGCTGGGGTACTAGCACTGAGCCGGCTCTATCCCTAGATTCTAAATGCTGGGGAGCGAGCCTCTCCCAGATTCGTGTGAAGATTGTCTTCTAGCTCCTAGTGTTCCCGAGGCATCTTAGGAAAGGACTATGCTGAGCACCCACGAGTTAACCCTGTGAGTGTCGATGAAGCTGGCTATCAGTGGGACCTTGTGGAGGAGCACATAGAGAAACTGCCCCACACAGTATCCTGGGACCAAGGCTGGGCTGCCTGAGGACTAGACCCACAGTGTGAGTGGGAGCTGGGGGAATGGCCCAGAGCAGGCACTACACACACACCAAGGAACTCCACCAGGAACTCATGTGTCTACAATAGCCAAGCACTCTCCTTTGAGGAAGCTGAGCTCGGAGGTGTGGGATGACTAGTCAGTGTTAGAAGTGGGATGAGAACTAAGGACAAAGAACGAAGTCATCCCTGCTCCCTGTGAGCCTGTGGAAGATGGGGCTGGGCTCCATATTCAAAGGAAAAGGGAGAGAGTCTCCAAGAGGAAGCCGTAAAGAGGGAATGCAAGGCGAGCACTCGGAGCAAGGGCTGGGCAAAGCCCCAGAGGTGGGAGATGGAGGTTCTCCAGCTTCTGACTGCATCAGTTCAGAACAAAGGGTTTCTCTGGATTCTTCATGTTCGTCATCTCTAATGGCATATTGCTATCATTTTACAGCCCTATACCGCACTTCATTCAGCCTTTATGTTAAGAATCCACTTAAGGGGCGGCTAGGTGGCGCAGTGAATAGAGCGCCGGCCCTGGAATCAGAAGGACCTGAGTTCGGAGCCAGCCTCAGACACTTAACCCACACAAACAAAAAAACCTAGCCGTGTGACCTTGGGCAAGTTACTTAACCCCAATTGCCCTAAAGGGGTGGCTAGGTGGCACAGTGAGTAAGAGCGCCGGCCTCGGAGTTGGGATGACCCAAGATCAAATCCGGCCTCAGAAAATGAGCACCCACACATAAATCATGACTAGCCGTGTAACCTTGAGCAAGTTACTTAACCCCAATTGCTTCAAAAACAAACAAACAAACAAAAAAGAATCCACTTGGCTTCTTCATCTTTTCTACCATGAAATGGGCGACTGGGAGTAATTTGGTCTCTAAGGAGCCTTTTCTTTCTGTCTTTGATCTCCTTAGCCTATATCCCCAGTAATAAGATTTCTACATCAAAGGATGTGAACAGTCCAGGGACATTTCTCTCGTAATTCCACATTGTTTTCCAGAATGGTTGTTCTCAGTTCCACCAACAGTGTATTAGTATACCTGTTTTCCCCTAGTTCCTCCAACACCTTTATTTTTGTCAATTTGATGGGTATGTATGTGGTAAAAACCTCCCAGCCACATTAACTTAATTTTTCTTGGAGAAATTACTTGGAAGATCTTTTTCCTTGTGGTCACTGCTAGTAGGAATTTTTTGTTGTTTGAGAATTATTTGTTTACATCCTTTGAGTTCATCTCTTGGGAGGCAGGTTTCGCTTTTCCAGGAACATTTAATCTTAGTTACTATAAAGAAGCACCGTTTTCAGCTTGTAGGGATGGAGGATTCCATCTCCTTATGGCAGACTTTTCCTGTATCGAGGCTGCCAAGGCCTTGGCTTTAACGTGAAGCTGACATTTAGAAGGTAATCATTGTCTAGGCTCATTAAGAATGCCAGGAACATGCCTGGAGATGAGAGGCAGGATCGAGTTAGCTTTGCCAAACACTTGTGCCTAGAACACTGTGTCGTAGGAGAAAGAGAGACACAGACCAGGTGTCAGGAGACTTGAGTGTGTAGTGTGTGTAGGGCTAGAGTCAGGAAGTGGGATGTTTTAGTTGTTTTTAGTCGTGTCTGATGCTTCGTGACCCTGTTTGGGGGTTTCTAGACAAAGAGACCGAGGTGGTTTGCTATCTCCTTGTCCAGCTTACAGATGAGGAAACTGAGGCCAACATGGTGAAGTGATTTGCCCAGGGTCACACAGCTAGCAAGTGTCTGAGGCTGGGTTTGAAGTCAGGAAGATGGGGCTGGGGAGACCTGAGGGGCAGATGCCTTCATTCCACCCAAGCCAAAAAAGGGAGAGAGGAAGCCAGAGGTTCTTCCTGGTCTCTGCCCCCAGGACAGAAGTGGCCAAGACAAGCCTGCCACAGCCCTGTGACAATGGGGGTGGGGCAGGAGAGCAGGGGGCAGGGCTGGAATCTCCCAATCTCCTCCTCCAGCAGCTGCGAAGAGTCCTTTGCTTTGGTTTTAATTGTCCTGGGGCAGGTAGGGGGCAGCTTGGTGGCATGGTGGCTAGAGCACCAGGCCAGGAGTCAGGAAGACCCGAGTTCAAATCTGGCCTCAGACACTTCCCAGCTGTGAGACCCTGGGCAAGTGACTCAACCCTGTTTGGCTCAGTTTCCTGTAAAATGTAGCTGCAGAAAGAAACGGCAAACCACTCTAGTATCTTTGCTGAGAAAATCCCAAATGGGGTGGCAGAGATTGGGGAAGGATGGATAGACATGCCAGAGGAGCCAAGGGGGAGCCTTGGGAGAGCTGGCAGCAGGTGTGCCCGTTTGGAGCTAAGCCCCCAGCCCTGCTTTGGTGCCCTCCAATAACTAGGGTTGTCTCTGGCACCCTGTCACTCCCTGCTCCAGGACCCAGGTGGGATGGGATGAGGCTGGAGAGGCCTTCCATGCCTCTCCTCCCAGCTCTTGGCCCCTCAGCCTCCTTGGTGGTCACCTTCCAAGAAGCACCGTCTTCTTCCTTTCCCTCCTTCTCTTCTGCAGGTTTCCAGCCCCTGGCCTGTGCTTGCACTATCCACAGCCCAGAAGGCCCTCCCTTCAAGGAGGGAAGTACAGGAAGTCAGATTAAAAAGCTGTGCAGACTCTTAAATCCACAAGATTCAATCTTTGCGTTTCACTGCTGTGGCTGCGGCAGAGCTGCTACATCTGTGGGGACAGCGAAGGGAGGGAGAAGGCACCAGGTTTCCAGAGTCCTTATGGTCAGAGTATCATTAATTTAGAGCTGAGAGAACTGGGCCAGAATCAGTGGGCATGTGGGGTGTTCAGTATGGGGTGCTCAGGGGGCCTATGGGGTGACCCTTGGTATCCACCTTCACCCAGCTCTCACCTCTGGTTCCAAGAAGCAGGAGCATGAACAGGAACCACACCCTGGGGAACCATTTCGACAGACGGGCAAAACCAGGAGGAGGGCGGTCACAGAGTCTCAAAGCCTTCGATGAGCCAGTGGGGTGTCTGCCCCAGTTCTGTGAAGACTTCCATCGGTGGAATGGGTGTATGAGGACAGTTTGTTCCAGTGGCCGTGAAGGTGGCTGAAGCACTGTGGGGCACTTAGAGCTTGGTCAGCCATCGAAGATGCCCAGGTCACCCCCTGCCTCCTGGGCCTGTCATCCTGACTTTGATCCTGCCTCTGGACATTGATGGCTCCAGAAGAGAGAGAGTGAGGCTGATTTTTGCATAACTCTTCCTCGCCGAAATCCAATTCATGAGCAAGGCAAGGCATCACCCTGTGGTATCACTGATCTTCTTTGAACATGAAGGGTGAGCAGCCACTTAGAAATACAGGGGTGCCTGGAGGCAATTGAGGGCAACCCCACACTTTACAGATGAGGAGACTGAGGTAGATAGTGGGGGGACTTGCCTAGGGCCACTCAGCTGATAAGTGCATGAGGTGGCATTAGAACTGAGGTCTTCCTGACTCCAAGTCCATCCAAGTCCACCTATAGCACCTCGCTGTCTGGATTGGTACAAACAAAATCCTTCCCAGGAAGGGACGTGTCATAGTCTCTCAATGGGAGGCTGGGGAAGGGTCTTGAAATTTAGACAATTCTAGACATTCTGTAGTCAAGTGCTTGAAGGTCCCTGAAAAAGACGGTGTGCTCTGAAGGCAAGAGTGGTTCCTAACACTGCCAGGCTTCCGAGGGCTGGGATTGTGTTGGTGTGGTGCGACCCCCTCACTCACACAGCTCTTAGCTCTTCTATATCCTGGTCAATAAACTTTGAGAGTTTCTGTGGCTGGAAAAATCCTTCAAGCTCTGGCCAAGCTGCTTCCAAGCCTGTCCATGCTTGTGTGAGATGTACTCTCCAGTGACAGCCATCCTCCAAGCCTGTCCCCAACCAGTAATCTCCTTCCCCTCTGTGCTATCGGGGACCCTCCAGACTTTTCTGGCAGACTTACAGGGAGAGGGGAAGCTGCTGTCTTCTGAGACAGGCCCTTGTCCTCCGGGAGAGCTTTAGTCACTTGAAAGTCTTCCTTCCCATGGAGTCACAACCTACCTCTTGTCATTTCTACCCGCTACTCCTATTTTGGCATCTGGTGCCAAGCAGAAAGACTAAGACTTCTCCCCCTGGACAGCCCTTCACATCCCAGAAGACAGCTCTCAGCCCCTCTGCAAGGGGCACTCTCTCTAAGAACCTGGGCTTGCTCCCACATCAGCGGGTCCCTAGAGCACCCCTTTCCTGGAAGGAATGACAACCTGCCCTGACATGTCTCCACCACTTTCCTTGTTCCCTTCAGCCTCATCCATCAGGAAAGAAAAGGAATACCTGGAGAAAATGTGTCTTTTAGGGTATCTTGATGATGAAGAAGAAGGACTCTGGGACTGACCAAGCTAATTGCAGAGAAAATGCCAACAGATTCCCCGGGAAGGGGAATGGTGCAGAGTGACTGACTGTGGCAGAGATGGGGGGAGCAGAGAAGTCAATGACATTGGAGGTGACTTTGGAAATCATCCTGTCCCCCTAACTAATTTTTGTAGCTGAAGTTAAAGGCCTGGAGAATGTATGGTCTGTGTCAGCTGAGGACACTCACCCAAAAAGATCACAGTTATTTTGAAGTATTTGGGTAAGAAGTCTCAGAGAGGGAGCATGACTTGTCCAAGGTCACACAGGTAGTAAGCAGAAGAAATGAGACTGGAACTCAGGTCTTCTAATGTACTTGGAGTGTAAAGAAGGAGGAGCAGGAGGCGGCCTCCCCCCTCCCCAAATGCACAAACCTGCTCACCACTGACCCTGGAAGGCACTTTGAAATGAATTCATCCTTCCAGAGGCAGATGACATTCTGATGCATTTATCCTCAATGAGGTGTAAATGCCTGAAGTGAGATCCTTTCCTAACAGCAGATTTTGCTGGGGGTGGGGAGGGTTGGAAGGAGGGAGGATCAATGTATGAGATCAGGAGCTCTTGGGGGGCGAAGAAGAGGAGAAGCCTGCATTCACTGAGTACCTACTATGTGCTCCCCACCTTCCAAACTTTATCCATTCAATCCTCACACCAACCCTGAGAAGAAGACACAATTCCACAGCTGAGGAGATTGGGGCCAAGAGAGTTGACTCGTCTTCTGCCTAGGATCACAGAGCTATTAGCGTCTGAGGCTGGATTTGAACGGGTGTCTCTCCACTGGGCCAGCAGCTGCATACTACGAATCAGCATGAGGTTCTACAACTGTGCCTATGATCAAGCCTGACTGTTAGATGCTGTGTGGCTGGGCATTCCAGAGACCTGGATGAAGGCAGAGGCAGCCTGCTGACCAACGTCTCAGATGGGGTCAGGGGGGCAGGAAGCCCTGACACATGGGGATGACAGGGTCTGGATCCAATGTGAGCAACGTGGAATGTAATAGGGGAGAAAACGGAATCTTACACTATGGTTAGAAAAAGAGTCAGCTTCACAAGTACAAGACAGGAGAGCCCTGGTCACACTCCAGTTTGTCTGAAGAGGATCTAAAGATTTCAGTAGACCACAAGCTGTTTATAAGTCAACAATGTGCTCTGGCAGCCAACAGAGCTAATGTGATCTTGTGGGGTCCACCACTGCAGTGGTGACCATCCAGGGATCCTCTGCCCCAGTCAGATCCCATCTCCGGGATGGTGCTGAGTGCTGGACATAACATTCCAGGAAGGATATTGGTAACCTGGGGAAAGTCTAGAGGTGGGTTGGCCAATGGAGAAGGCCACTGATGGACCTCAGTGCAGCCATATGAGGATGGGTTGGAGGAACTGGAAAAGAGAGGGAGTAGGGGAGAGATGACGGGAGCACTTCCTAATAAGCAGACCTTTGCAAACTGAGGAGCCCAGGGGCTCCTGGGGGCTGGGGAGCTACAGAGCATCAGGAGTTGTGTTCAGAGGATTTATTGTCCTTTGTGATTTTCTTAACATCTGGCAAGTCAAGTCAAGAAACACTTATTAAGTACCTACTAAGTGCCAGGCATTGTCTGGGGACACAAAGAGAGACAAAGACAGTCTTTGTTCTCCCAGTCTGATGCAGGAGATCACTCATAACTAATTATGTACCAATCAATCACATACAGGAGAAAGGTTTCCTCAAAGGTAGGAAAAATACAGTTCCCACTTTCAATGCCTTGAAGCTCAAACTGTGCTGTGGATCCCCTTGGAAGACGGTCCAGCATGGCTGACTTCAGCCCATTTTAAACTCCACAGGGAGGCTAACTTTTTCCTCTCTTGAAAATTAAACCTTTCCTCCAAAGGTTGCCTCTTTGGCAACCTTCATTCCTTCCCCCCGCCGACTCTGCTGGTTCCCCCCTCCCCAGCCCCCGACTCTTCCAGGTTCCTGGCAGAAACCAAGCTGAGTTTCTTGTCTCTCACCATGGCTGCCTTGGGATGGTCCCATTCCCATAGGTGCCATGATGCGTTACTGGTCTTTGCCTGGTAGCTTGGTCTCTGTTTTCTCTAGTAGCAAAGAAAAGCCAGGCATTACAGTGGAGGTGGGGCCTTTAGGTGCCACCGAGAAATGAAGGTCTTGGGTAACCAACTGAGACTCCCCAGCAGGAAACAGAGCTGGGATTTCATGGCTTGACTAGGATCCCTGAAGCATGAATGGACCCAGAAGGGCATTCAGGTTAAAAAACAAACAAACAAACAAAAAACCAGAGCCTCTGTACGGGAATGTCAGGCAAATCTTAGCCTCACCTTTTTACCAAAACAGTCTTTAATTATAGTCAAACTGTGTACATACCGGGCTGTGTATAAACAGAAATGCTTGGGAGTTTATTCAAACTAGCAAAATGTGGGAAAGCAGCTTCCGCTGTGTATGTCTAGGTGGATATGGAGGCAGATGTGTATTTCTGTGCAGGCTTCTATAAATTCTGGGCCTGAAATAGCACCGGCACTCACTGGGTGCTTAATCAATGCTTTGTGGCTGACTGGACCTGTCCTTCCTCCTTTTTCTCCCCCTCCCCTTTCCAGTGCTAAGTCCATGGTTCTACGCCCTCTCTCCTCTTCATCTGAACAGAGTGTCCTGGAAAGGCCCTTCCAGGCCTGCATCTAAGATCCTGTGGTTACTTTGGGATGGTACATGGAGCACCCACAAAGCCTGGGAACGTTCCAGGAGTGTCTTTTCTGAATGGGGCGATTCCTTGGTCAGAACAGGCTGAGAGTGTCTTTCAGTGCTGCAGGGAGGTCTGTGAGCTCTCTGCAGGTGACTCCTTTCCTGAGCCACTCCTTCCTGGCCAGCCATGCTAGGAATGAAAAGCGCTGTGTAGCATCTGGCAAGGCAGTAACAGATTAATCAGCCATGAGGAAGTGGGAGCCACCTATCTCTGCTTGTAGCTGTGGCAACATCTTTCAGGGGACCAAAGTACAGGAGCATCAGCCTTTTATGACCAGCACTCATGGACCAAAGTTCACTTCAGCCAGCTCTCTCTAAGGGCTGGGTTTTTCATTGTCAGCCAAGTCAGTCACCTGAGAACACAGGTGCTCCCAGGAGGGTAGGGATCAAGAGCCAGAAAATACAGCTCTCCGACTTGGGAAACTCCCTTTGATTCAGACAAAATGCCGACAACCCAAAAGACGCTGATGTTCTTGTCGGGCTTCGTGACCAGCCTGGGGGCCTTGGTGACTGTGTGTGTAGTTCTGGCTCTTCCACAGTGGGTCACTGGGAAGATTGAATTCAGCGACAACAGATCTACCAACGGAAGTATCCTAATCACCTATGGATTGTTTCGTGGTCAGAGCATCCAAGAGATAATTTCAGGGCTGGGACAACTAGACCTAACCTTTGAAGGTAAAACTTCCAAATGATTTCATGGATGTGGCTGGACTGGGTGGGCTGAGTAAGGCGGATGTGGCAATATACATGGGTCAAGAGCAATTCCAAGGTGATTATGAGTGTGGTCAGATGCTCTAAAAAATCTTAACTTTCCTGGGCTTGTCAATTAAATCGTATAGGACGAATACTGTAGAAGAATCCCATCAGAGTGGGTGATTGGATGGTGCTCTGCTCTGGGTGGGAGCATCATCCTTGGACAAAAATTGGGCTCTGGGGCCCTTTTGCTTCTGACATTTTGAATGGTTGGTATATGACAGATTGTTTATTTATCTGTAAGACTTTCAAGATGTAAATCACTTATATTTGCTGGTCTGGATTGTGCTAGACAAAGCACAGTAAAAAGCAATTGAAGTGAACTTTACCCAGATATTGGAATGATGAACCATTCCTAAGGTATGCATGACTTCCTCTGCTGTCTCCATAATATTTAGTCACAGTGTAATGATCAGAGGCCGGGGTCTAACTCTTGGCTATAGGTTGGGAGAGTCATTAAAACTATGTTAATGACATGTACAGAATCATGGGGTTTATGTCTGTACTTTAAAAATTGACCTTCCAATCAGCCAAGCCATCTATCTGGCAAGCATCTCCACTAAACTAAAGCTTGGATGCTGCTGGTGGGGTTTCTGGCTTAGAAGCAGATGTTTCCAGGACAGGGGAGAACCACAAGCTTCCTAGGAAGTAACTAACACAAGACCATTAGTATTTCCTTGTTCTTTTTAGACTGAAATAAGGCTGGTTCAAAATCATATCCTAAGCTTTGTAGATTTGGGTTTATGTTGGGGCTGGAGACAGAGCCCTTTGGTTCCAGGGGAGCTCTGACCATGTGAGACAGCACCTGTGCAGGGTGGCCAGGCACCTAACAAATCATAGTACAGATAGCACGATACCATTTACAACTGCCCTGCTGATAACGGGAGGCAGCCAAGAATGGAAGGGACTGCCTTGGAAGGTGGTGAGCTCCCCATCACCGGAGGGCTTCAAGCAGAGACCCTCCCATGTCTTTGTAGAGATGGTTAGTGATCAACCATTGGCTGACCTCTGGCCTCCGAGCTTCCTTCTGACTCTGAGACCATGATGTACAATCCTCTCTGCATCTTCTAAGTGCCTGGCTCTATGCATCCATCTTGTCTTTCCCACTAGAAAGAAGGTAAACAGGAAGTATCACTCCTTTTCTTTGTACGCCCGCTGCTTAGCATATTACCTGGTACACAGCACATAGTAAGCACTAAATAAATGCTTGACTGACTTTGCCTCAGTAGTAGTAGGGGGGGATTATGAGCACATGTACCCAGGGCCATGCTGTTTTCAGCACCAGTCCCTTCTGGCCAGCTGCCCGTCTGCCTGACGTCCAGCCACTACAGCCTGTCTGGATCCACCAGAGCTTTGGGCCCTAGGGATGGTCCTTTCCATGGTCTCTTAGTATTAGAATGGCTTCAAGAAACAGTGGTAAAAAGTGTGAACTCTTCATGAGACTCTTCTACTGTCTCTAAAGAAAGAAAAAACAAAGGAGGCACGTGCTCAGTTTGTTTAAGGTAAATGGAACGTTTCCAGGGTAAGTGAACATTTATCCAACATAATCTAGAAAGATTAGGATTCTCCTGGAAGTGTCCTCTAATGGGTTTTCTAGCTTTCTTTGAATAGAAGAGTGACAGAGCTTGGAGGGACATTGGAGCCCAGTTCCTCCTTCCCTCACTGATTGTTCAAGTGAGGAGACTGAGGCCCAGAGAGATTGTGCCTTGTTCAGTTCTCTAAAAATCAGAGCTGAAATTCACACCTGGAGGTTTCTGACTTGACCCGGAGCTCTTTCTACTCTTCTGATTCTCCTCTATCAAACTGGGCTCACTTTGAAGCAGTAATTGACCTTTCATGCTGTAATAGATTGGAAAGAACAGGGATTTGGTGTCAGAAAACATGGGTTTGATGAAAGTAGTCATAAGAACCAAACGTGGTGCTGGAGGAAGGGAGTAAACGCCCATCCTTCACTTTGGGGCAGGGGTGGAAGCTTCAGAACTGGGGTGTTGTATGAACTGCTCAGACACAGTATGATGTGGGGTAGGTCACGTCGTGGCCCTGGCACTCAGTTTCCTCATCTGTAAAATGAGATTGGCTTAGATGATCTCTAAACCGCCATCACTCCAGTTCTGGTCTGCATTGTTTCCTGAACTGCTGTTCTCTCATTCTGTTACCAAGGGGGATGGTCGGGAAGGGGAGACAGATTTATTGGAAAGAGAAGATGATGGGAAAACAGAAAATGGGGATAAAGGTTAAAAATAAAAAGGAGAGACTCAGAAGGCTGGTCTGGAAATGAGCCATTCATTTCTCTCCATTTTTCTTGCCCATAAAGTGGGGGAAATAGCCCCCTTCCCCAGGGCTATGGAGAGAATCATTGTGTAAGATATCTTCTGGATCTTAGTGGGAGCTGGCATCATCATTATCATTTATGATTATTATGATACATTGATAATAATCCTTAGTGACTACCACAACAGCATCATTTCCGAAGCTCACCTTGCTGATCTCCAGCAGCCTGAATGCAAATTGCTGTTTGTTGAAAAATAAGGATTTCAGCAGAATTCTGCCTCAAGTTGGGCACTCAATAAGTCTGGTCCCAATGAAGCTGCTGGCTATGAAACCAAGTGGCAGAAAGAAATGGTTCAAGTTATGTTCACAAAATCCCCAAGTAATCCAGCTAATTAACAAATCTATGAGATTGATGAAAATAAATTCATCTTGGAGTGAGTTCTCCTATTCTTCCACAAATCTCTTCAGTACCAGATGAAATAACTCATGTTAAGTCACTTTGCAGACTTTAAAATGCTGTATAGATGCTTCCCACTTCATTGTTAGTGTAGACAGCCTCAAACTTCAGCCATCCAGATAAAAAGTTTAATCACATTTGTAAGTGTTACCCAGATAGTCATGCCTGTACTTTCCCAAACAGCTAAATATTTAGAAATATTCTGATAACTGAATGCTTCCACTTCTGTCCAGATAAAGAACCTGGGGGGTATTTGGGGCTTTTTCTATTTAAAACACTCAACCAGTTAAGGAATTTGTAGTGGCTTATCATGATTCACTCTTCCATCCAAAGAATCTTGATTGAACACCTACTATATACAATGTAGATTTCTCAGAAATGTAGTCCCAAACATTTGAGAGCCCTAGAGGAGAGAAGAGCATCTTTTTACTGAATTATCAAGAGTACTCCTTGGGTGTGCCATGGCAGTGTGCAGGGGATACTGAGCTTAGGGAACAAACCATTACTGGTCTTACCTGGAAATGTGGTATGGGGAGATTTGGTGTCTATTATGCAAAGAGCAGTTAAGTACAGAGAGACTCATCACAAGGATGGCTGCCTTTTTGCTTGGTCACCTACTAATGTGGAAGAAGCCGAGCTCTTTAGGCATGGAAGGAACATTATAGGAGCCCAGGATCATAGGTTTGGAGTTGAAATGGACAGTCAACAAGTATCTACTACGTGCCAGGCACAGTGCTAAATAAAGAAAGGTAAGAGACAGTCTCTACTTTCAAGGAGCTCACGCTCTAATGGGGGGGCACTGGGGGAGACAACATGCAAACAATTATGTACAGACAAGATAGATAAAGGAAAAAGTGGATCTCAATCAGCAGAGGAAAGCTCTGGAAGTAAGAGGGATCAGGAAAGACTTTTTGTAGGTGAGACTTTGGCTGAAACTTGAAGGAATTCAGGGAAGCTGGGAAGTAAAGGTGAGGAGGAAGATCATTCCAGACATGAGGGACAGCCAATAAAAATACTCAGAGTTGGGAGATGAAGGATCTCATTCAAGGACCATCAAGGATGCCATTGTCAGTAGAGGACAAAACAGTTGGAGGGGAGGAATGTATAAGGAAAGGAAAGATGGGGTCAGGTTGTGATGGGCTTTGAATGCCAAAGAAGGATTTTATCTTTGATCCTGGAGAAGACTTTTATTCAATGGGAATGTGTGAGGTGGTGACATGGTCATATTTGTACTTTAGGAAGAACGCTTTCACAGCTAAGTGGAGAGAACATTGAGGCAAAGAGACCAAACAACAACTATGGCACAATCTGTGTCAATTGCAAGGTGGCAGCAGAGTGATTCAGGAGAAAGGAAGGCAGGCATAAAAGAAATGTGGCGATGGAGGAAATGATCACCCTTGGCCAAAGACTGGGTATGAGTACTTAGAGGAAGGATGTCCCCTAGGTGAGAGTTTGGGTGATAGCATGTTGGGGAGACAGGAAAGCTTAAGAGAAAGATAAAAATTCTGTTATGATAGTGTTGAGTTTGAGGTGTCTATGGACATCTAGTTTAAGATGAATCCAGTTTGAGATGACCAAGAAGCAGTTGGTGAAGCAAAGCCAGAGCTTAAGAGAGAAGTTGGGACTGGCTATATAAGTCTGAGATTCATCTGTGATGAATGGGAGCTGATAACATGATAACCAAGTAATGCAGTATCAAGTAAAGTTCCCAAGACAGAGTCTTGGAGGATAACAATGATTGATGGGCATTACCTAGATGAAAATCCATCAAAGAAGACTGAGAAGAAGCAGTTAGACAGTTAGGAGGTGAACCCCAAGAGAATAGTATCATGAAGCTTAGAGAGAAGAGCATATCCAAGGAAAAGAAGGTGATCCACAGTGGCAAATGCTGTAGAAAGGTAAAAAAAAAAAACAATGTCAGGATTAAGAAAAGGCCAGGAGATTTGATAATAACTTTGGAGACAGTAATTTCAGTTGAATGATGGGGTTGGAAGCCAGATTGACAAGGGTTTAGAATTAAATGAGGAGCAAACGTGGAGGTGCCTAGGGAAGAGGAAGAGAGATGGAAGACCATAGCTAGCAGGGAAAGACAGATGAAGTGAAAAATTTTTAAAGATGGTGGTGACATGGGCATGTTTATGGGAAGTGGGAAAATAGCCAGTAGACAGAGAGAGATGGAAAATTAGTGAGAGAATGAGAATGGTTGAGGCAGTTTGGTCTAGAAGCAAGATGGAATGGCACAAAAGGTATAGAAAAGAGGGGTTTGCTTTAGCAAAGCAAAGGACCATTCTTCACGTGAGACTGAGGTTTAAGAAGTATATAGTGTCAGAAGACATCTGAGTGATGTGAGATGTGGGGGGGGAGGGGGGAAGATGGAGCTTTCAGCAAATGACCTCATTTCTTTGAGTAAAGTATGAGTTGAAGTCCTAAGCTGAAAAGGGGAGGGGAGAGTAAGTCATGAGAGGTTTGAGGAAGAATGAAAGAATCTGGAAAAGCAGCTGGAGTGAGTGGGGTCAGGAATGAATTACAGAGGTATTAAAGATTACCTTGCCATGGTGAGGACCTAATTGAGATTATTTAATATAAATTTATAGGAATCCCAGTTTGTGATTTTGTGGTTTTGTGATTTTTCTCCAGGTTTATTCAGTAGTATGTCAATAGGAACAAAGAAAGCAGATGGTGGGAGTAATCCAGGTTTAGCTGCTGGGGGTTGGCAGGTCATGACCATGGATAGGAAAAGGGGGCAAAGGACTTGAATTTCATATAGTTGAGTTGATTCACCAAGGCGTTAAGATACGGAAGAGAGGAGAGGGCATCCACTGCAGGGGTGATAGCCTGGGAAAGACCTGAGGGATGGAGGGGTTGGAGGTCATGATGAGGCTAAAGAAAAGGGTGAGGGGTGATAAGGTAGAAGGAAAGAAAGATGGAATGATGAGAGATTATGGTCATATAAAGAGATTTAAGAATTCATGAAAATGAAAGTAGGACACTTGTGAGTGATTGCTGTCCTTCATCCTCAAAGGCGATCAAAATAGCATCACTATGTGAAAGCCAAATTTCCTTGTGTCTGACTGTGGCTAATCAGACCAATATGAGCTCAGAACGCTCAGCCACAGGTCAGGCACAAATAGGCCATGTGAACATTTGAGGGGATTCTCTAAATTTGCTCATCTCGTGTTTCTTTTGAGCTGCTTCAGTTCTGCTTTGCTCATGGAGCACAGCACCTTCTCTGATGAGGACACACCATGCTGAGCAGTCCTGCGCCAGTGTCTCCCATGTCACACTGTCAATTCCAAAGTTCTCTGGAGAGACCTTGAGAGTGTCCTTGTATCACTTTTCCTGACCACCATGTGAGCACTTGCCCTGTGTGAATTCTCCATAAAATAGTCTCTTTGGCAAGTGTACGTTTGGGCATCCAAACAATGTGACCAGCCCAGCAGAGTCGTGCTCTCTTCAGGAGAGTTTAAATGCTGGGTAGTTTAATTTGAGAAAGAATCTCACTGTTTGGTATCTGCCAGGTGATCTCCAGAAACTTCCTAGAACAATTCAAATGGAAATGATTCAGTTTCCTGCCTTGGTGCTGGTAACTGTCCAGGTTTCACAGGCAGACAACAGTGAAGTCAGCACCACGGCTAGTAGACCTTCAGTCTGGCAGTCAATCTAATCCCTCTTCTCTCCCACACTTTCCTTTGGAGCTTCCCAAACTCTGAGCTAGCTCTGGCAAGTTATCAATCAATCTCATTGTCAGCGTGTAGATCCCTGGAAAGTATACTGCCAAGGCAAGTGAGCTTATCCACAGCCTTCACAATTTCTCCACTTGCTGTAACCAATGGCTCAATGGATGGTGTGGTGCTGGCTGATGGAGCACCTGCATCTTTCGGTTTTAATTGTTAGGCCAAAATTAGCACGAGTCCCAGAGAAACGATCCGTGCTTGGTTGCATCTCACATTCAGAGGCTGCATTGAATACCCTTGTGGTTGACAGCAATGCCACGGGCATGACCATCTTTGTGTAGCTGAGGTGGAGGGGAGGAGTATGACACGAGAATGGAGTAGATAGTTTACAGATGAGGAGACTGAGGCTTGGAGGGAAGAGACTTCCTAGATGTCATGCAGAACTGGAAAAGTCCCATGACCCCAAATCTGGCAGGCATTCCACCACTGGGGAAATTTATATGGACATGCTTTCTGTTCATGTAATGAGGTGAATGTCAACTGGCTGACAGGTCAGCTGCTTTGTCCACATAATGCCAGACAGCTAATTGGGCTGATTTTTTGGATAAGGTTCAATTGAATTTGACATGTGTTGAGTGCCTAGGAAGTATAAAGCTTTGTACTGGGCACCGAATCATTTGTTTTAAAGTCATTTAAATGCAGTTTGACTATATGTGAAATGATCTGCCTGAGAAATGTGGAGAACAACCACTGCTGCCACTACCACTACTGATGCTGCCACTACCACCCCCACCCCCACCACTACTACTTCCAGCACTTATATAGCACCTACAGTGTGCCAGGCCCTATGCTAAGCATTTGTATAAATACTGTCTCATTTGATCCCTCCAAGAAAGCCACAGCCCAGCCAGCAACTGGGACCTAAGGGCTGCACATTAGCCACAGGTTTAGAGCTGAAGGGAATCCGGGAAATCTTCCAACCCCCTTACTTTACAGGTGAGGAATCTGAGGCTTAGAGAGATGAAGAGATTAAGTGACTGGCCCAGGGTCTCCAGCTAGGGTAAATGTCTGAGCCAGGCTTCAGAGCCAGGCGCTCAAGTCCAGTTCATTTTCCATGAGATGGTAGCCTCTCTCCTGAGAAGTAGGACTGTGGGGTGGGACCTGAAGTGGAAAATACAAACCAGGAGTCCACAGGTCACAGAGACTTTGAGTCAGGAGAAAGCTGGTTGTTAAATTTTTAGTGTGATCATTTGCACCTACAAAATGGGCAGACTACAGATTGAAATGATGTACTGTTTTGTCAATTGTCTGGACTGGAGAATGTGATGGAGAAAATGTTGATAATTCAGATGATAGGTTTTCCAGAGCATCTACACATGCCATGGATTCCCTGACACTGAAGCCCAGCAGCAGAAACCCTCTTAAAACATCAAGGTGGTGCAGTGGGTAGAGTGCCAGGCCTGGAGTTAGGGAGACCTGAGGTCAAATCCAGCCTCAGACACTTACTGGCTATGTGATCCTGTTTGCCTTAGTTTCCTCATCTATCAAATGAGCTGGAGAAGGAAATGGCAAACCATTCTAGTCTCTCTGCCAAGAAAACCCCAAATGGGGTCATGGGGAGGTGGATGCAACTAAAATGATGGAACAACCAAAAAGCTTAAAAATGCCTGTTTTCCCCCTTGGAGAGCTAGTTATTAAATATATTTGCACATCTGACTACACAGGGCAGGATCCTCATTCTACTGAAGAGGAAACAGATTCAGGGAGGGACATACCTCCAAACTCCCTGCTGCTGCCCCGATGATGGCAGTGCCCCTGTCCACACTGCCTCTGGCATCTCATCCCCTTGCAGCAGGGTACGGCTTCCCACAAGTTAGGACGTCCACAGAGGAGCTGATTTCTAAAGTCCAAAGGGCAGTAATTCGTGCCAGGCTGGGGGTTCCTTGCACAACTGTCTGTCCTCTTAAAGAAAAAAAACCAATGGAATTCAATTTGCTGATTTTGTTGGCAGCTGTTGGGTGTTTCTGGTGATCAGTAAAATGCTTCCTGGCTTCCAGGATCGAGTTTTGTTGAGCTTTCACATTCAATCAGGTCAGTCTAACGAGCCTTTATCAAGTGTTTACTCTGTGCCTGGCACTGTGCCGGGTGCTGGAGCTTCAAAGACAAGACTGAGATGCCCCTGGCCTCCAGCAGCTTATGCTCTTCTGGGAAGAAACAACATGCTTCCAGATAAAGACGTACAAGATAAACACAAAATCACTGGGGCGTGTGGAGGCATCCAGCTTACTGAGAACCGGGGAATGAATTCTGGGCCTGGAGCTGGAAGGGCAACCTCCCTTCATCATTTCACAGAAGTCCTGGGGGAACACGGAATGACCATGTTGTTCAGTTGCTTTTTGTCGTGTCTGACTCTTAGTGGCCCCATTTGGGGTTTTCTTGGCAGAGATACTGGAGTGGTTTGCCATTTCCTTCTCCAGCTCATTTCATAGATGAGGAAACTGAAGCAAACAGGAGTAAGTGACTTGCCCAAGGTCACACAGCTAGTAAGTATCTGAGGCTGAATTTGTCTTCCTGCTTCCAGACCCTGTTCTTTATCTCCTGAGCCACCTTGCTGCCCCTGAGAAGGGCCATGCCCAGCCTCGTATAGTCAGTAAATAGAAGAGGTGAAATTCTAACTCCAGTCTGGTGATTCTAGTGCCCTCCCCACCACCCTAAGCTTCCTCGGTCTGACCATAGCCGGTGTCAGTGAAGTTCAAGGTGACAAAGTCCTTTTGCTTGCCATCACCCTATGAGCAAAGGTTCTATCTGAATTTGACAGATGGGGAAACTGAGAGCTGGGAAAGCAGGGTGCCTTTCCTGGAGTCACACATGGGGCTCCTCAGGTACTGGAATACACCTGTTCATTCCTCCCCGACCCTACCAGCTGGTCCTTCCTGGTCCTTTGGCTCCAAGCCCAGGATTATTATTCATTTTGAACTTCTGACTCAAGAATTATCAGGCTGCTTTTATTTGTTCCTCTTTTGGTTTGTTTTTGTCTCCTCTCCTTTGTCTCATCCAGACCTGTGATTTCATTGGCACAGGTATAAGGAAGTACTTTTCCGGAGATCTTCTTCTGATGCAGATAGCCTTTCTTCCCTAAGTTATTGCCTGGGGCTGCTGGGAAGTTCCACAATTTGCCCAGTGTCCCACAGCCCAGGGATCCCGACTCCCCTGCTGGCCCCTCTCTCACTTCCCTCAGCCAGGCCACCTCCTGGGGATCTCTTAACACTGGCTTATTCCATTGCCAATCTCTGATAACCAGGGGCAAAGGATGTGAGCCAGATAGGGTGTTGGCCTCAGCTCCCTTCCCTTGAGGAAGAAGCCTGGGTGCCCACAACACTTTCAGTCTTGCACATGCTGAGGAAGTTGTGCTGGTCTGTGCTGCCATCTGCGTCCACTCCACATGTCCTGGGCCAGGGAGGTGGCATCCGGTAGGTACAGGGGAGGTGTGGAGGACCTTCCTCCAGGTCCCACAAAGCCAGGACCGCATCCTCTCCTTCAGAGGGAACCAGATGCAGTCAGCCCAGACAGGGTAAAAGCAGCAGCCTTCTGCTGGAAGCTCCCCTCCCTATGAGTCTGCTGCTGTCATCCAGAAGACTCAGTTCTCTGAGGGATGCAGGCAGGGCTCAGCCCATCCACACTTCAGTCCCAGTGATTAATGACCACAGGCGCCCAGCACTGCTCTGCACATTCTGTCCTAGAACACAGCAGAGGCCTCACTCTCATTTTTTCATCTTTCGTGTATACAAATGGCCAGCAACTGGGCTATCCATCATTCCTGTCCTATCATTTTGGATTGGTTGGAGGAGCAAGTGGGGAGAGAGGTGTTTAGCCTGGTGAGAAGGTGGCCCCGGGGGACACAGGAGAGCCTTCTCTAAGGGTGTGAAAGGCTGTCAGAGGGAGGTGGGACCCGTCTTGCTCTGTTCGCACCCAGAAGTACAAGCTGCGAACGAGCAGATGGAGGTTCGTTGGAGGACTGTCCCAGAATGGAGTGCTGGTAGATCGACTTCTCAGGGAAGGCTTGAAGCAGAAGCATGTCATCTGCTGTCTTTAGTCAGCTCTGATCCCTTGTCTAAGGCTGGGTTTGGGCTCTCTGATTATAGGTTTCCCAGAACATCTTTGGATGCAGTGGATTCTCTGGCCTTGAAGCCCAGCAGTAGAAACCAAACAGGGCTGGCCTTTGGACAAAATGCCCAAGTGGGTCTGAGCTGAGTTGCTGGGGTTCCTGATCCCCCTGGCACTTGTGTCTGCACCTTTGTTTCTTCTGAGTCCTGAGCCTAGAATGGACTCTTGAAGGTGGTGCCTCCTCCAGAAAACCTCCCTTGGGCCCCTCTCAGGCTGAAGGGCCCTCCCTCTGCCCAGACATCCCAGAGGACTTTGCTGGTGTGTCTCCTTGGTAAGATGCTCTCTTCTGCTGGAGTTCAGAGAGTCCTGGGCTCTGAGAGGATTAGGGACCTCAGAGGCAGGATTGGGTCTGAGCAGGGCCTGAGACCAAATGTCACCTTCAGCCTCCCTGACCTTGGCTTGCTGGGTTCCAGGGAGGAGGAGCACTCCAGTGGGAGGGCAGCAGATACTTCAGTTAAGATCTGCCTCCGACATTCCCTGGCTGTGTGACCCGAGGCAAGTGGCTTCTGTTTGCCTCAGTTTCCTTAGCAGTAAAATGGGGATAAAGCAGCACCTCCCTCCCAGGGTTACTGCTGTGAGGACCATAGGAGATGGTGCGTGTGAAGGGCGTTTAACACACTGTAGAAATCCCAGTTATTACTGTGATTGCTATTACTTTGCTACTGTCCTTTGTGAGTGGAGGATAGATTCCCTGCGGACTTGGCTTTTATTTCTAGCTCAGGAATCTGATCTCCTGTGAATTTCTGAGTATCTCTGCTGCCCTTCTTTTTATATAACATCGATTCCCTGTGGACTCAAAGCTGATAGATTTCTGTAGGCAGCTTTGCTTCCTTCATCCTTTTCCCTTTGAAGACTTCGGAGAGCGGTGACAGACTGCAGGCCAGGATGCTTCTGACCAATCCTTTACGTGGGCTCCATTTTTGAACAAAGGCCCTTCATCCTAAAATCTTAGGAGGGGGGCTGGAAATCTGAAATCTTCTTATGCAACAAGTAAGTCCTTGATGAGGGGCAAGTTCCTTTAACAGTAACTCAGGCTCCTGTGGGGTTGGAATGTATGTGGATCTTTAATCCTTATTTTCTATCTGAGGACTCTGAGGCTCAGGGCCCATTGTCCACAGAGCAAGAAAGTGTCACTGGTGGAAAAGGGATAGTAATGGCACTTCCTCTCAGGTCATCATGAAGAGAAAAGGAGGCTGTTTTTGCAAAGTTCTTAGCCTAGGGCCTGGCACATAGTAAGGTGCTATCTCACAGTTCTGTCCCCTTCCTTCTCTTCCCTTCCTCTGGTCATTTATATCTGCTCCTTTTCTTCCAATAGGTTATAAGTTTGTGGCAGGCAAAGCATGTGCAGTGTGGCCCAGGACCACCCGGAGTACCTGGGCTCAGTCCCTGATTGATGTGGCTACCATTTGCTTGTAGAATCTATTTCTCAATATTGTTTCTCTGATGGATCTGATGGTGAATCTAATTCTGGACCAGTGCTATTTGTCTTGGCCTCTGTCAAAAATTTCCTTTTCTGTAAAAGGAAAGTCTTACAAATGGCTTGGGGCAATTCATTTTCCTTCTGGGCTCTATTTCCTCCTCAGTCAAACAAAGGAGTTGCATAGAATGATTTTAAAACTTGATTTGGGGGGAAAAAATTCAACCAACCAACACTTGAGTACAGAGTTGATGCCGGAGTGTTTGCCATCTAAATGTGTCTGTCATTTTGTTTTTCAGTTTTAATGACATTGTCAGACTCCTCTCAGAAAAGTCTCCACACGGTGGTCATCGTCCTTTTGTTCTTGAGTTTGATCACCTCCTTGCTGAGCTCTGGGTTAACGTTCTTCAACAGCGTCAGCAATCCTTACCAGACGTGGCTCGGCCCCACCAGCATTTTTGTTTGGAATGGACTAAATAGTAAGTGAAGAAATTGATCTCTGTGTAAGGTGCCTCTGTCTCTTCTCTCTGTCTGTCTTGTCTCTTTGTCTCTGAATATCACATCCATTTCTCTCTCTCTGTCTCCCTCTGTCTCTTTTCCCCCTCCCTCTCTCACTGCGTCCTTATAACTATAAGTCAAACTGGCTCAGGGTTCAAACAACAGGGAAACAGACATAATTTGACAACAAAGGCTGTGTATGTACAAGCATATTGAAATCATGTGAAAAGAAAACAGGTTCTAGCTCCTGGGTTAGAATCCTTCCCTCCCAAGCTTATTGAAAGGATCGAATGAGATAAGGAAGGTAAAGAGCATTTCTTAAATGTCTGCAATGGGCTAACTACTGGGCTAGGCACTGGGCTAGGTACTGTCCTAGGTACTGGGCTAGGTACTGTCCTAGGCACTGGGCTAGGCACTGGACTAGGCACTGGGCCAGGCATTTTACAAATATTTCACTTGATCCTCACAACCACCTTAAGGGGCAGGTGCTATTATAATCTGCCTTACATAATTGAGGAAACTAAGGCAAACAGGTTAAATGATTACCCAAGGACACACAGTTAGTGTCTGAGGCTGGATTTGAACTCAGGTCTTCCTGGCTCCAGTCCCAGGGCTCTGTGTAATGTGAAACCCTAGGCAGCTCCCATAACATATGTAGAGATAACATGTACAAGAACTTGCCAACCCAAAGCACAACAGACATGCATGTTATTATAAGGATCACATAATTATAATTGTTAAATAATTCATCATCAACACAGATTTGCTTTCTCATCCCTTGATCCACCAAGTTTTTCTTTTGGCATCACTTCTGAGAGCCTCCCTGCCTCTTCTCCCACTCTCCTGGAGAAGGGGTCATGGTACCCAGGCTTCCAAAGACCAGGCCCCAGGGAGTTGGATGAACCCTGTTTTGGAAGCAATGTTCTGAGCCATTTGCTTTGTGAGGGACGTGGCCCAGTCTCAGCCCCAGCCTAGTTCTGTCCCCCATCTAGCTATCTATTTGCCCAGCATATTTTGATTTTCACCACACCCCTCCCCGCTGCTTTGTATCTCTCAGAACTCTGGGAATTCTTATTAAAGAAAGTCTCCTCCATCCCTCCACCCTTGCTACTGGAGGGAAGCAAGTGACAGTCACCTCCCTTATGTCACTGCCCTCTGTCAGGGTGACTTCCCAGACCCAAATATCTGTCCCTGCCATCACTCTCCTGTTCAGTCTTGTCTACTCTTAGAAGAATGTAAACCCCTGGGGGGCAGGGACAACATGTGACCCAGAGCAAGCACTCAGTGATGTTCTTCATTCATTCATGCATTTGCAGAGGAATCCCAGTCCTGGGCCTTCCATCCCCAAAATGATCTTGTGTACAAAGCAGATGAAGCAATTATTAAGCCCTTACTGTGTGCCAGGCACTGAGCTTTCCACCTTGCACTTGCTTCTCTGAGTCACACAGAAGAGGGTCAATGGATGGACCAGAAACCAGGGAGAGAGAAGGCATCATGATGTGGATAGAGAGGACTCAGGGAGACATGGGCTCAAATCCTGCCTCTGACATGTAATTGCTGTGTTACTACAGACACACCATTTAAACCACTATGAGCCTCAGTCTCCTCACCTGTACAATAGGTACAATAAATAGCTCCTAACTCCTAGGGATGGTAAGAAAGTCAAGTGAGATCATAAGTGTAAAGCTCTCCAAGAATCTAAATGTGTTATGTGCCTCCAGGCACTGGGCATTGATATTGTGACTGAAGATGTCCCCTTTAGATGGAAGAGTGGGGTGGATGGTAGGCCAGGGTCCAAGGCTAACCGTGAACCTAGACCCAGGTCACACAGTCCCATTGCTCCTGGGCCATGGAGGCCTAAGCCTCTGGACCATGCTTTCACTCCAGCAGCTGGGAGCAAGGCAGGGTTTGAGACTTCTTTCTGGCCCTGAGTTGAAAGCAAAGACTTGGGAACAGAGGTTTATTTTTTTTTAGTCTTTTAAACCCACATGTCTTTTACCTTTTTGTGACTCAACCTTTACAAAAAATTTTACAAGGGCATAATGAAGGATAATTAGAGTTTGGATCGCTCTTAATGAGTGTCAGAAGAAAGGGGTTTCTGTAAAGGGCAAATGATTAAGGAAGCAACCATGTCATTGAAAGCATGATTGTGGCATTATAGGGAATTGTTAGCCATACACTAACTCCTCTAATGAGGGATCATTTGGAGAAAGCCCCTAGGTGTCCATTGTCCTGAACATCTGCTCTAGTCAAGTCAGAATTCCAGAATCTCGGTTTGTAAGAGACCTACAAGGCTGCTCAGTTCAGCTGATTAATAAAGGTCATTGGGCATAACCTACTACCTTTAAATGCATGTGTAGAGGCTCTGGAGGGTCATGTTTTTTACATTTTTTTGGGTGGGGGGAGTAGAGTAGGCTATCTCAGTAGACAGGATGCCCCAGCATAGAAAAGTCCTCTCTACGTGATTATGGTGGTAAAGGTTTCCCGGAGGCTCTGAGAGGGTAGTGTCATCTGTTGACCATTGTGTTGGTCAAAGTAATATAAACAGCTTTTAAAAAAAATATGCAAACTATGAAAATCATTTGAAAGATGCTCCAAATCACCAATAATAAGAAAAGTACAAGTTAAAACAACTCAGAAGCTGCAAACGGGCAAGGTGAACAAACAATAAAGCTCGTCCATGGGGGGTCTGTGGGGAGATGCACCTTCTGCTAGCAGGGCTGTGAGTGTTTCTAGTCGTCTGGATATCAATTCAAATTTTTTTTCAAGAAAAGTGATCAAACTTTTTTGTATCTTTTGATCAATTAGTTCCACTGCTGGGTGTAGATTCCAACAAAGAAAGAAAGAAACGCAGCACTGACCAAGAAACAAAGTGGGCGGGGCCATCATTTGCAGGGAGAGATGAAAAGTCAGCGGTGTAGCAATGTAATGGAATATTATTGTGTATTGAGAAACGAAATGGATAAGAAATTCAGAGAGGCATGGGAAGATTTGCATGAACTGACGCAGAATGAGATAGACAGTGCCCAAATTAAAAGCTGCCCAATGGTGGCCTCAGGGTAAGAGGAAATGGAAAGAAAGCCCAGTACTGAGCACCTAGACCACCAGTCATGGCCCTCCTTCTGCTTGGATTTTGGGACCCTAGTGGGCAGGATGTTAACATTTACCCATTTTCAGATGAGGTCACTGCACTTTTGTTTAATCATATTTTCTTGGTCCTAGGGAGGATTCAGTCTAAGGCAAAGAGAACTTCATAAATGTCTGTGTAGCAAAAAGAAGAGTCTTTGATGGAGCTTATTATGAAAACAAAAACAAACCAAACTCACACTGAGAGAGGTGGGAAAAAGAAAGGTCTTTTAGAAAACAGTAGCTCCTTATCATCTCTAGGATCAAATAAAAATATCTCTGTTCTGTGTTCCTAACTTGGTACCAAACTACCTGTCTAACCTTATTATAGAGACCTCCCCTTCTTGAACTCAGTGATAGAGCCAGTGCCTCGTTGCTTATCCTCCTGCACTATGTCCCGCCTATGAACTTTTGCACAGCTGTGCCTCGTGCCTGGAATGCACTCCATTCTTTCTTCATGCACACACATCGTCAGCATCAGCATCTCTCTCCACCTTCATTTGTTTGCTTCTTGAGAGCTGGGGCTGTCTCACTTCTGCCTTTCCATCCCTGGTACCGATCACAGAGACTGAGTGTCATAAATGCTTGGTTGATGGGTTGGTAAAGGAAAGTTAATCAGAGTAGCCAAGCTAATAGAACTCCACATTCTCTCTCTGCTCAGCACTCCCCCTCTCAGGCACAGGCAATTCCTACTGAATGAACGAATGGATTAAAAGCTTTTAAACTAATGGTGGAGTACTAGGGTGGAGATCATCGCTGCTCTCCAGGAGCTTATCTCCTAATGAAAGGGGTGACAGAGGCAGGAGAATGGTGACCGGGGAAGAAAGGCTGTGGTGTGTGAAGCCCTGGCGAAGTTGACCCAGCCCTCTTGGAGGCGATGGTGTTTCTGTTCTCAGACAGAGTGGTGGGGAGACTGGGCTGGCCGGGCGTGAGAACCTGGGTCCTGGGGGGCTCGGGACTGAGTGGCCGAGGTCCTGCTGGGCGTGGTCTCTGCAGGGCCAGTTTGGTGGATGCAGCTGGGGGGCGTGGATCAGGAATGAATGCCACTTTACTGCCTCCAGAAGTTGCAATAACTAATCAAGCACTCAGAGTCCTGTGTCCTTCTCTTCTCCCCGCAGTTACCTTTGTGGTGCTGGCCATGATCCTGTTTGCCGCGAACACACAGGCCAATCGTCTGTCCCTAGTGCTGAGCTCCACGCTCTACGTGCTGCAAGGCTATACATATGGCAGCACCAGCCATACGTATCAATACGCCTTCTGGCTCCTGCTCCTCATTCTCTGCCTCAACACCATCACTGTCATCGTCATTGTTTTCTACCAGAAGGCAAAATACCACAGGAAGCAGGAGCATCGGAAGCCCATGGAAAATGCGCCCAAAGATGGGATTTTATTCTGAAGGCTGGATTTGACAGCAGCCTGGATGGTCAGAATTGTAAATGAAGTCTCCAAATCAAGTCAGGGGTCTCCAAATCAAGTCAATGGGCATTTATTACCGCACACCTCATCGAATTCCCAGCTTGTTCCCAGGCCAGCTCTGAAGGCCAAAGCCTTCCTCGTTGCTCTCAGGGGTTTGACATCTCTCCTTGAGACTGTTTGTAGGACTTTGTATATAACTGAGCACCTGCTTCATCTTCCTCTAGAATGTAAGCTCCTTGAGGGCAGGCATGTTTCATTTTGTTTTTTGTCTATACCACTCCAGAGCCCAGCATGACTGCCATACAATTGAATTCTTGTTACTTTGTGTCATTTAAAGAATTCATCCAATTGTGTCCTCCTGAATTTGGTCCATATTTGCCTCCTGATGGAATCTCCTTAAGACCAAGGCTTCCCTCTCATTAAGGCACATTTGATCATTGTTGGGCAATTGCTTGTATTTATGAAACTCTAGACCCTTTTACAGCCTGACTGTTGAGGTCTAGGGGTGCTGGGAACCCCAATATTCAAGGGCAAATGACATGAGTCCTGCCTCAAATTAATTTGAGCCAAGTTCTTCTTTCAGTCAGAGACAAGGTTTATTAAAACACTGGTTGGGGTAGGTGACATTTTAAGAATCTGATCCTCTGTGATGCTTATATTGACAAAGGGGATGGACTCTTAAAGAATCCAAACCCTCTAATGGGGACAAGATGGACATGTATATGCAGTAAGACTATGGGAAAATCTGGATGTGATCTCGGAGTGGCCAAACAATCTGGGGTGACTGTGAGAAGGGGTCCAGATGGAATTAAGGGTGGGAAGTGCCTGGGCACTGGAGGTAATGGACAACGAAGAGCTAGGCTAGGTTAGAAGTAATGGAGAACTGGAGACTGGGGCAGGGTCAGAGCCGCAATGCAAGGACCTGAGAAGGGCTGGGTGCCCCAGGCAAATGCCAGGGAGCTGGGCCATGTGGGAAAGTCAGGGGCCTTTGAGGGGTCCATCATTAGCACCCCATCAAGCCTATTATAAGGATCAAATGAGATGTCCTATGGACAGTGTTTTACAACCTTAAGGTGATATATAAATGCTGGCTACTATTGCTATTATTACTGATTAGAAACAGTGCTTTTCATGGGTCCCTTCATCCTGCCCCAGACATGAGCTCGCTTCACTTCAGGAGGCTATTTCACAAGCCTGAGGGTTTGGGGATGTGTCTGAACACAACCAAATTTTATTAATACTTTGGATTAAAAACTCAGAAGGAAGCATCTAGCTCCCCAGTGTAAAAAAAGAAAAAGATTAGGGGCAAATTAATGGATTGTAGGGGAATCTTTGTAGTTGATGATGAAGGAGCGGTGTTTCCTAGGGTCCTCCTATGCTTACAGCTGTCTCTTAGGACAAAGACTACCTTGATGCTACCATCAGTTTTGTTTGTAAATTTAATTTTTTTTTGTTTGTCTTGGGGGTGGAACATGACCAGACCTGGAAGGACCCTGGAGGACTGAGAAGTTTGCACTGCCACTGACCTCAGGGGCCAAAGTCAAGGCCAGGGTTGGACCCAGGCGGGGGGAGGGGATGGTCCCTGCGTCCAAAGATAGTTGGAGACAGACTTTGAGTTAAAACGAAAATTCACGAAAAATTTTTTCTCAATAATATGAGAAAACCCGGACACTCCAGTAACCACCACTGAGTGCCCACAGATAGACTCTAGGGGCTGCAGTATAGACATGGCCGTGATCAGCTACAGAACCTTGGTATCTCAGACCTGAGAGGAACCTTAGAGTGAGGTTTGAACAAGGATTGCTTCTACAACACCTCTCACAAAAGACACAGTCTCTGCTTGACAGCCTCCAGTGATGGGGAACTCACCACTGCTCAAGAGGCCATCCTCCTTTTGGGACAGTTCGGACTTTCTTCCTGACATCAAGCTTAAATGTCCAATTCAAGAGGTCTCTCGACATCCAATTTAGTAGTAAGATTTGGGGATCTGGAACTTCCAGAGCCTCCAGGTCCTGTCTTACAATCTCCTCATTTTCTTTCTTTCTTTTTTCCTTTTAAATTTAAATGTTTTTAGTTTGTAGCATTCAGTTCCACAGGTTTTTGTTCCAGATTTTGTCCTCCTCCCTCTCCTCCCCCCGCAAGACACCATGTAATCTGACATATGTTCTACACATACCTTCACATTAAAGAAAATGTTACGATAGTCAAGTTGTAAAGAAGAATTGTAACAGTGAAATGAACCTCCAGAAAGAAGAAACAAAGCACAACAAAAGCTATAAAAAGAGAGAGAATCAACAGCCTTCTTCCATCTGCATTCAGACTCCTTTCTCTGGATGTGGATAGCACATTCCATCATGAATGCTTTGGAATTGTCTTATAGCCTTGCATTGCTGAGTGAAGCCCAGCCTATCAAAGTCTGTCATCACAGATACAATGTGTCTGTAATTGAATACAATGTTCTCCTGGTTCTGCTCCCCTCACTCAGCATCCATCTATATAAGACTCTCCAGGTTATGATGAAGTCTGTCTGCTCCTCATTTCTTATAGCAAATAGTATTCCATTATATTCATATACCATGATTTGTTTAGCCTTTCCCTAATTGATGGGTATCCCCTTGATTTCCAATTCTTTGCCACCACAAAAAGAGCCTCTATAAATATTTTTGTACATATGGGTCCTTTTCCCATTTTCTCTTTGGGATACAGCCCTGGAAGTGGTATTGCTGGGTCAAAAGGCATGCACATTTTTATGGCCCTTTGGTCATAATTCCAAATTGCTCTCCAGAATGGTTGGATCAGTTCACAACTCCACCAACACTATTAGTGTTCCAATTTTCCCACAACTTCTCCAGCATTTGTAATTTCCCTGTTTTGTCATGTTAGCCAATCTGTCCTCATTTTCAAGAGAAAGGAACTGAGACCCACAGAGGGAAAGGGGCTTGGTTAAGCTTAAAGACAGATGCCACTTGTACAAAAACACTGGAGGTGGATTATATTCCACACAGGGCTTGTAGCCTTGAATGTAACATGTGTCCCAGGGGTCTTGGAACCTAAAGCCTGTGAACATTCACCAGGAAAATACAAGAGACACAGGGAGCAGAGGGCACAGAGACAGATAGATGGCCAGAAGGCAGACAGATGGAAGTAACCATATATGATAGAGAGGCAGACATATATGATGAGACATATAATGGATGTGTGGTTAGATAGCCATAATACAGACAGATAGGATAGATAGGCAGAAAGAAAGAAAGAAAGAAAGAATGAAAGAAAGAAAGAAAGAAAGAAGGAAGGAAAGAAAGAAAGGAAGAAAGAAAGAAAGAAGTGAAGGAAGGAGGGAGGGAGGGAAGGAAGGAAGAAGGAAAGAAAGAGAAAAAAGAAAGGAAGGGAGGAAGGAAGAAAGGAAGGAAAGAGAAAGAAAAAATGAATAGATAGGAGATAGAGACAAAATAGATAAATAAATTGGATAGATAAATACTATAGATACGTTTCTAGGCACCATTCAACAACTCTATAATGATGTTTGTAAGCATTTTGTTTTACAAATAATAACAAAATATATTTTTAAAAACTGAAAATAAGTTTATCAATAATGAGAGACCTACTGTGTCTGTGATATACAGAGCAATCTCGGGGCTAAATGTGAAAATTTAATTCAATTCAATTAACTTCAACTCAACAAACATTTATTAAGCACCTTCTGAATGTACCTGTTATAGGTATAGCCTCAGCAGCTTTCTGGCAGATGGTGCCATCAGAGGGTAGCAGGGACACCTTACCAGTGGATCCCAGATCTCACTAATTGATGCCACATTCATTTACACTCTTTCTTGAAGACAAGACCAAGAAAGATAACTCTGCTTGGCCTCATGACTAGTAAGGGGGCGGGGGGAGAGGTGTGTGTATGTGTGTGTGTGTGTGTGTGTGTGTGTGTGTGTGTGTTAAGAGGGAGTGGCTGGGTCATGGGTGCTGTGGGGTTTGGGGAATTCCTCAGAGCCCCTGGGAGAGGCACGGGAGACCCTTCAGTTCAGGGTTTCTGGGGTGCTTGATAGGGCCAGGGAAGGCGCTTTAGGGCCTAGATTCTGGTTCTTTGTATGCCCACCTGCCCACCAAATTTATTCCTCAAACTTCAGTATGAGTGGGCTCCTACCTAGCTCTCCATGAAAACAAAATCCAACCACATGAGATGATATTTGTAAAAAGTGCTTAGCCTGATGCCTGGCACACAGTAGGTACTATATAAATGCTTATTCTATCCCTTTCTGTTTTTCCCATCCCTAGCACTGAGTGCATCCCTTCCTACCCGAGAGAAGGGAAGGATTTAAAAAGTGAGTAAATAGACCTCAGAAGACATCCTTGTAAACGCTTGAAAAGGGTCAAGTCTGAGCCTGCTTCTACCTGCTCTGACAGACCTCAAAGGGCTGTGGGGGCATCAGATGAGATTGACGAATGTTGGTGCTTCACTGGTAACTTCTCTCAGTTTTCCAGCTGGGGAAATCAAGGACCAAAGGTCAGCTGGTCACCGGCAAAGTCAGGACAGACCTCTTGTCTCTGGGCCGATGTCCACTTTACTTTCCAGTTGGGGTTCACAGATCTTTTCCTATATTAATGATAATATTAATACTTAATGATACTTGTTGGTGTTTATATTGGGCTTGAAGGTTTGATAAATAATTTACAGACATTATTTCATTTTGTCCTCAAAACAACCCTGGAAAATTAGGAGCTGTTATGATCACAGATGGGGAAACTGAGAGAGAGGTGAAATGGCTTGCCCTGGATCACACCAAAAGCAAGTGTCTGAAATAAGATTGTCAATCCCTTAGGTCTTCCAGGTAGCATCCCCCCACCCATTACAGTCCCGAGCTGCCTTATAGCCTTGCCTCCCTTTACCCTTCCCCATTGTGCCTTCCCCTGCCAGCCCCGGTGATGACCCACACCAAGAACACTCCCCCATAGAAATCCTTTTCTTCCTTCCAGACCAAACTCAGGGGCTGCCTTCTCCAAGACATATTCCCATATTTCCTCACTCCTCCCCACTCCCCAAAGCAATTTCTCTTACCTCAGATGTCACTGGAGACTTTAGTCTGGATTCTCTCTGGGGTGTATCTCATTGTACCTTATTATCCATCCTTGGCTATGTGAGCACCAGGTAGAATGGCAACTCGTTGAGGGCAGGGGCATTTAGGGGGTTATTTTTATTTTTTTAATCACCCTCACTGCCCAGCTCTGGCTGTTGGACACAATGAACTCTTGATAAATGTTTCTGGTTTAATTGAATGACAGCCCCCCTCCCCACCCCAGCCAACTTGTGTGTGTCTCCGTTTTTGTCTCTGTTTCTCTCTGTAATATATGAATATGTGTGTGTATAAAATTTGACAGTCCATTCCATGAGTATTTGCTCAGTGACTGCTGCATATACCAGGATTCAAAGTCATAGAACCAGCAATCCCGACCCCCTCAACACGCTTCTATTCTCTGGGGATAAAACGGCAGACACAGACACAGACACAGACACACAGACACACAGACACACACACACACACATAGACATACACACACAGAAGCACACATGTGCACATACAGACACACATACACAGACAGACATGCACAGGTACAGACAGACAGACACAGACACACATACATACACACGTGTGTTTGCTCACGTGCACGCGCGCACACACACACACACATACAGGTAAAGACAAAATATACAAATTGGGACAGAGGGAGTTGGGGGGAATTTGGTGAGGCTGGAGGGGCCTGGCTCCTGAGGTATAAAGATAATCCTACCCCAGGGGATTCTTGAGATGAGCCTAGGGGTCAGCCAGGGATTTTAAGAAGCAGATAAAGTGAAGACGTAGCAGAGAGCCACAGGGAGCTCTGGCTTGGCAGGACTGCAGACTAGTGAATGGAAGGCCTGGTGAGCTTGGGAGGGGAGACTAGAGTCAGACTGAAGAGCTTTAGGATCCAGGGGAGTTCCTGTTTTATCTTAGAGGTAATCGGGAGCCAGTGGAGTTTCTAAAGCAGGGGAGTGACCCAATCAGACCTCACTTGCGCATCCGAGCGGAGGATGGTTTGGGGAGGAGAAAGGATAGAGGCAGAGACCCTGCTTGGAAGGCCATTGAGGAGACCTGAGAGGGTGAGGACCATGTGAAGGCAGAGAAGGGGAAGGAGGAGGGGGACCTGGATCCTGAACTGCTCAGACTCAGAGAAGGTCTTCCCAAGTAGGGCAAGAGGAGGAGTAAAGACTGGTCCAGCTGTCATGAACCCAGGGGATATAAGGGCTGGTGGGCCCCCAATACAGACCGGGAAGAGGGGATGGACCTTTTAGGAAAGATGATGAGTATGGGGTGCCTACAGGGCATCCGATGAGAAGCATCCAGTCAGCAGCTGATGAGATGGGGAATGATGCTTAGGAGAGAGTTCAGGATGAACTTGTTTTCCAGTGACTTGTCCAAGTCACATGGAGAGTACACGGGAGAGCCATGGCTGGTTCTCAGTCCTCAGGAGTCCCAAGTCAGGGACTCAGAGCCACCCAGGTCTGAACATTCCTTGTCTCAGTTCCTTGACCCTTCATCTTCTCCTGTCGAGGAAGGCTTGTAGAACCACAGCTCAGAGCTTTTATAGACTAATGGCCCAACACAAACTCTAACAAAAATCTCCGCTTTAATTACACTCTCCCTCGGCAGCACAGATCAAATGCTGGTGCATCATTACAGTGGAGTCTCATTCCAAACATCCAGAAAACGAACAATGTGGGTGGCACTCTGCAGACATGGATTGCAGGGACTCTGCACTTTTAACTTTTCTGTGGCAGGAAATATTTACACTCTGCCCTTCCTCCACTAGCTTCAAATAAACATGAGCTGGTGAACTTGGAACAACAAATGAAGGATCTGTGGAAGAGGAAGGCATTTATGAGAGAAATGAGGGGAAAACCATTCATTGCTCTTTCCACATGTGAAGAATCCCTGGGAAGGAGATCTTACTTTGGGAGGGCTGCCTTCACTGGCCCCTCAAATAAACAGAGATCATTTATCTATCTGGGCTGAGAGCTGGAGAGGGTTTTGGAGGTCATGGCTGCCACCCCAACCCTCTCATGTTACAGATGCAGAAGCCAAAGCCCAGAGAAGCAAAGGGGCATTGTCGTCATCATCGTCGTTGTCATCATCATCACCACCACCATCATCATCACCAATATTTATTAAGCACCTACTACATGCCAGACACTGCACTAAGCACTTTATGAATACTATCTCATTTGTTCCTCACAACCCTGGGTGGTAGGGCTGTTATTGTCCCCATTTTGCAGGTGAGGAAACTGAGGCAAACAGAGGTTAAGTGACTTGCCCAAGGATACACAACCAGTAAGTGTCAAATACTTCATCCTTGGATCAGCCAGTTACCCAGGGACTTGCCCAGAGTCAAGCCAGAATTCAAACCCGAGCTCTCCAAAGCTAACTCATGGCCTCTTTTCAGCCTCCCACCGCTTCCTCTGAATCAGTGCTGATCCTAGCAGTGTCTCCTTTGGTAGAAGGAGAGGGAGGAGCCTTGATGTACCCTCCACTTTATAAGTCATTAAGATAAAAGCAAGTGTCTGTCCTTCCCTGGAGCCAGGGATGAGTCATTCTGGAGACAGGGGTCTGTCTGCTCATGGCTTACCCACAGGCCAGGGCAGCTCTGTCAGGGTAGTAACATCTCATGTCAAGAAGGAGTGATTCCCCAGTAATCCAGGAGACTATGACTTGCCTGGCATTTAAACCTAGCTCCCACTCACATTACAGATCAGTTCTCCATAACTCCCCTTCACTCAGTCTATTCTATCCAAATTGTTGGCTAGAGATTCCCTAACTTCAACATGCTCTGTCCTTCCTCTATGTCTTTGCCTAGGCAGTACCTCATGCCTAGAATGCCCTCCCTCCCTCTGCTTCCTTTAGATATCAGCTCAGGGGCATCCCCATGAGAAGCCTTCCTGATTCCTTCAGTTGTCCCCTCTCTCCTCACATTACTTTCTTTTTACTTATTTGTTCATCTCTTGTCTCCATAATAGAATGCAAGTTCCTTGAAATCAAGAATTATTTTCCATTTTATTCTTGTGCCCCCAGCACAGAGCACGGGCCCTTGCTTCATGTTCACTGCATCTCCCATTCATCTGAAAGGTCATTCATGGGGCCATTCACAGGGATAGTCAGAGAGAGTTCATCTCTCTCCATGAGGCTTGGTCTATGGGAGAGGAAGATTCAGAGAATCCAGCCCACCCTGAGGAAGGCTGGAGGCCTCTCTTGTCTGATCCAGAAGGTAAGGAAAATGGAAACCACAAAGGTTTTTTTGAATGAAGGCACCCTCAGTAGGCCCTGGGGTGACCTCAGAAACCTGGCTTAAGAATCCTGAGCCCCCAAGGGAGCCCTGAGAACTCAGGTAGAGCCACATCTTATCAGCTAGGTACCTGTGCTCAGCTCCTTTGTCCCCCTTAGATGTTCTGAAGAATAGATAGCTTCCCCAGCTTTGAAAACTCAGATGTTGATGCTTCCCTCTCTGGTAACTGTGATTTGGTATGGATGTAATGGTTGGGCAGTTTGGAAGACTGCCTGCTTGATCTGTTTGTTTCTCTCTAAGTTCTGTCTGTAGACTCTGGAGCTCTGGGTGCTGACTTTTTTCCCCTGAACTAGGTAAATGATATATGTTTGATTGATTAAAGTAAGATTGTTAACCCATTTTGAGTTGCTTTCCTTTAGAAAAAGCAGATCTAAGAACCTGTGTTGGCAGCCACCCTGGGGATGTTGGTATGCTTGCTGCTTACAGAAATTTGTCTAGAGAGGAATTGACTTCAACCTGAGGTAAATGGCCAATAGCTCCAACACTGATTGGTGATGGTTTGTTAAGAACACTATGGAAGTGTTCAGCCCATCTCTCCAGGCTCATGTCCTTACCACTAAGCAATGTGGCTCCATCAGCATGGAGTAGTTGAGATGCACCGTGAGTCTTTGGCCCATAAATAGCCTTCAAGGCATCATAAAAGCCCGTTGGAGTGTTACTATCAGCATAAAACTGAATTTCATCTGTTTTCCCACTGATCCAAAAATCCCACATCTCTCTAAGTTCTGCTTGTCATTTCCTTTGATGGAATTAAATGCTGCCTTCTTAGAGATTAATGAACTATCCTGCTGGTAAACCCTGTGGAATTCTTGCTTCTCATTTAGCAGCTTCTGAATTTCCCCATCATTTTCGTCAAGCCAGTCTTAACATTTGTGAGTCTTCTGGCCCAGATGAGTAAATGTGGCACTACACACCAAATCTCTGAAAGCTGCCCACTCCTTTTCTGCTCCAACTGTTGCCAACAGTGGGTTGGCTCAACTTTCCCTCCAAGTTAGCAATAAACTGTCCTGGCTTAGAGAAGCATGCTAATGTGATGACATTAAACCTTCTTTTGCCTTGGGACCACCATGTTTTCTGAACATGAATATTTAGCTTGGAGAGGACATGTCTGTGATCAGTCCAGCACTCTGAATCACACATTGCCTTCATCACTCTCACATCCTGACTCTGAAATTGTCATATCACAATGACAACAGTCTATCAAATGCCAATTTGATCCACAAAATTTTGTTGTGTTTGGTGAACAAAAGATAGTACTGCTACTGAGGTCATGAGATCCACAAATCTTTAGCAGTAAGTGACCATTGCTGTTGTTTCCAATTCCATGCCTTCCAAGGACTCCCTGCCACGTCTGGTGGTCTGAGCCCATTCTGGTGGTCTGAGCTGCCGTATCCCACTGCTGCTTCCAGTGAGACCCTATGTCCTGGGCCGCCTGTGTGCAGGGTTGTGACTACAGCTCCCAGTGGATCACCTCCTGCTTCCTCACTTGCCTGTTGCCACAGGTATAATGGTAAAATGGTGGGGGCGATGTCTTTTGATTCATGTGTAAATTGGATTTAAGTGAGGCAGAGTTGCATGAAGTTGTTGGCTTCACTCTCTCCTCCAGAGTAATCACAGTGCAGTGGCAGGACAGAGTCAAGATGACTGGTGATGGCCCAGGATGCAGTGGATGACCTTGGCATCTTCAATATTGACCAAGCTCTGAGCGCCTCACATGCCTGCTTCAGCACCTTCATGGCTGTTGGAACAAATTGTTCTCACCCACCCATTCCACCAGGGGGAGTCTTCACATGCTTTGGGTAGATTACCCCCCCCCCCCCAACTCACTGGTGGGTTTGAGGCCTGAAAGCCCATCTCAGAGCTTCATTCTTGGACCCAAGAATTGCCCCTATTAAAAAAGGGCACCACTGAGGTTGCTACCATGCCTATATTTATTAGCAAAGTCATGTGCCATGGTGTATAGAGTGCTGGAAATCTCAACTGGGAGACTGCCTTAGATACTCACTTGCCTTGTGACCCTAGACAAGTCACTTAACCCTCTCATTCTCATACTTCCCATCTGTAAAACAGGCAAAATCATATCGGTAGCACTTACCTCCTAAAGTGGTTGTAAGGTTCAAGAGAATGGTGCATGTAAGGTATCTGGCAAACTTGAAAGGACTTTATCAATGACAACTATTGCTCTGGAATACTTGAGTCAGAGGAGTCCTCCAAGGCCTCACTCAGTCGAGAATCTCTGTGTCTACACACCTGAACACTGGGTACTCACCCAGCCTCTGCCTGAGAACCTATTCAATGAGCAGCTGGAGGCAGCTGAGGCCAACCCTAAACCCCTCCCTCCCCACTGCTCCTGACTCTCTGCCCTTTGGGGCTAAACCACCCAAACCCAGCCCCCACTTCTTAGAACAGCTTTTCAAACACTTGATCAGACATCTGTCATGTTGCCCAGGTTTTCTCTCCCCTAGGCTTAAGAACACCAGTTCTTAACTGATCTTCAGATGACATGGCCTCAAGTGTCTTCTCCATCTTGGGTATCTCTCTTTAGACATTCTCCAATTTAAAAAAAAAATGGGCTAAACTCTGGTGCCCAGAACAAAACAAAGTACTTCAGATTGGTTAGACTAGACTAGAATACTATTTTCTTCCTTACAGTCTCATTAAGATCCAAGGAGATCATGTATAAAAGACCTCACTCTACTTTAGAGTGATTATATGTGTCTCTGCTCAAGTATATACACACAACTGATCAGTCAATAAAGATTTATGAAGCACCTACTATATGCCAGGCACAATGCTAAGCTCTAGGGATACCAAAAGGGGCAGAAGACAGTCCCTGCCCTCATGGAGCTTACAATCTAATGGAGACACATACACACAGACATCTATAAATCAAGCTATATGGAGGATACATAAGAAATAATTTAAAAAGGAAGGCACTAGAATTAAAAGGGGCTGGGGAAGGCTGCTGGTAAGAGAAGATATTTTGTTTGGGTCTTAAAGGAAGCCAGAGAGGTCAGTAGTTGGAATGAGAAGGGAGAGTGTCTCAATCGGGGGGACAACCAGAGAAAAAGCCTGGAGCTGAGAGATGGAGGGTCTTGTTCAAGGACTGGTCAGGAGGACAGTGTTGAGGAAGCCAAGATTACATGGGGGAAGGGAGTAGGGAGGAGGAATATTGGAAAGGTGGGAGGGGGCTGGATGATGAGGGACCCTGAGTATCAGGCAGAGGATTTTGATTCATTTGTTAAATCTTTTCCCACATGACAAGAAATTAAGAGCAGATGTTTTATAGAAGAAAGCATGGAAATGAAGCCCAGAGCTGGAGTCATTGGCCTGGAATGATGATTAGGGCAAGGGTCCGAAGGGCAGCCAGATGTCTGTGTGGAGCGACAGTTTCCAGTTTACACAGAAAGGGATTGTCAGAGAGGGCAGAAAGCATGAACCAGCTACTTCCAAGCCTTTCCCAAGGACCCACCCTGAATATTATCAGCAATAACATGAATTATCAGTGATAAGAGATTGACAGATTGGAGGCTACAGCTAGAAATCTTTCCAATACCCTTTCAGGTATATTTTAAAATACATTTTCAAGTTTACTTTTTACTAGAAAAGAGACAGAATCTATTAAAGTAGACACAGGATCCCAAAGGTCTTAAAAACTGGAACAATGGGATCCATCAAGGAAGAGGAAATGTAATGGGTAAACACAGAATCCTACAGTGGGGTTCCAACCATTGGGCTCTCGGCACTAGCTGGTGGAGTGGTGAGCGTGATGAGAGACTGGAACATTCCAGTGGGCTACAAGAGCGTCAGCATAGATCACAAACCTCCTTGCAGCAGCTCATGCTCTATGACGTGGTAGTGGCTGACCACAAGGACAACATTCCAAAGTAGAGGTCAACCACGCCACCTGCTGGCCACAGAAAGCTGACAAATGTGGCCCCAAGCAGATCAAATTTTAATTTAATTTAAAGAAATATTTCACTAAACAAAAATACCAAAAAACATAGACAACATTACATTTAAAGCTGTCAGTACATGGCTGGTGGGGATTCTTCTGTACAGATCGATGGCCCTATTTCTATCTGAAGTCTGACACCTTGTTCTAGAACAGAACTGAAGGTTCTAGAATGTTAATGGAGACAATATCAGATAAAAGGGAGCCTTCCCGGTTGGCAAGTTTAGATTGCTCTGAGAGAGCCTTTTTCCTCCCAACCGAAGTGGAGGGATAAAACACCTGACACTTTTTATGTTCTGTGGATTCATTTTACTCTACCTCCTAGAGAATGAGGGAGTGCCACCATCTTGGACTACATAGCAGAACGGACTTGCATATGCTCCCTTTGGAGCTGCCTGTGCAGGGGATTCAGGAAGAGTCTAGGAGACTTGGTCAGGTGCTTGCATCTCTGTTGTATCTGAAAAATCTTTTATCTGGGAAATAGTGACTCCTAATAATCAAAGTTCAGAGAGGGGAAATGGAAACGCCTAGCTCATCCCAAAATAGACAAGATAAGAAGAAACATCTTTATTGGAAAGGAAACTATCTCCCCAGGAGTGAGAATGTAGGAATCAAGAAAGCCCTTCTGGAGAAGGCAAGTGAAAGGTCTAAGGGACCCTGGGAAAGGGATGGAAGACACAGACTAGCTCATGAGCTTGGCAAAGCAAAATTAAGAACAGGGGAAAAAAGTCTTTGGAATCCTATAGTAGTGGAAACATAAAGGGGAATAAGCAAGAAATGGAGATATCTAAGTGTGCCAGGATATTGATTTTTCTCAATAAGCTACTTTTTTCAAGTGTAGAATACCTCCTGCAAGACAGAAGCCTGTGTCATTGGTCAAAGACTCCTCAGGTATCATGTAGGTGAGAAAGAAAAGGAAAGGAAGGACAGTGAGGGAGAAAAGGGAAAGAGAGAGGGAAAAAAGAGAAGGAAGGAAAGAAAGGAAGGAAGGAAGGAAGAAAGGGAGGGAGGGAAGGACACAGAAAAAGAAAGAAAAAAGAGAAGGAAAAGACAGAAAAAGAAAGAAAGGAAGAGATATAAAGAAAGAAGGAATGAAGAAAGAAGAATGAAAGGAAGAAAAAGGAAAGAAAAGAAGGAAGGAAAGAAGGGGAGGGAGAGAGGGAGGGGGGAGAGAGAGAGAGAGAGAGAGAGAGAGAGAGAGAGAGAGAGAGAGAGAGAGAGATCTGAGTACAGAAAGATTATTCAAAGGGGTAATAAAACTGTGCACATCAATAACCTAGAGACAGGATAAGCTCAGGGTATGAGCTCTTAAACTTTGCTAGTCAGCAAAAACATCCCAGGTGTTATTTGCCAGGAAAGAGGTGACATTTTCCAAAGGAATGAACCTTGTGGAGGGAAGGGGCAGTTTTAAAAATTGTACCTAAGTTATATTTTCAAGTTTTGTTGGCACAGAGTCAGATTCAGAAAGGCTAAGTCCTTCATGAACCTCACCTTGCAGTTTTCTGAAGACGATTTTTCTTCAGTTTGATAAAGCATTTAGAGAACTTCTTTCCTCATCATCTTTTGGCCTTTTGTCAACTTTGAGGCCCCTCTCAGAGTCAGGGAATACACTCACCTTCTGACATCTTAGTTCTACTATGGAGAGCAAACCAGATTGTCAGCCAAGCTAGACCAGGCTGCAGTGACACGCACTGGGGGGCTTCTTTACCCCTTATGATGTGTGAAGGAGGCTTCTCATCCCACAAGCCCTTTGGTTCAGGTAAGCAGATTATCTGCAGCCACAGCCCCAATGCTGATCCAGACCAACCTCGGAAGAGATCGCCTTTAGAGTGAGTGGATGGAGGAGGTGTCATCCTACCCCAGACATGAAAGGTGTAGTAGGCAAAGTCTCAGTAACCTATTTATTCTGAGTTGGTGGAATTCGGGAAAGGAGGATGCTCCATCTTGAGGCATTCTGACAAATACCCTGCCTTTTCTTCCCTTTGACAGTTTCTACAGGACTTTCTCTTCTTTTATCTTCTCTGCCCACTTGATTTGGATCTGAGAGACCCTTGTGGCCTCAAAGGACAGTTACTGTCCCAAGGGGACATTATTTCATGTGACATTGGATTTCATGTGACATTTTTTCATGTGACATTATTTCATGTAACATTTCATGTGACATTATATTAGGTTACATTTCCAGTCTATTCTGTCTTCTCTCCTTCAGAGCTCCATCCTGGTGTGAAGACTATTTAAATCTTTGCCAATGCAAAAGGACCTCTGCTGGGTTCTGGCCTTCCAGAAAGTCACTGGGTCGGGAGGGCCATTGTGTATGTGTCTGCTGGCTCAGGGCAGAGGGGCTCCCCAAGGCAGCCTCCAAAGTAACCTTATGGTCATAGGGGCCATACAACACATTTTGTTGGCAAGAATGTCCTCATCGAATCCTTGTAATATTGAAGAAAGCATTGAAACTGTGAGTGTGTGTTTGCATGTGCATGTGTATGTGTGGGTGTGTGTGTGGAAGGGTCTGAACATGTGATTTCATTGAGATAGCAATGTCCTGGTATGGAAACTCCTTTCACTAGTGAAGATGGGCAACCTCTTGGTAAGTTCACTTGTTTAGAGAGCCCCCTGAGGCCCTGAGAATGCCTCCACCTTGGCCAGGGGTGGACAGAGGTCCAGGAGGGACTTTTCTCTAAGGGGTTCATGAGATAATCTCCTAGGCTATGGCAACTCTAAAGGGAGAGTTTCTAAAAGTTGCAGAGGGTCTGAATTAGCGCTGGTGAAGAGCTGGGCCCTGCCAACAAAAGCCACACATCCTTGAAGGATTTTCAGTGTAGAGGAGCATAGTGTGCTATGTTGAGGAGGTTATGGAGTGGTGGACAGTACAGTATGATGCACTGTGGTCTAGCATTCCACAGCATAGACCTTCTAGAATCACGGTGATCGTCAAATTAATTTGAATTTTTAAGTCTTTCAAAATTGTTGTCTTCATAACATTATTTTTATTGTGTAAATTCTGCTTCTGCTGACTTCACTCTGCATCAGTTCTTATTTCTGAGATTTCTGTCAAATCATCCTCTTCATCTTATCTAACATCCTTATATTCTTGTACCACAAATGGTTCAGTCATTCCCTGACTGATGGGCACCCCTTCAGCTTCCAGTTCTTTGACACTGCGGTTGTATATTATTTTTATTTATTGTTGGTTTTTTTTTTATCTGGAAAAGGCGTTATAATAGTGTCTTCTGAAGTGATATATGAATATGCATTAGTATGATTTTTTTTAACAATAAGAATAGCTAGCTTTTGTATCAAGCTCTAGAAAACACTTTACATATGTTATCTTATTGACATCTTGGGCCCCTAACACAGTGCTTAAGGGACTAAGCAAAGTTGGTTGAATTGAATCAAAGGAGTTTAAATGGGAACTCTCCCTTTGATTGCATGGAATATGAAGGCTCAAAACAGAGTGATAAAGCATCTCCCTGGGAATTTCCTGTGCCAGTGGTGAGAATGAATTGCCATGCCTACATACACCAGTTAATTTTCTCAAGTATTTGTCTGCTTTTTGAGGACATGGCTCTTTGGGTTCTTTTTTTAAAATTTATTTTTAGTTTTCAACATTCATTTCCACAAGATTTTGACTTACAAATTTTCTTTGTCTTTCCCCTACCCCACCATCCCAAGGTAGTGAGCCTACTGAATAGCCCTTTCCCCAATCTGCTCTCTCTTATATCCTCCCCCTTCACCCCCCCCAACTTTCTAGTAGGGCAAGATGGATTTCTATACCCCAGTGTCTGTATATCTTATTTTCCAGTTGCATGTAAAAAAATGATTTTTTAAACATTTGTTTTTAAAACTTTGATTTCCAGACCCTTTCCCTTCTTCCCTCCTCAGCCACCCACACTGGGAATACAAGCAATTCAATGGAGGTTGTACATGTGTAATTATGCAAAACATTTCCATAGTAGTTATATTGTGAAAGACAAACTATATTTCCTTCCAACCTATAGCCAAATTCAATGAGAGTAAGGTTGACTCATTCCCTTTCACCTTCCTGCTCTTTCTCTCCATTGTAAGTTTTCTCTTGCCTCTTTTATATGAGATAATATACCCCATTCTCTTCCTTTCTTCTCTCAATATATTCCTCTCTCACCTCTTAATTTTATTTCTTAGATATCATCCCTTCTATTCAACTCATCCTGTGCCCTCTATGTATATATGTACACACATATACACACACTCACATATATATTCATAAATGTACATACACCCTATAATACATGTATGTATGTATACATGTGTGTGTATACATATGCGTTCCCTTCAACTATCCTCATACTGGGAAAAGTCTCATGAATTACAATGATAATTTTTCCATGTAGGAATTGTATATAGTTCAACTTTGATAAGTTCCTTATGATTTCTTTTTCCTGTTTACCTTCTCATGCTTCTCTTGCTTCTTGTATTCGAAAGTAAAATTTTCTGTTCAGCTCCATTCTTTTCATCAAGAATGCTTGAAAGTCCCCTATTTCATTGAATATCCATATTTTCCCCTGAAGCGTTGTACTTAGTTTTACTATGAAGGTGATTCTTGGTTTTAATCCTAGCTCTTTGGTCCTCCAGAATATCATATTCCAAGCCCTTCAATCCCTAAATGTAGAAGCTGCTAAATCTTGTGTTATCCTCATTGTGTTTCCACAGTACTCAAATTGTTTCTTCCTGACTTCTTGTATTATTTTCTCCTTTACCTAGGAGCTCTGGAATTTTGCTGTAATATTCCTAGGAGTTTTCTTTTTGGGATCTTTTTCAAGAGGCAATTGGTGAATTCTTTCAATTTTTATTTTGCCCTCTGGTTCTAGAATATCAGGGCAATTTTGCTTGAGAATTTCTTGAAAGATGATGTCTAGTCTCTTTTTTTGATCATGGCTTTCAGGTAGTCCAATAATTTTTAAATGATATCTCCTGGATCTATTTTCCAGGTCAGTGGTTTTTCCAATGAGATATTTCACATTGACTTCTATTTTTTCATTCGTTTGGATTTGTTTTATAGCATCTTGAGGGGATGGAGCCAAGGTGGCAGTGTAGAAGCAGGAAAACTCCATGACCTCCCCCCATAACCACCTCAAATACCTATAAAATATGACTCTAAACAAGTTTTAGAGCTATAGAACCCACAAAGTGACAAAGAGAAACAAATCTCATGCTGAAGGCAGCCTGGAAGGCCTACAGAAGGTCCATTACAGCATGCTGGGAGCCCAGGCCAGCCCCATGTGAGCACTTGGTTTTAGCTTCAGGGAAGCCCCAACCAGCAGCAGCTGGAGCAGACTTTGGGAGAGTGGATCACCAACAGCTGTGTCAGGTTCCAGAATTTTCGACTCATAAATGCCAAAGACAAAGTAAAAGGTCAGTGTAGAACTCTTTTGGAGCTCAGGGAGATGGAGGACTACAGTGCAGTCACTGCCTACAGGGCAAGAAGGTGAGAAGGAGTGGAGGTGCAGCAGCTGTTTGGCCACCTCCACTTGGCTGCTTCAGAGCTCCTGGACTGCAGAGTGTAGGGGGACCAAGAAACCAGTCTGAAGAGTAATCACTCTTGCTTTAACCTGCTTGGATCTGGATCACTGTCTGAGGTGGAGATACTAGGGTGTGTGACCTGTGAGCCAGAGTTTGTGGGGCTGTAGAGAGGGCACCCAACTAATAGCTTTGGCAGCTGTGAAAACCCCAGCAACTTGGAACAAAGCTCTCCTCTCTGGAAGCAGAGTTCTACTGTGGCAAAAAGCTCAAAAGTCAAGTAATTGAGTGGCAACATGAGCAAGCAAAGGAAGCAAAGCAAGCAAAGCAATCAAACCTTAGATTCCTTTTTTGGAGACAAAATCAATCAAAGCATGGAAGGAAGACAATGAAGTCAGAACTCCTGCATCAAAAGCTTCCAAGAAAAATATGAACTGGTTACAGGCCATGGAGGACTCAAGAAGGATCTTGAAAATCAAGTAAGAGAAGTGGAGGAAAAGTTGGGGAGAGAAATGAGAATGATGCAAGAAAATCATGAAAAGAGAGTTAACCTAAGTGAAGAAAAAAACACCTTAAGAAATAGACTAACTCAAATGGCAAAAGAGGTCCAAAATACCAATGAGCAGAAGAATGCCTTAAAAAGCCAAATTTGTCAGATAGAAAAAGAATTTCAAAAGCTCACTGAAGAGAATAATTCCTTCAGAATTAGATTGGAACAAATGGAAGCTAATGGCTTTATGAGAAATCCAGACACTATTAAACAGATCCAAACATATGAAAAACTAGAAGGCAATGTGAAATATATCACTAGAAAAACCACTGACCTGAAAAATAGATCTACGATAGATCATTTAAAAATTATTGGACTACCTGAGAGCCACAATGAAAAAAGAGCCTAAAAATCATCCTTCAAGAACTTCTTAAGGAAAATTGCCCTGATATTTTAGAACCAGAGGGCAAAATAGAAATTGAAAGAATTCACTAATCGCCTCTTGAAAAGATCCCAAAAAGAAAACTCCTAGGAATATTATAGCAAAATTCCAGAGCTCTTAGGTAAAGGAGAAAATATTACAAGCAGCAAAGAATAAACAATTTGAATATTGTGGAAACACAATCAGGATAACACAAGATCTAGCAGCTTCTACATTAAGGGATTGAAGGTCTTGGAATATGATCTTCCAGAGGTAAATGGAGCTAGGATAAAAAAATGAGTATAATTTTTCAGGAGAAAATACGATCATTCAATGAAATAGAGGACTTTCAAGCATTCTTGATGATAAAACCAGAGTTGAATAGAAAATTTGACATTCAGATACAAGAAGCCAGAGAAGCATGAGAAGGTAAACAGGGAAAAGAAATCATAAGGAATGTAACAAAGTGGAACTATTTACATTCATACATGGAAAAATGATAATTATACCTTATGAAACTTTTCTCAGTATGAGGATAGCTGAAGGGAATATAAATGTGTATATATATATGTGTGTGTGTGTGTGTGTATGTATGTGTGTGTGTATGTGTGTGTGTATGTGTGTGTATGTGTGTGTGTATGTGTGTGTGTGTGTGTGTACATACTTATATATGTCTATATATGAGGGTATATGTGCATATGAATACATGTCTACATAGAGGGCACAGGATCAAATCAATAGGGAGGGATATCTAAAAAAGAAAATTAGGAGGTGAGAGAGGAATATACTGAAAGAAGGAAAAGGAGAGAGATAAAATAGGATAAATTTTGTCATATAAAATAGGCAAGGGAAAAGTGTTACAATGGAGGGGAAGAACAGGGTGGCAAAAGGGAATGGGTCAACCTTATTCTCATTGAGTTTAGCTTAAGGAAGCAAAAACATACAGACTAAATTAGATATCTTACCCTGCAGGAAAGTAGGGGGGGAGGGGATAAGAGGGGGAATGATAGAAGGGAGGGCAGATTGAGAGGGAGGGTAGTTAGAAGCACACACTTTTGAAAAAGGACAGAGTCAAAGTAGAAAATTGAACAAATGGCCCAAACTATGTAAAAGGGGACTCTGAACAACTTCTGGAGCCCCAGCACCCACAGAATGACACAGAGAAGCTAACCTCCCACTGAGGACAGCCCAGCAGCCCTGCAGGAAGGACCAGCGCAGTGGTCTGGGAGCCGGCAGTGCACAGCGCGCAGAGAGCGGGAAGCCGAGCCGAGCTGGAGCTGAGGTCCCCTTGAGCCGAGGTTTTAGCCCCAGGGCGGCAGGGCCAGCAGCCGGCTGGAGGGACCCCAGAACACCAGCAGCTGTGGCGACTCCAGAATTATCAACATAGACGTGCCTGGGACAAAGTAAGAGGTTAGTGTCCTATGGACTTTGGGACCAGTATTTGGGGAATGCGTCGGCTTCCTCCCCTGGGGGCTAGAAGCCACTGAGGAGACACGCCATTCTGTAGTTTTCAGAGGCAGCTCCAGCTCCCGGCCTGCGAACTGTAGGGAGATCCAGCGATCAGTCTTGGGGGATAATCGCTCTTGCTTTAACCTCCCTGGATCTGGATTGTGATCTAGGGTGGAAGTCGTGGGTGGGTTTACAGCTTGCCAGAAACGGAAGTTGCCCCCCACACGTTCGGGACGAAAATTCCTCTATCTGGCCTTAAAGCCATAGTGTGGCAACAAGCCCAAAAGTCAAGTAATTAAGTGGCAACATGCCAAGGCAAAGGAAACAGAAAAATGCAACCCTAGACTCCTATTTTGGGGGCATAGAGCGGGAAAAGGACTGTGAGGTCAGAAGTCCTGCTCCAAAAGCCCCAGGGGAAAACATGAGCGGGTTGCAGGCCATAGAGGACCTTAAGAAGGACTTTAAAAATCAAATAAGAGAAGTGGAGGAAAATTGAACAAATGGGGGGCAGGATAGAATGGAGGGAAATACAGTCAGTCTTTCACAATATATCCACTATGGAAATGTTTTGTGTAACTACACATGCACAACCTATGTTGAATTGCTTTTCTTCCCAGTAAGGGTGTGTGACAAGGGAAGAAGGGAAAGAATTTGGAATTTGAAGTTTTAAAATCAAATGGTTTTTTTTTTTTGCTTTTTTTTTTTGGCGGGGGAAGCAATTGGGGTTAAGCAACTTGCCCAAGGTCACACAGCTAGGTTTTTGTTTGTGTGTGTTAAATGTTTGAGACCGGATCCGAACTCAGGTCCTTCTGACTCCAGGGCCAGTGCTCTACTCACTGCGCCACCTAGCCACCCAATCAAATTTTTTTTTAAACTATTATTATTATAGGGGCGGTTAGGTGGTACAGTGAGTAAGAGTGTTGGCCCCAGAGTCGGGAGGACCCGGGATTGGTTCCAGCCTCAGTTACTTAGCACCCACACATAAATAACTAGCCATGTAACCTTGAACCCCAATTTATTTTTTTTAAAAATTATTATGATTATTATTATTACATGCAACTGGGTAATAAGATATACAGGCACTGTGGTATGGAGATCCATCTTGCCCTACTGGAAAGTCAGAGGGGGAATAGGGGAGGATATAGGAGCAAGCAGCTTGGGGGAAGGGGGTAGTCAGTGGAATTGCTGTTTTGGGGTAGTGAGTAGGGAGAAAATTTCTAAGTCAAAATTTTATGGAAATGAGTATTGTAAAATTAAAATAAGCATTAAATTTATTTTTAAAATAAACTAAAGTAAAGCATCTTAATTCCTCATAACGTCCTTAGCTACCGTTTCCTCCTGTCTAATTTTTAAGGAGTTGTTCTCTTCAGTGAGCTTGTTGCTACAGTAGAGCTCTGCTTCCAGAGTGGAGGGAGCTGTGTCCCAAATTGCTGGGGGTTTTGCAAATGTTGTCAGAGCTATGAGATGGGCACCCTCTCTACAGCCACCACAAGCTCTCACACATTCGTGTTCATCACCTCAGGACCACCACCCACAGCTGTGACCCAGATCCAAGCAGGTGAAAGCAACAGCAATCATCTTCTGAATGGTCACTGGTCCCCCATGTAGGATCTGTAGGCCAGGAGCTGCAGCCACCTCTCGCCTAGGGTGCAGGGGCCGGACTACTCTTCTGTTACCATGTTCCCATAGAGTTCCCTGCTGACTTTTTACTTTCTCTTTGGCATTTATGGGTTGAGAAGTCTAGAAATTACCACAGTTGCCAGTGATTAAGTCTCCTGAAATCTGCTCCAGCAGGTCTGGGCCTCAAGTCTGGGCAGGTACGGATCACACAGGACTCTGACTCCTCACCCAGTGTGATAGACCCTTCTTGCCAGCCTGCCAAGCTACCTTCAGTGGGAGATTTATTTCTCTGTCACTTTGTGGGTTCTGTAGCTCTAAAATTTGAGTCATACACACACACACACATACATACATATACATATACATATACATATACATATACATATACATATACATATACATATACATATACATATACATATACATATACATATACATATACATATACATACACATACACATACACATACATATAAATAAATATATATGCTTTTTGGAGGCAGGAAGGCAGGGCAATTGGAGTTAAGTGACTTGCCTAAGGTCACATGGCTAGTAAGTGTTAAATATTTGAGGCTGGATTTGAACTCAGGTCCTCTGACTTCAGGGCCAATGCTCTATTCACTGCACCACCTAGCCACCCCTAGAGTAATTTTTTACAGGTTGGAGGTGGTTGGAGTGGGGGCTCAAGCAAGTTCCTGCTTCTACCCCACCGTCTTGGCCCTGCCCCTCCGTATTTGTGTGCACATGGGTCCTTTTCTTCTTTTATTTTCTATAATTCTAGCAGTGGCATTGTTGTTGGCAGGAATATTTGAAGTTCTTAGTGACTTCAGGGTCCCTAGTTCTATACTACTTTCCAGAAAGGCAGCTCCACCAACCAACATTTTCCTTTTTTGGTAAACTTTACTAATATGTGAAGTAGAGAGAACCTCAGAGTTGTTTTAATTTGCTTTTCTCTAACTATTAATGATTTAAACTTTTAAAATATATGGCTATTGATATTACCTGAAGTCAGGAAGACCCAAGTTCAAATGTGACCTCAGCCACTTACTAGCTGTGTGACCCTGGGCAAGTCACTTAATTCTGTTTGCCTCAATTTTCTCATCTATCAAATGAATCAAAGAAAGAAATGGCAAGCCACTCCAGTATCTTTATCAAGAAAACTCCTTAAAGGGGTCATGAATGGTCGGACATAGCTGAAAACCACTGAACAATAATTGATAGGTTGGCTTTCTTCCTTAGAGAACAGTGTGTTCGTATCCTTTGACTATCACTTGGGAAACGACTCTTATTCTTATAAATTTGAATCAATTCCTTATATCTTGGAAATGAAATCTTTCATCAGTGAAATGTGTTGCAAAGATTTTTTTCCATAGTGACTTGTTTCTCTTCTAATTTTAGTTGCATTTGTGCTGTTTGTACAAACCCTTTTCAATTTGATGTAACCAAAATTGTCTGGATTATCTCTTGTGATCTTCTCTGTCTCCCACTTTGTCATTTACTGAGCCCTTATCAGAAGATGTGAAAGGTCATTTCTTCCTTCCTTCTCCAATTTCTGAAGTCATGCTTTATGAGGTTAGAAAACATTCTGAAGCTTTTTAGAATGTAGGAAAGACAACTGAGGCATTAGAGAGCCCCTTTTGGGAGGAGATAGAAATGACTCTTGGGCTTTCTGATACTTTTGAAATTCTAATTGAATTGAAATTCTGATACTAATACTATCTAATACATTTGAAATGGAGAGAAAAAAAGTTACCCCAAACATTGATTTCTCAAGGATCACAGGGCCTCTGCATCTCGAGGCTATGATTAGGTAAGGTTGGGTAAGAAGGCTGATAAACCAAGTTACCATGGCAACCAAAAAAACCCATGTAATCCTAGGCTACCATTAATGGCCAGGGTCCATCTTGAGCCTTGACTTGAAGGATTAATGGCAGCTCCTGAGCATCTGCTTGTTGGAGGGCCTTGGGTCTCTTCTGAGGGCTCCTCCAAGGCTAAGATTGGGTAGTCAGTGGTCAGATCTGAGTGTGACCCTTTAAGAAGGACATTGTCACTTAGTGTCTAAAGGAAGATAATGGAACTTGACAGGGACTCAAAGCACAGTCTTATTCACTGCACATGAAGGAACTTGGGATAGTTAGCTGGCAGAGGTACTTAGCAGGACTGTGTGAACTGTCTTCAGTATATAAAGGGCTTCTTAATAATTGGAATTGTCAGTAAATGGGATGGGCTGCATTGTGCCTGGTGAATGAACTGCCCACCGGGTAGAAGGGTCTCATGGCCATAATTGGGGCATGATGTTAAAGCCCCTTCTGACTTGGGGATCCTCTGGTTCTTCCTTGGTCTTGGGCAGTCTTTCCTTGATTTACAATTGCCAATGAATAAGTCTCTTTTCTTGGGCTGGAGGGTAGAAAGTGACAGACAGAGACACAGAGAAAAGAGACAGATCTGAGCCTGTCATCAGATCACAGACGGCTGGGCGGGTGAACACCTTTGCCTTCGGAGGAGGGGAGGGATTTGCTCAAGGTCACAAAGGTGGCCAATGGCCTAGCTGGGACTGTAACCCAGGCCCTCTGTTTCCAGTTCCTGTTTCTTCCCCTACTCTACCGTGCTGCCTAGGGGATTCCTTTAGATGCAAGAGATGGCTGCAGAGAGAGAAAATGAGGTGGGGTCTGGTGGATGGGGCTGCTTGTGCAAGGCGGGTGAGTCAAGCTCACTCTCCCAGCTCAGGGCTAAATGTCCATGTGCTGTCAAATGATCCTTTTATTCATCCTGGGATTCATTTTTTTTTCTTCTGGGTTTCAACAACACTTTCCTAATCAGTCCCCACAAGAAGCATTATGTGAATAACATTAACACTGAATATGGAATGAGCAGGATCGAAGCACATTTCCCCAGAAATAAATGCTGTTACATTTCTAAGGTTTATGAAGCTATTTCATCAAACCTTTTTTAAAAAAAATAATAGAATTCTGCACCATGAGTGGAAAGCAGCTCATTGTCCCTTCACTGATCTGCAAATCTGGACTTCTTGCAAATCACTTTGTCCCTCTTGTCAGCAATACTGAGTAACAGAAAAGTGCCCAGAGACCAACAGTCCCTGTGGAGAAGCCAGGTTCCTTTATGCTGGGACTTGCTGGCTGCAGGTTGGGCTCCTGGAGCTGGTGTGGCCCAAGGCACATACGTATTTCCTTCAGTTCTGGGTCAGTCCCAGGCTCCCAGCTTCCTACTCAGTGGTAAGAATTGTTTGCTGGGGGCGGCTAGGTGGCGCAGTGAATAGAGCGCCGGCCCTGGAATCAGAAGGACCTGAGTTCGCAGCCGGCCTCCGACACTTAATCCGCACAAACAAAACCTAGCCGTGTAACCTTGGGCAAGTTACTTAACCCCAATTGCCCTAAAGGGGCGGCTAGGTGGCGCAGTGAGTAAGAGTGCCGGCCTCAGAGTTTGGATGACCCGAGATCAGATCCGGCCTCAGAAAATGAGCACCCACGCATAAATAATGACTAGCCGTGTAACCTTGGGCAAGTTACTTAACCCCAATTGCTTTAAAAAAAAAAAAAAAAGAATTGTTTGCTGGGGAGCAACTCAGTCTTGCATCATCTACATTACAAAATTTCTTCCCTACCCCAGCAAATGAACTTCCAGATATCAGCACAAGTGATTGAATGGGATCATGGAAGCCACTCAGTCCAACTTTCTCAATTTACCTATGGGGAAACTGAGGTCCCAAGGAGGTGAAGCTATGTGGCCCCAGCTCTTCTGACTCACTCCATGGCTTTATCTTTAGCCCAAACATCCTCATCTTGTGTGCCAGTTACTGGCTGATACCCCAGACACACCCTTCTCCTCTCCTACATAGTAAAGGACATATTAAGAAATTTTAATTTTATTTTTTACATCATTTGGGAATGGGGAGCATTTCAGGTGGGGGTTAGGGATCAGTGGACCTCTAAATGGAAAGGCGAAGGTGGGGCTGGGGTAAGGTCCCTTTGCTGTGCTTCTAAAGGAGCCAGTCTGTTGGGCGGCCTTTTTTTAGGGCTCTGACAAGTCCTTACGCTGCCTTTAGGGGTGGGCTGGGGCTGAGGATAGGGAAGCCTTAGGGGGGCCAGCCTTCTGGGTGGTAGGGATTTACTCTGGGGCCAGCAATAGGGTGGGAATGCAGCCCGGGGTGGGGGACAAAGACACTGCAAAGGGGCCAACTTTCGAACTCGCTGGAGGTTTTGGTGGGTCCAAAAATAGGACTTGGAGAAGCTGCCTTGTTGCTCTCGGGTAGAGGGCAGAGAGCCAAACAATGGGAATCTCTCCTGTGATCCTGAACCCTTGAAGATGTGAGCTGCCTTGGAGAGATGAAGTTGGGGAGATTTCAGGTGTCTAGATGGGGCATTGGATGGAGTCCATGGTAGGTCATCCCTGGAGCTTTCTTGCCAACAGGTCCTGGGGAGGGGAAGTGGGGATGTAGATAGCTACTTCCCCCTCCCACTCCAGGGGGTCCTGCCCCTCTAGGTAGGCAAGTGATACTTTCCTCCCAGGCTCCTGCCTCAGCCACCCTGGGGTCCAGGGCTTTCTGGAAAAAAAAGTTAGATGAGATAGAAACAGATGGAAGAAAAGGAGGAAGGGAGGGAAAGAGGGGAGAGATAGAGAGACAGGGACAGAAACAGACACACAGAAAAAGAATACAAAAACACAAGAAGAAAAGATAGACAAAGGCTTAAAATTAGGACAGACTGGTATCTGGAGCAAGCCTACCATACCGTAGGGCTCTCTGCCCTTGTGGATCTCCCTCAGTTGCAAGGTGGGGCAAAGTCCCCATCCCAGTTTCTCAAACCAACAGTCTACAAGAGAAAGGGAGAAAGACCTGGGGAGTTTTTCTGGGTAGGCAGCTACAGTGGGGGCTCAGAAGAGAAAACAGAGGGGTATGGGTCCAGGCATTAGGAGAGGGAGACTTTAAGTCTAGGAGATATGAGAATGATTGGAGGAATGAGTCCTGAAGCATTCTGTCCCACCCTCAAGCCTGGACTCACCCAAGCCCAGCCCAACTATCACAACTCAGGTAGGGGAAGATGCAGAAGAAAGAGAAACAAATAGGTATAAAGGGTGCCTTCTTACTGTCTCCTAGTCCAGTAAGTAGACATCAACAAAGCCAAGATTCCAGAACTCAGGCTTATCCTCTTAGCGATGATTGTGAGGTCACCTAGCCTCAAGGCCCCCGCAGACATCATCACCTTTGATGGCTGAGCCCCAAGGATGCCAGGAATGATCTTCATGGGCTTGGAGTTAAATTCTTCAGGGAGAGTTTCAGTCGATACTTCTGAAGGTGCTAAACTGTGAGATTTTCCCAGAGCTGCCTGGTACCTCTGACTGGGCTGAGGCTTCTCCTAGGCATAGATGAGAACCAGGTAAAGCTCATCCTAAGGATTTCCCAAGGACCTTTCAGGACCTTTCCTGCCCCATAGGAACTGCCCAAGAGAATTTGATTTGTGCAAAAGTAGACTCCTCAGAAGGCAGTGGGTTTTTCATCCCTGGAGGTATTGAAGGGATTTTGTAGAGGAGAATCTTGTTCAGGGATGGATTGAATCAGATGGACTTCATGTCCCAACTCAGAGATTCTGTAATTTTGGGGACACTCCACCCACCAGCCTCCCAATGTTTCCTTTCTACTTAACATATTGCCTAGCCCATAGTAGTAAGGCCTTATTGGATAAAACCTTATTGACTTGATTTGAAATTACTTTATCGGTGGGTAGTAGGGGGTGGACAGAGTCAAGATGGCAGAGCAGAGGCAGGGACTCTTCTGAGCTCTCCCAAATTCCCTCCAAATAACTTTACAGTAATGCCTCAAAATAAATTCTGGAGCGACAGAAACAACAAAAGGACGTGCAGCAAGTGTCTCTGACAAAAGCCTCATTTCTCAAATCTACACAGAACTGAGTCAAATTTACAAGAATACAAGTCATTCCCCAAGTGACAAATAGCCAAAGGATATGAACAGGTAATTTCCAGAGGAATAAATGAAAGCCATCCATAATCACATAAAAATGCTCTAAGTCACTATTGATTAGAGAAATGCAAATGAAAACAGCTCTGAGGTACCACCTCACACTTATCTGGCTAACACGACAGAAAAAGGACAATTATCAATTTTGGAGGAAATGTAGGAAAATTGAGACACTGGTGCTCTGTTGGTGGAGCTGTGAACTGATTTACCATTCTCGAAAGTAATTTGAAACTATGCCCAAAGGACTATAAAACTGCCTTCACCAACCTAACACTGGATGCTACTGTATTGTACTAATACTATGTCTGTATCCCAAAGAGATCATTAAAACGATCATGCACAGCACTATGTATAGCAGCTCTTTTGTGATAGCAAAGAATTGGAAACTGAGGGGATGCCCATCGACTGGGGAAGGGCTGGATGAGTTGTGGTGTATGAATGTGATGGAACACTATTGTGGTACAACAAATGACAAACAGGAAGCTCTCAGAAAAACCTGGAAAGATTTACATGAACTGATGCAAAATGGAATGAACAGAACCAGGAGAGCATTATACACAGTAACAGCAATATTATGCAATAAAGAACCACGAATGACTTAGCTTTTCTCAGCAATACAATGATCCTAGATGATTCCAAAGGACTATTGATGGAGCATGCTCTCCACCTCCAGAGAAAGAACTGATGGAGTCTGAATGCAGATTGAAGAATGTTTTTTAAACTTCCTTTATCTTTCTTGTTTGTTTGTTTGCTCTGTGTTTTCTTTTGCAACATGGCTAATATGGAAATATGTTTTACATGATGCACTTGTATAACCTGTATCAACTTGCTTGTCTTCTCAATGACTAGGGAGGAAGGGGAGGGAGAGAATTTGAAGATCAAAATTAAAAAAAAAAGAATGTTAAACACTGTTTTTACATGCAATTTACAAAAAATAATATCTAAATATACATATACATAAATAGTAAAAAAAAAGGTTTCATGCAAAAAAGAAATTATTTCTTTGTCTTTCTCAAAATCTGCTGCCAGTTTTCATATTAAGAAGAGTAAGTCATGCTGGGCTATAGATGAGTCAGAACTCCCAAATGGCTCACTTCTGTGTCTTTGGTGAAGAACCATCTCCAAGGACAGCAACTGAAGCTGGGATCCAGGATGTCAGGAATGGCATTGGGTGAGAGCAAAGACTTATTTGGGACCCCTGAAATTGCATTGCAGGCTTCATCATCAAGTGTGCCTGAAGAAGAGGCAATTAGGTGTGATGTTATCAAGAAATGGTGCCCCGTTCAGCTAAGTGTTGCATGGGATGGGTCCTGGGTCATGAATAAAAGTTGCTAGGGGCCCCAAAGGACATTCAATCTGACCCCCTCATATAATATCATACAAAGAGCACAGGAAGGGTCACTTACCCAAGGTCTCAAAGGGAATAACGTCAGGGGAAGAATTTGATCCAGGCTCTCAGACTCCAGAATCAATGCCTTTTCCACTGTTCTAAACAAGTATCAGGGATCAACTGAACTATTCCCGTAGTGGAATGCCTGCCTGCTGCTGTGTAAGCAGTGCTGAATGAATAAATGCATGAAAGGAAAGTCTTTATTAAGTGGTTGGGAACTGTGCTAAGAGCCACAAATATTTCAGAAGGAGATGATCCCTGCCCTCCAGGAGCATGCATTCTACTAGGCAGTTAAATTAGGCAGTGGTTAGAGTGCTGGGCCTAGAGTTGGCAAGATCTGAGTTCAAATTCAGTCTCAGAAACTTACTATCTGTGTGACCCTGGGTAAGTTACTTCACCTTATTTTCCTCAGTTTCCTCATCTGTAAAATGACCTGAAAAAGGAAATGGCAAGCCACTCCAGTATCTTTGCCAAAAAAACCCAAATGGGAGTCAAGAGGGAATTCAGGGAATTAAGGTAGTAAGTAGTGGTAACTAAGTGAATCCCACTGATTCCATCTTGTAACTCAGCTCTGGAGCTAGCGCAGTTCCTTTTCTACTCAATTATGGGTCTATTCTAATTTCTCTCTTATGGGAAAACTTTATTCAGTTGTGTGAATTAGAAGAAAATGTTATTGTATTGTTTGAACATAGCCCTGTGTGGCTGGGAAACTGGGCTACCTCTCTGTGCTGTTTAGAGATTTTAAACGAGGATCTGGGTTATTCTGACCAGAAACTCAGTTAGATCCAATGATCGATACAAGGAGTTTTCTCAGATATACATCTCAAGCAATCTGAAAACTGTCCCCGTGATAATCAATGAGTGATTGTGTCCATGTTCCTTTAGTTATATGCAGGCACTTGGGGGGAGTGGGCTACCTCTTTTTTTCCTTGCTGATTTCATGGAATTGCATTCTTCATCTTCCCCCTCCCAACCTTGAAAGTCTTTCATCTTTCATCTGATTAGAAATAAGATAACCTAATATTGCATCCTGGTTAGTCATTTTCTTTTAATTAACCGACCTTATTTGGTAAGTTATTTTTAACATATAAAAGTCTGTCTCCTCTTGTGATGGGGGTCCAGGCCTAAACTGAAGAGTTTCAGTCTGATTTGTTGGGCATCTGGCATGCTTTGCTTTCTAAATCAATCGGCTTGGAAGCTCAAACCTTTGTTTCCTTAGTCCTGAGAAGACTGAACAACAACCACCACAATCACCCATCAGCTGGATTGGTTCTAGGTCAGCGGTTACAAAGATGAGTGAATGAACTTCCTCAGGGACTGGAGCTTGACTTCTAGAAGATCTGATGTGGAGGCCCCATCTCCCATCTCCTACATCTATTCTGACTGGCCCCCACCTCTGCCTCTTATTCTGACTTCCTTCAAGGCTCAGCTAAATCCCACCTTCTGCAGGAAGCCTTTCCTGGTCCCCCTTAATGCTGGACCAGTCTATGTTTTGTTTGTGCTGTGTTTTGGACATGACTGTGGGACCCAGGGAAGGGATAATGTAAAGGTTGGGGACTGTGGGAGTCTTTGGAGGAGGGGGATCTGTGTGGAGTTGAGTTTCTGCCCAAAGGTCACTTTGCTCCCCATTTATGTGGTGGAAACACGTTTCTTGGGGCCATGCTGGTTCTTTAAATCACCATCAAATATTGTAGTCAAATTTTGGAATTACAATATGAAACAATCCCATGCAGGATATATGGGAAAAATAATATTCTAAGGACTAGAAAAATGTTTCTTTTTATTAATAAAAAATCAAAAGAAAATTAGGAATTTGACATTCCCACAAAAGAACGATTGGTTGGGAGCCTTCCCTAATAACAATAAACTATTACTAATAAATGGTAATAAGCAAAATAAACTACCTGACTGAACCTAATGGGCAAAAATATTATCAGAAACAAAAACAAAAGGGAAGAATTTGAATCTGGTTTCAAAAGAAGCCAGAGGTGAATGGGGCATCCAACATACAAACTAGCCAAATAGCAGAAAGTCATGGACTTTAAGAAATGAGATGTTTGCTTTTCTGTCACTACAGCTTGTGGTTCAGTCATTTCGGCCACGTTCAAATCTTCATGACTCCATTGTTTTTGTTTTTCTTGGCAAAGGTGCTGGAATGGTTTGTGATTTTTTTCCTCTCCAGCTCATTTTACAGATGAGAAGCCTTAGGCAAACAGGGTCAAATGGCTTGTCCAGGGTCACACAGCTTGTAAGGAAGTGAAGCTAGATTTGAACTCAAGTCTTCCTGATCCAGGCCTGGTCCATCTATAGGTCACGTCATTGCCCTGTTTGCTAGGGTTAGAAAATAGTAATAATGACACCAACATTTATGTAGTGTTTACTTTGTGTAAGGGCCCGTGCTGGGGCAAGTCTTACCTCTCAACACTGACAGGTAGATGCTATTATTATGCCCCTTTACAGGAAAAAACTGAGGCAAACAGAGGTCAAGTGACTTGTCCAGGGTCACGCAACTGGGAAGTATCGTCTGAGAAAGGACAGAACTTCCTGACTCCAGGCCTGGTGCTCTGTCCACTACGGCCTGAAAAGATCAAGACTTGATGGTGAGTACAGCATAGGAGAAGGTTTATAACTCTCTTGATTCTCTTTACACAGGCACAGCAACAAAACTCGTATGGTTTTTGAGAGACATTTAGAAGGACGAGAATACCAGTGCTCTGAAACATTTGTGGAAGGAAAGATATAAAGAGCAAAACCACAGGTAGAGAAGGAGGAAGAGATTTTGAAATCACATTTCCTTGTTAGGACATCAGTATTCTCTGTGGTGAGATAATACAGAATTATTTTTGAGCAAGGCTGCGGAGGGTGGGGTGAGAGAAGCTAGAGAAGGAAGGGTCAGTGCTTGGGAGGAGAAGGGGAAAGAGATTTCTACTTCTTATTCTGCCATTGGGGAGGTAGGATGGGTCCTCATGGGGAGGGGAAGCAGGCCTCTGGGAAAGGAACCTGGCTGGAAGCTGCTGTCTGACAGCCCCAGCAAACAAAACCAGAGGGTGACCCAATGCCTACGAGAATGTAATTCCCAAGATCCCTAAGACATCAAATTCCTGGGTAACCAAACAGTCAGCTGTGATCTGAGAGCACTGGATGGAGTAGCTGCCTCTATGTGTGACAGAGAGAATGCCCTGGGCCTGGTCAGATGGCTCTCTGAGTCAGCTTTTTTGCTTAGTTGTTTTTCTTCCTTACGGACAAGGAGGACTCTTTGTGGAGGCTGTTCAAGGGTGAGAGGAACAGAGTGGTTATTTTCAAAGATGGACTATGGGGTTAAAGCAAAAGGCATAATCCAAGTAGGTTTTCGTTTTTCAAAGTCAAGAAATTGACAAAAGAAATCCCCTTTCTGAGCAGAGTCCAGTCCCACAATGGAGATCTGGTTCTTTCTTTGGAGGATCCAGGGCTCCTGATAAAGGTAAAGCCAGGATCAGGCTGGAGGCTCCCGAGATGTTAGAAGAACAGATTTCAAAAGATTTTCTGAAAGGTTAGATAGACTACTATTACACCAGCCCATAATAGATCTTTGAACACTGATATGGGTAGTTCCTGTGGTTGGGCAAGTTGCAACCCCACACTTTCTCATCTGGTGTGACTCTTTCCTGGTCATGCCATAAACCCTACCTCAAAGCAGGGACTTCTTCCTTTCTATCTTTTGTCCTGCACAGACCTCAGGTGAGCCTTCCGACTCTTCCTCACTCAGGCCCCTGACCCTTCTACCTCATTTTTGGTCGCCTGTCTCTCTTACATCCTTTATGTCCTTTCCAGCTCATTCTTCATTAGTAATACGTTGTAGATCCCCACTTGGTGTCTTAAGCTACTTTACCCACAACTGGAATTCTCCAAAGAGTTTGTCATTATGTGACTCACAGCCCACATTGCCTCCCTCCAAGAATCCATGGATAAGTGAAGTTATTCACATGAGTGTGGGAACTGGCTCCACCATCACTGGCCACCACTGATCTATTGTTTCCTGGATAAATCCGAAGGAGCTCCTTGAGTGGTGCCCAGCTTTAGAGACTCTCCCAGGTTCTCAACGCTAGGAAGTGTCAGAGGAAAGGGGAATGCCCAGGTCTTCCTGTCTTTAAACCCAGTTCTATTGTCTCTTTACTTGAAGATTGATGTTAGAAAAGATGGACCTTTGTTTCAGGAAGAAGATGTAACTGAGTTCAGTTCAATGCAATCACTAAATACTTAGTAAGCGTGTAGTGCATGCTAGGCACTGTGCTGCATTCAAAGACCCCAGACCAAAATAAGCCCGCTGTAGCACTGTCTCCCGAAGGCTCCTCAGAGACTGGAAGGAAAGAGAGGGGATGCCTGGGAATTCAGCAGTTCTCCCTGCACCCCCTCCCTGAGTCTCTTTCCCTGAGAGTGGTGCCCTTGTCTTAAGAATGAATGGATTTGTGGGAGCAAGACACACAAGAGGGAAGGATGGAACAGGGAAGAGGAGGATCACCACTGAAGAAGAGCGGTGACAAGGGCACGGTGGCACCGGGAAGGCTGAATGCCAAGAGCCACACTTTGGCTGGGCTTGGGGACATGCAGCGGCAGACGCTGAGTGCGCATCTCAAGGACGGCGAGAACTAGTCTGGGTCCAGAACTTCTGGTTCTGGTGCTTCCTCCTTCCACCAGCCCTCACTTCTCTGCCGTGAACATCCTGGTAGAACTGGAGAGGGGGGATGGCTGCCCAGAGCTGCTTCTCCCCTCTTCCCGCCCTCCGCCCACCCCCGCTCTAGACATTTTCAGCTGTCCCAGCACTTTAGCGTGTGGTGGTGCATTTGGGAACCGAATAAAGAGATAGCCGGCTTGTTTGTGCAGAGAAAGGAGTCTTGGAATGAAGGAGTGTTTGTGTGCCTGCGTGTGTTTGTGGGTACGGGCATGGTTGGGGGCTATCCCTGCATGATCCTGCCAGAGAAAGATCTCTGACTGGGCTTTCAAGGACTCAAGCAGTGAGACGCACAACTGGGCAGGTAGGGGAGTGTGATGGGGGGGAAGCAGCCAGGACCTGAAAACCCACACGGAGCTGGAAAGAGGAAGCGAGGCCCAGAAGGGAAGGGGAAGCTGGAGAGCCCCTGACCACAAACAGGGAGGGGAAGGGGTCAGCTCCTAGCCACCGGTAGGGTCCTGGCGTGCTCACCATCACGACCTGGTGTTTATGCTGATGTTTTATTAGGGGACACACAGATAAGCTTCCACATAATATACGCAAAGTAAATATACAGTGTTTGAAGGGGGATGGGGGAGAAATTCTTGGCGACACCAGGAAAAGCTTCATACAGAACTGAGTCTGGAATGAAGCGAGAGATTCCAAGGGGCGGAGGGAAGGAGGGAGAGCATGCTGTGCCACGTTACTGGGGAGAGAAAGTAGCCCGGTGTACAGGGAACACCACCCGGGCCAGTTGTCTGGAATGTAGAAATAACTGTGCAAAGAGCTGGAGTCCGATGGGAGGAGCTTGTACTTTATCCTCCTAGAGGCCAGGGGGCACGGGGAGAGCTTTAGGACGGTCTCCGCAGCGGAGAGGAAGCAGGGAAGTAATTGAGAGGTTCGAGCAATAGTCCGGGGAGATGAAGGCCTAAACTGAGGGTGACTATGTTGGGGGAAGGGGGCTGAGGATAGGAGCCAGAGACGCAAGGATCATGAGAACAACCAAGTTCGGCATCTGATTCGATGTGGGGGATGAGGGACGGTGGCAAGCCCAGGATGATGCTCAGACGGTAAACCTGGGGGTTCCGAGCAGCGGTGAGCCCTGGAACATAAATATTCGTGTTAGAAAAAAAGGGGAAGGGGGCGTGGCTAGGTGTCGAAGTGAATAGAGCACCAGCCCTGGAGTCAGGAGGACCTGAGTTCAAATCTGACCTCAGACACTTAACACTTACTAGCCATGTGACCTTGGGCAAGTCACTTAACCCCAATTGCCCTGCCCTCCCCCCTCCAAAAAGAAAAAAAAAGAAAGAAAAAGGGGAAGGGTAGAGAAAGATGAGTTCTGTCCTGATCATGTGAGATGTTTATAAGACATTTATTTGAAGATATGCAGGTAGTTAGTGAAATGGAGAATGGGGGGGGGAGGGGACAGAGACAGACAGAGACAGAGAGAGATAGAAAGAGACAGAGAGATAGAGGGAGAAGGAGGGGAAGGAGAGAAACTGAGAGAGACAAAGACAAATGGGGTAGAAAAAAGGAGAGAAACAGAGAAATTGAGGGGGGGGGGGACATAGCTCTGGGCTATACCCAAACCATCAAATGGGGAAGGTCATGAATGAAAATCTATTCACTTCATGGAATAATTTTCAAAAAGCCATCATACCCTCTGTTGGCTTCCTGTTCAATTCTTGGCCCAGCTCCCTGACCCCCTGCAGTTATATGCCCTAATTTAATGGCCTGGATGTCCATCCAGCAGCATGTCCTGGTCTGAACAGTAGGCATTCTTCAGAAATTTGTTTATTCCTGGGCGGATCTTCTGGTCAAACATTTCTTTTATCTATATATTTATATATCTATATCTATCTATCTATCTATACATACATTTGAAACATTTAATTTTAAGATTTCAAATTTCAGATCCATTCCCTTCCTCCCTTGTCACCCACTCCCTCTGGGAAGATAAGCAATTCAGTGTGTGTTGTACATGTATAGCTATGCAAAACATTACCATAGTAGATATATTGTAAAAGGCTGCTTATAATTCCCTCCCACCCATCCCACCCCTCACATGGTCCATTCCCTACTTTGATCCTGTCCCTCTTCTATAGGGGATATACAACCTCTTCTATAGGGGATATACAACCTCCCCTCCCCCCAAAATGTCCTCCCCTCCATCATCCCCCCTCTCATTTCCCTTCCCCCTACTCTCCTGCAGGGTGAGATATCCCATTTAGTATATATGTGATTCTCTCCTTGAGCCAAATTCAATGAGAATAGGGTTTTGCCTTTTTGCCTTCCTGTTCTTCCCCTCCCCTGCAGCCACTTCCCCTTGCCTCTTCTACATGAGATAGTTTACCCTACCCTGTCTCTCCCCATCTCCTCTTGCCACTTTCCTCTCTCACCTCTAAACTTCACCCCTTAAGTATCATCCCTTCCCACCAAATTCAACTTATGCCCTCTATCCATGTATACCTGTAAACATATATACACACATTCACATATGTATTCATATGTCCATATACCCTTCTTCAATTATTTTCATAACGAGAAAGGTTTTATCAGTCACATTATTGTTTTTCCATGTAGGGATGTAAAAAGTTCAACTTTGATAAGTTGCTTTTGATTTCTTTTCCCTATTTACCTTCTCAAACATCTCTTGCTTCTTGTGTCTGAATGCCAAATTTTCTATTCAACTCTGTTTTTTTTCTCAAGAATGCTTGAAAGTCCTCTATTCCACTGAATGACCATATTTTCCCCTGAAACAAGATACTCAGTTTTGCTGGGTAGGTGACCCTAGGATTCAATCCCAGCTCTTTTGCCCTCTGGAATATCATATTCCATGCCCTTCCATCCCTCAGTGTAGAAGCTGCCAGGTCCTGTGCTATTCTGATTGTGTTTCCACAATATTGGAATTGTTTCTTCCTGGCTGCTTGTAGTATTTTCTCCTTGATCTGGGAGTTCTGGAACCTGGCTATAATATTCCTAGGAGTTTTCTTTTTGGGATCCTTTTTAGGAGGTGATCAGTGGATTCTTTCAACCTCTATTTTGCCCTCTAGGTCTAAAACATCAGGGCAATTTTCCTTGAGAATTTCTTGAAGGATGATTTCTAGGTTCTTTCTTTGATCATGACTTTCAGGTAGTCCAATAATTTTTTTTAAATTATCTCTCCTATTTTCCAGGTCACTGGTTTTTCCCATGAGATATTTCACATTGCCTTCTATTCTTTCATTTGTCTGGATTGGTTTAACAGCATCTTGATTTCTCATAAAGTCATTGGCTTCCATTTGCTCCAGTCTAACTCTGAAGGAATGAATCTCCTCAGTGAGCTTTTGAGATTCTTTTTTCCATCTGGCAAATTCAGCTTATTAAGGCATTCTTCTCCTCATTGCCTTTCTGGGCCTCTTCTACCATTTGAGTTAGTCTATTTTTTAAGGTGTTGTTTTCCTCAGTCAGGCTGTTGACTGTCATTTCATACTTTTCTTGCATCTTTCTCATTTCTCTTCCCAATTTTCCCCCACTTCTCTTATCTGCTTCTTAAGGTCCTCTGTGGCCTGTAGCCAGCTTGTATTTTCATTTGGGGCTTTTGGTGCAGGAGTTCTGACCTCACAGTCCTCTTCTTGTTCCATGCTTTGATCCTCTTTGCCCCCAAAATAGGAGTCTAAAGTTGCATTTTTCTGTTTATTTTGTTTCCTTTGCCTAGGCATATTGCCACTTAATTACTTGATATTTGGGCTTGTTGCCACAGTAGGACTCTGCCACCAGACAGGAGAGCTTCCGTCCCAAACGTGGGGTCTTCACAACTTCCGCAAGTTGGGTGACCTCTGTAAAGTCTCCACACGCTCTGGCAAGCTGGATACCCACCCCAAACCTCCACCCCAGACCACAATCCAGATCCAAGCAGGTTAAAGCAAGAGCAATTAACCCCCAGACTGATTGCTGGATCTCTCTACAGTTTGTAGACCAGGAGCTGGAGCTGCCACTGATGCTGCAAAATGGCCTCTGTGAGGTGTTTCCTCAGCAGCTGTTCGCCCCCAGGGGAGGAAGCGGATGGGTTCCTCAAATACTGGTCCCAAAGTCCATAGGGCACTAACCTCTCACTCTGTCCTAGGCATACCTGTGCTGATATCTGTGCTGATAGTTCTGGAATTGCCACAGCTGCTGGTGTTCTGAGGTCCCTCCAGCTGGCTGCTGGCCTGGCTGCCCTGGGGCTAAAACCGAGGTTCACACGGGCCTGGGCTCAGCTCCCAGAGACCTGCACTGTCGGTTCCCAACACATTGTGCTGCCTGCTCTCAGAGCTCTGCACTGGCCGCTCCCTGCAGGGCTGCTAGGCTGTCCTCAGCAGGAGGTTAGATTCTCTGTGTCGTTCTGTGGGTGCTGGGGCTCCAGAAGTTGTTCAGATTCCCCTTTCACATTGTTTGGAGGTGGTGTGGGGCAGAGCACCTTGGAAGTGCTGTTTCTACTCTGCCATCTTGGCTCCGCCCACCCTGGTCAAACATTTCTTAGTGGATCTGGACTTCATTTTGGAGTCTCTGCAATGTTTCGGCCCCTAAAAATGCCATAGGGAAGGTTAGCCCAAGAGGGATAGGAAGCTGTGAAACACGAAATTCTGAAGACACCTGTAGAAGTAGGAACCAGCAGCCAAAACCAAGTACACTCCTTGCCAGTCTCAGGATCACCATCTGTCTGAGGACCTTCTCTGGGGATTTGTGCTCAGTTCTAAGCACCACATTTTAGGAGGAATGTTTGTAGTTTAAAAAGCAGAGTCATTTTTGGGAGGCTAAGGGCTCCTCTTTGGAGGCCTTCAGGCACAAGCTGGATTTCTAACATCCAAGTGCCAGATTCTTTTGAGGTCTGGGCTGTACTCAAGGCTGTACTCCAATTCAGAGACTGTGATTCTGTGGGTTAAAATATGATGAGAATCATAAAACATCTCAGACCCACTCAGTGATTCCTTCTTCAAGACTGTATCCTAGAGATATCAGGAAAAGGAGAAACACTCCCAAGCACTTAATCTGTGAGTGAGAAACTGAAAACAGCCCACATGTCCAACAGCTAGGGAGGAGTTTAATGAATTCTGATGCCTAAGGGAAATGGAACTCTGCTCATGAATGGAAAAGAACCAATCCAGATCCAGCAGGTTATGGGGAGGCAGGGATGAAGAAGCAGCAAGCCCCCAGCCACCTTCCCCAGAAGGAAGGTGCAAAAGCCCAGAGGCAAGAAACAGACTCGGACATTCCCAGGGAGGGAGGAGCACTGAGCCAACTGGGCATTTTGTTTTTGTTTTAAGACTCCTTAGAAAAAAACAGAGCTTCGCTTAAAAATTTAACCTGATTGCCAACCTTAGAGCTGTACTTGAAGGTTTACAGATCTCCTTGCATTTTTCTCTCATTATCTCCTTACAGCAAACTCTGAGTAGGGGCTGTTAATATCTCCTTTTTATGGGGAAAAACCAGTGAGATAAATGGGGCTGGACAGCTAGTTTTAGAGGCAAGACTTGACCTCAGGTCTTTCTGACTCCAGGCCTGGTACAAATAAGCCTTAAAAAAAGGTGCTGAACTTTCCAGGGAATGGGGCAAAGAAGTGAATGATAGGTGAATCAAAGGGATGAATGAACAAATGCAAAGCGTTTCTGAAGCCCTTCTTAGGGGCCAAGTACCGACAGGTCTGTGAGCTGAGTCCTTCTGCCTTTGCTGGGATGAAGGATCCTCCACAGACAGTGTCTCTGAGGAAAGGCCTTATTCTCCATGTCCTGCATTACCTGCCCCTACAGCACTGAGTTCCCTGGGGTTTTCCTTGAACAACCCCTGGGTGGGGGATGGGGTGAGTGGGGGGCAGGGCTGGCTCTGGGGTCAGACGACATGAATTCAGACGCTGCTTCTAATATTTGCAGCTGGTATAACCTTGAGTGAGTCTATTGAGTTTTCCGGGTCTCAGGTTTCTCCCTGCTAAAATGGAGATGGTTATTAGACTATATGGACTTTCTGAATCATTCCCTTGAGTTGAGGAAAAGCCTGGGAGCCCAGCTCCCGAAGCCCACTGTGCAGCCTCTGTGCCAGATTCTGGCATGAGCACCTCTGTCTTTAGGCTTTGACAGTGGCAGAGCCCTTTTCTCAGATGGGCCCAACAACACAGAGAGATTTGTTTCTCTATCATAGAGGAGGAGCACAGGAAGCCGCCCTGGTGAGTAGTTCTGAGCAAGGATTCCTGACGCTCCTTCTATCACCCTTCCCACTACACCAGAGATGTGGCCTAGCCAACGTCTTGTATCTGGACTTGGGGCAGCATGATGGCTTCAGCACCAGCCTCCACATTCTCTGTCCCAAGAGGATGCAAGCCAGCCTGAGATGCCATGGGAGAGAAGTTCCTCCAAGGGCCACAAGAGGGCAGCAAAGACCTGGCTAAGCTGCTCACCTGAGCCCCTGCAGGTAAGCATTCAATGATTCATTGAATGGTGGGGGTGGCCTCTGGGTTCAGGAAGGAACAGCCCCTGGGCTCTGGTTACAAGCGATGGGGGCACCAGAGGGCAGGTGCCCAACATGAGGTTTGATCTGCTGATTACCTGTGTGGTCATGGTATCCTAGTCTGGAGCTGCTGCCTGGTCCTGCCTCCTTGTTTGACAGATAAGGAAACTGAGGCCCAGGCAGGTGAAGGTAGTGGTCCAAGCCCACGCAGCTAGTAGACGCTGGCAGCAGGATTTCATCCCAGGTCTTCTGACCTCTCCTTCGTCATGCCGTGTAATTATGGCAGGGAGTACACCAAACTTGACCAGAAAGATGTGAGTTCAAATGCCACCACTGATGTTTACTGGCTGTGTGATCATGGGCAAATCCCTCGCCACCTCTGAGCTTTGGGCCACTTTCTAAGACGGGCTGAGCTGGTTAAGAGAGTTGCCAAGCAGAAGAAACCACAGATCTTGACACGGTGGTGGGTGGGGCACACTGGTGGGTTCTTAGGGCCACTTAAAGCTCTGAGACTGTCATTACACGAGTTTAGCCAAGTTTACCAGTCTTTACGGGTACTATTCTTTGTCCCCTCCCAAGAGCAGAGCTTTACATTTCTCCCTGGTAATTTCATGGAGAGTTGGTGGATCTTTGAAAATCTTTAAGCAGAGGTGGGAGGACCATTCATTCGGGGTGATATAGCGAGACTCCTTTGGTGCATTGGATGGACTAGTTGGCCACTGTATTAAGTACCTACTGCATGCTCTTGCCCTCAACAAACTCACATTCTAATGAGGAAGAATACACACATGTACACAGACACACATGTAAATATATATGTAAGTATATGTGTATATATACATATGCATGTGTATATATGTACATATATGCATACATATTCCTATATATAATATAATTATACTTTCTAAGCTATATACAGATGGAACATAATCTCTGAGGAAAGGTACTGAAAGGGAGGGTCCTGGGAAAGGTCTCCTATATAAGGCTGAATTTGAATTGACTGGAAAGGATGGAGTGGTCAAGCCCTGTGGGGCTGATCTGAAGGCAGAGTGGGGCAATGGCAATGGTTGGGGAGCTGCATCATCCCTTCTTGCACTTAGGGAAAAGACAAAGGAAATCTGCAGAGGGGACTGGAAGGATAAAGAGCCTGGCCTCGATTGTAGATGCCATCTTTGTGGCTCGGCTTTGTGGTTCTGATCATGAGGAAATCTTTTTGCAGGGAAGGTGGATGAACTGAACTCTCCCTGTCTGAGGAGTTAAAGATCGATCGATGAGGCTTCTTCCTCTCCATCTTCCCTCCACAGAATTGCTGTTTATTAGAGGTCATTTTTTAAATTTACTTACTTATTATGTTTTCTGTTGTTCTTTTATTCTGATTCTGTTTCTCTTAACATAAAACTCCTCTGCTTGACCATGAGTTCTGTGCACTGAATATTTGTATCTTGCTGGAACAGAAAAAGGGGGTAAATGGGAGACACCATGGCTAACTGAGATTTAAGCAAAAATTAATGTAGGGCAGAGATCCCAGTTTCCAGCCAGGAGTTGGGATAGGGAGGAATTTATGACTTGGGGACTCAAGAGTTTGTTACAAGTTTATTAATAATCAGTATTAATAACCTATATTTTCTTAAATCTCTTTAAACTAACACAAAAAGAAATCATTTGGATCTGGGCCATTGCCTTGTGAGTCATCGTTGTAACAAGCTTGGGTGCTTGTGGATAAACCTTTCTTAAGTCAGAGAAGAGAAGAGGAACATTTGAGAAGAGGGTAGTGGTCAATGGGGAGATCCTACTCAAAACCAAGTTTAGGTGATAGACACAAATGTGATATTAGAAGAATTAGCTCCTCAAAAAAAAATTCCCATAGGAGAAAAGAATAAAAACAATAAATGTTCAAGCAATTTTGTTCCGTACCCACACCTAATGACTCTACCACATTCCAGCTGATTGAGATAATTATAAATCTATGTTCTCTCATACTTCTCCAATAGAAATGGCCTCAGCTTTTCCTGACTCCATGAGGATGTCCGTGAAATACGCATGCCTCCATAGTCTAGTCCTCTTTCTCATCAGATAGCTCTTCTATGTTCTTTTTCATTAATTAATTTCTTTCACTATCTCCTTTCCTCTGGTTCTTCCAAGTTCCTTATTTTGAATGTGGTCCTTACCCCACACCTCCCACATTCTGTCTGCCCATTGTTCTTTCTGTGTAATGCTCATTTTAAATTCCTCAGAGACTTTCCTTTTCTATAATTCACAGACATACTGGAATCCTAGAAGGATATCGGTGTTGGCAAGATTGGTCCTTTGTTCCAAGGAGAAGCTTGGAGTCAAGGCCATTGAGCTTTCTCCTTTCCTCCTAGTCAGTGATGGGCCCAACATCCTCTCTATTTACAGTCTCTGCTGATGGGCATACGGTGTAGATTGTCCCATTTATATGTCAGTCTGGGCAATAGACCTTTTTCATCCACTTGTCTTTTCCTGAGTAGATGGTTGGACCAAATTCTTTTGAGAGGTTACAGGTCTGCTTCAGGCGGCTCTGTAGTGTACCAGGGCTTGGCTAAATGTGAAGTTATTAACAAAAAGGGAGAATTTGTAGGACTTCATCCTTCTACAGGAAATCTTTCTTCAGCTTGGACTCTGTGCTGTGTCTCCTCCATGACGGTGACCAACACTTCAGGAAGCATCCTGTCTCACACTGCCATTCATGTCTCCCTGTCTCCTGCCTCATCTTTTTGGTAGACTTGAAGAGGAATTTTGTGCTACCAAATTTAAATGCCTTTTTCATAGTTAATAAAAAATAAACACAGTTGAATCTCATATTCTCTACATCTTTTAATCAGTTGTGGGGTGGGACAGATGTAATTTCCTCTGGATTATTATCACTTGAGAAAGCCTGATTATCCTCTTCCAATACTCATATCACAGACACCTTCAGTCTATATATACCTTTTTCTTATACATATTCATATATGTGGGGAAGTAGGAATATAGATTGAGGGTTGTTAATGTTCTTCTGGTTATTTTTTTTTACTTTTTCAAGGATCACAGGATCATAGACTTAAGCCTCGAGGTCTCACTTGGAAGAAATATTGTCCAACTCCCTTATTTTATAGGTGAGTAAACTGAGGACCAGAGAGGATAAGGGCTTCCAGCATCTTACAGGTCATTAGTGTCAGAGCTGGGATTTGAACTCAGGTCCTCTGATTCCAAAGCCAGGGTCCTGATGATTCCACATCTTCCTTTCTGGGATTTTCATTCCTGACAATTTCAGTTTAGAGTCTTCCCCAGAAATATAGGAATGGAATGGGGATTTCTGAGGGCTCAGTAAAGAGAAAGGGAAGCCTCCTATGTTTCTTTTGTTTATGTATCTAGAAATAAATCTATAAACAAGAGCCCATATTCCTTCTTCACAAAGATTTCATAGATAGGGATTTAAAATTGGTTCCAGGGTGTCTTCCCCATGCTTTTCCCTAGGAAATAAAATCAATATAATTCTAATCTAGGACCCAAAGCTTCATTTACACAAAGGAAGATCTGAGAGGGTCACCCTTTCCTTTGATGATCCAATAGTCTGATGGACAGGAAATATACTAAAAGGGTTAGGGGAATGTACAACCTATAATAATGATAACTACAACAAAAATTAAAATAGCCAATATTTATATGGCACTTTAAGGACTGTCCAAGGAGTCCAATTTGATCTCTATGACAAATTTGGTGAGCTAGGTACTACAGTTGCTATTATCCCCAATTTTCAGAAGAAACTGAGACTTGAGATTTGCCCAGTAAGGGTCAGAGGTGGGATTTGAACTGAAGGTTTCTTGAACTGAAGTCCAGAACTTTGTCTACTCTGTTCCATGTCCTATCTATCCTTCCCTAATGAGTGGAAGAAAACTAATAATCATAATTCACATTCCTATAGCTTTAAGTCTGTGGATCACTTTACATACATTATTTCAATTGATTCTCACAATAAACCTCCGAGGTAAACACATTTAGTCGATTTTACAGACTGGCTAATTATCCAAAATTCAGCTCTCTACCTATAACAAAGACAGAAGTGAACCCAGGTTTCTCTGACTCCAGTCCAGTGTGCTAGCCACTAAGAAACTCTTTACAATAATTAAATTCTCTAAACCTCTCTCCCCCTTTCCCTCCCAGAGTGGCAAGGGCATCAGTTAAACTCCAGTTTCTGGTTTGTTTATTTTTTTCTTCCTGGGACGGTCTCCTTTGAAAGAAATGTGTTAGGAAAAAACACCTGGATAGGGTGGGAGTCTGTCTCTAAGTGAGAGGATGCTAAACCTTCACTCTTCAGCAGTCTCTCCAGCTTCATTTATTCTCCGTATAGAAAAGGCTCCTCTTCCCTTCTCTTTACTCAGCTAATTCTTCTCTGAGTTGTCTCTGGTCTTGAAATCAGTCAGTATCAACAGGAGAAATCAGCCCTCTGGCCTTTGGAAATTCTAAGTTGAGGTGTATGAGTTAATTGTTTTATTGGACTAATAAAAAAATCAGTGTTTGGGGATGGCTGTTTTCTCATTTATTTTTTATAGCTGATTTTACTTGCTATTGATTGGAAAGGGCTCTAGGGGCCCTGTGGCCAGGCTACTGCTGGAATGGGGCTGGAAGGATGAGGGAGTGTTCCATACATCCTGGGTATACTCCAGGGTTATTGTTTTTCCCAATTGTTGGTAAAATCAGAACAAAATAAACAAGAGACTGTAGAAAGGGGGATTTTCCCTGACTTCAAATACTGAAAGATAGTGCACATCAATTCATTTCAATAGGAATCCTAAACAAGACAAGCTGGTTGTATCAGTGCTCAATGTTGTTTTAAATAAAACATTTGATTTAAAAAAAATTGTTAAATGATGGAGCAGGTGGGGGGGGGGGGTCCCTCTGAGTTCAGCACCCAGGGCAGTTCTCTCCCCTTGAGTGAAGGGGATTAAGGAATTCGTCTTTGTCTAATCCTCCCTAGGGTGGAAATTTGTTTGCATTTAGAACCAACAACTTCCTTCCCAAGACTTTGAGGGATTACTAGCAATCTTTCCCACCTTCCTTCCCACTTTGATGGGATGACAACAGTTTGAAAATAGTCTTAGATTTTTAACTGGGAGATAAGGTGGTTTGTGAACTGGGATCTGAAGCCAGGAAGGTTTTGTTGCTGGAGGCGGAAAGTTCAGAGTTCCTTCTTAGAAAAAAAAAATATGATTCCTCAAAACTTGAAATTCCTCTCTCAAATTAGACTCTTCAGAAGAGGAGATTCAGTCAGAAATTTAAATGTGGAATCCTTTCCACACAAAACTCTGAGAAAAGAAATGACTCCAGTGTATTTCCTTCTCCATCCCCTAGGAAAAGAGAATCACACTTTCACAATGGCAGTGGCCATCTAATCCAATTCTTATTTGTCTACAGAATCCCTGATCACTAGTTATACAGCTTCTGCTGGCCCAGTGATGGGGAACTCACTTCTCCTGCAGGCTGCCTATTTCACTTTGGGTCAGATTTAATGACTAAGAAGTTTTCCTGCTCCCGGCAAGTGCTCCTAATTCTGCTTCTGGAGGCCAAGCAGGACAAGGTTAATTCCTCTTTCTATGTGACAGACCTTCAGATACTTGAGGACATCCAGCCTGTCTTCTTTCTTCCTTCTCTCCTTTTCTAGACTAAACACAAGCACCCCTAGTTTCTTCCAATCAATCCTCTTATGGCAAGATGACAGGAACGAAAATCCCAACAAAGAAGATATGGAGTCATGAGATCCCTGGCTTCAGAGTCAAAGGACTTGTATTCAAATTCCAGCTCTGCCATTTGCTACCTCTAATGCAGAGAGCCAGAGATTTCAAGCTCCTCAAGACCTGAGAGTCCAGGTCTGATCCTCTCATTTTGCAGATGAGGAAACTGAGAGGTTGGATGATTATACCAATTCCCACAGTTAATAAGTGACTGGGCTGGGATCTGAACTCCCAATTTAGCTCACTTTCTACTGGCTACCCTGCCTTTCTCCTTGGCTACTGTCCTCCAGAACTCGTCTTCCACCAACAGTCATTCCCTCTTCTCATGCAGGATCGGTGGTCCTTCTGGCACTGTTTCTCAGTTTATAGCATGAGAGTCTTCTTTTAGCTAAATTATTTCTGAGGTCCTCCAAATATTCTATCCTAAGGTACAATTGTTGTGTCCCTCAGTGTCTAGCACTGTGCTGGCCTCATTGTAGGTGCTTAATGCACATTAGCTGGACTTAGGAGGGGGAGACTTCTCTTCTCCATGACCCTTGATTGTCTCACTCTTTAAAGCATAGCAGACAACAGCCCAGCCTAATGCACACAGAGATTCATGGAAGATGTAGGGAAGGGTTCTTAGATCTCATCCAGTCCAACCCCATCATGTTACAGAAGAGGAAACTGAGGAAGGAAGGGACTCAACTAAGGTCACACAGCTTTAAACAGGTAGCAGCTAGGTGGCAAGGAGATTGAGGTCCAGAACCTATTTTAGACACTGTCACCTTAGGTGATGCATTTAACCACGCCATGCCTTAGTTTCTTCAACTGTAGAAAGGGAATAATAAAAGCACCTGCCCGAACAAGATTGTTCTGAAGACCAAATGAAGTAATGCCTTTAAAGCCTTCATATATCTTGGTGCAGTTGTTGGTTACCATGTTCTGATATATTGAAGAGGACCCATAGGGGGCACCATAGTGCACAGAGTGCCGGGACTGAAGTCAGGAAGACTCATCACCTTCATGAGTTCAAATACAGCCTCAGACACTTCCTTAGCTCTGTGATTCTGGGCAAGTCACTTAACCTTATTTGCCTCTGTTTTCTCATCTGTGAAAATGATCTGGAGAAGGAAAGGAAAAACCACTTCAGTGCCTTTGTCATGAAAACTCCAAATGGAGTCACAAAGAGCCAGACATGACTGAAAACCAACGGAACAACCACAGCAAAAAGATATTGAAGAAGGTCATTGGATATGGACATGGTTCTAACCCCTGTTCCGAAACAAGATCTATGATCTTGTGCCAGCTCCTTCAAGACATTTACTTTAAGAGAACGTGGCATAGTGTGCAGTGCACGGGAGCTTTAGCCTGAACCAGCCACAGATGCTGACTTGTGTGACTGAGCAAGCCATTGAACTTTGCCACGTCCCAGTGCCCTCATCTATAAAATGATGGAGTTGGACTCGAGGGTCTTTACAATTGTTTCTAGCTCTAAAAGTTTGACTGTGTTGTTAGGGGAGTAGCCCAAGGTACTTTCTCAGCCTGAAGGAGTTCTTTCTTTCCCTTTAGTAGAGAAGCAGCTTGGCCAGTGGGAAGGACAAAACGCTTAGAGATTGGGTCTCAAAGTCTAACCTTTACTGGCTGTATTTTTTTTACCAGGGTAAAGCCTTCCCTTCTCTGTGTCTCAGTTTCCTTTTTGTAAAATGTGGGCATTAACCTTTGCCCTGCCCATCTTTTCTTGGTTGTTGGGAGAAACCTTGAAGAACCATAGATATCAGAGTTACAATTACTCTCTGTGATACAAATAGCACAGTCAGCGACCCAGAAGAGGCGCGTTCCTCCAAGGGCCACATGGGGGAACATGACATTCAAAATCCCTTCAGCTCATGTCTGCTCAAAAGCTTCCTTCAAGCACTAACACTCCCCAGGGATCATTTTCTTAGGAGAATGGTGCCACTGGCATTCACTGAGAAATCACTGATGGAAGTAGTGTGGGTTTGTGGAGAGAGGGCCATGTCTGGAGTTAGGAACCTGGGTTCCAGTCCTGGTTCTGACACTCACCGTACAACCTTGAGCAAGTCTATTGACCTCTCTGGGTCTTGATTCCTTCCCTTATAAAATAATTGATCATAATTCTAGTAAGAATGGAAATTGAAGGTCATGGAGATGGATAGAGGAAGGATCTGAGGCCCAGAGAAGATAAGCAACCAGCCCTGGGACACACAGGTAATAAGAGGCAGAGCAGGATTAGAACTCTATGCTCAGGACTTCAAGTTCAGAGCTCAATTAAGCTCCAAGGCTGTGGTACTGTGATACTGGAGGACAGCAGCTTCCTCAGCCCAGGGCACCATGGCTCAAATAAGGAAGTGACCAAAACCTGTCCCTGAACCCTGAACCCTGCAGGTGACCAAACACCTGTCCAGAGATGGAAGCAGACACTCCCTGAGCACCTGGGTCCTGTGAGTCCAGGCCCATGGTTAGAGAGATGTTCCCTAGCTGCCCCTCCTCCTCCTCCGACAAGCCTATTTTCTCTTCAATAAAGGAAGGTGTTGGCCTTGATGGCCTCTGAGGCCCTTCTAACCCTGAAGCCAGTATCCTAGGGTCCAAGGAAATACCTGAAGGATCATTAAACAAGACGGGGGAGGGGATGGGTCATTCTGAAACCCTTTGGGGCTTTCTGGACCTTCTTGTTCCACTTTCCTTACAGCAGCTTGAGCCCTGACCACAGAGGTTAAAGGACTATCACTGCCCTTTGGATCCTTCTCTCCAGATTAGTTTCAATAAATATTTTTTGAAATGAGGTAAGCAATTAATGAAGGCCCAGGACAGTGATAGAAATCTCTCCTTGTTTACCCTGTAATCAAAAACCCAAGGGGATCAAAATAGCCCCTTAATCTCTTCCTCCTTTAGCCCCTTCATTCAAATAGGAGATAACAAGGATTAAAGGGGCCACAGAGATCCTCTACTTTGAAAGCTGCTTGAAGAAATTGAGGCCCCAGAAAATGCCCTATGGAGAGACTTCAATTAGATCTCCAAGTCTTCATCCTCTGGGCTGATGAGTGGGTAGTCATTCATTATTCATTCACTCATCCACCCATCCATCCATCTATCCATCCATCTACCAGCTCACTCATCTCTCCATGCATCCATCCATCTGTCTGTCCATTGTCCACTCACTCATCCACGCATCCATCCATCCATCCATCCACCCATTATCTGACTTTAAATCCCATCAGTAAGGCTTAGTGCTTGTAAAACTTTGTAAAGAATTAAAGAAGAAAGCTCAGGAGACTGGAATGTTTTTTGGGGGGAGGAGAACAGGGAGAAAGGGGCAGGGACAGATACTTCTCAGGCCCTAAACAATGTTCCTGGGAGTCTCTCTGAAGGATACCAAACATCCCTTGCCAAAGCCCTGCAGCAACAAAGGGGATGGGGGGCGGGGCAGGGAAAAAAGGAGACCAGAAGGTGAGGGGAGTGGGATGGAATTTAGCAAAAGGTCTGGAATACCATTCCACTGCCCACAGAGAAAGCTCATGGGGCTGGGCTTGTTGATCTGAAATCTCTTGAGTGTTCCTCACTGTCTGGGACAAGATTGGGCAGGAGGAATCATACCCCTTAATGCTTGTGCCTTCCCTATGAGACTACCCCTAATTTATCCAGTTTCTATTTTGTTTGCAGGTGGTGAGGGGGTGTCAATGCACAGAGCAGTATGGCTGGAGTCAGGAAGATCTGAGTTCAATTTTAACCTCAGACACCTTCTAGCTATGTGACCCTGGGCAAGTCACTTTACTTCTGTTTGCCTCAGTTTCCTCAACTGTAAAATGGGAATGATAATAGCAGCTTCCTTGCAGGGAGGCCATGTCTGTCCAGGTCTCAGCTCAGAGTCTGGTGCAGTTGGCGCCACATAAGTGCTCATTCCTTTCCCTTCCCCTCCAGATGACTCTTCATGACTGCTTTTTCCTAATCAGAGCATGAGCAAGAGAGCAGGGGCTGCTGTGGCCCTCAGTGCTTAGCATGATGCCCAGCCCATAGTAGGGACTTTAATAGCTGCTGGTTGACTTGACTTGATTTGGCTTGGCTCGTGTGTGTCTGGTATTTGGTAAATACACAACCATCTAGGCTGGGAGTTCAAGAATAGCAGGCCAGGCATCAGAGCTGAGTGACCCCATCCTTTGTCCCCAGGCACAGGGTTCTGTTCACAGTCAGGCATTTGATAAATGCTTGTTGAAAGAGTGAATGAATGAATGAATGAATGAATGAATGAATGAATGGCTGTTAAGTTCTACACAATTGTTTGGGTTGATGTGGTTCACACTTGGATTTGGAGGGTGCCTGAGAGAGTGTCTGGTTCAACCATATTAAGAAGGAGAAAGATAAGGCCAGTGGATATTATGGTATGTACATTCAAGGCTCTCCATAATCTCCCTCCAATTTATCTTTAGGGGATGAACTTCATGATCTCAATAAAGTCTCTTCCAACTGATAGAGTCAAATGAACTAACAGACAACAAACAGGAAGAGTAATGATAATAACAACAAACCAAAAAAGCTTTTGCTCTTTTCCCGGGCTCTTTCTGTCCCCACTTTCTCCCTCCCTCCCTTCTACTGTTCCTTCTGCTCCTTCCCTCTTTACTTCTTTCCTCCCTTCCTCCCCCCCTTTCTTCCTTCATTCCTTCTTTCTTTTCTTCCTTCCTTTCTTCCTCTTTCCCTCTTTCCTTCCTTCCTTTCTCCCTCCCTTCCTTCCTTTCTTCTTTCCTCCCTTCCTCCCTCCCTCTTTCCTTCCTTCCTTCCTACCCATCACAATATTCATTGCCATGAATGTGTTATAATTCACTCACTCATTCTCTAATTGTTGAGCAGACAAGCTATTTACATTTTTTTTGCAAGAGCCCTGAATATTGTATTCGTATAAATAAGGTCCTCTTTCCCTCATAACTCTGTACAGCCTCTTCCTAGCACTAGAAAGTCTGGGTTGAAAGGGGTGATCAGCCTTGTGACATTGGATACTGCCCGATTACTCTCTGTTTCTGCCAGTGGGGAGCCCCACCAACAATGTATGAGATTTAGGGGCTTTTGTTTGTTGAATTAGATTGAATTGTGTGGGCTTGCTTAGGGTCACACAGTGAATTGCTGTAGCATTAATGTTCCTGGCCAGTCCAGGCATTCTTTCTATCCCAAAATGACTTGAGACAACAAATGATACAGCAATACCTTCCTGTGCCCTGTGGTCATGGAGATGGACAAGAAAGTCTGAGTGCTTCTCCAAGGGAATGTGTTTTTAACCCTTTAACTGGTACTGGTCTACTTTACTTGGGTGAGAATTTATTGTGGCTACAGAATCTCTGCAGAGGTGGGTGGTGCAGTGGATGGGGCACTGGCCCGGAGTAAGGAAAACTCATCTTCCAGAGTTCAGACACTTACTAGCTGCATGACCCTGGGCAAGTCACTTGATATTGTTTGCCTCTATGTCTTCATCTGTAAAATGAAACAGAGAAAGGAATGGCAAACTGCTAAATTCCTCCCATCATATCTTTTGGTGCAAACCTATTTTAAGAGATCATGCTCTCAGTAGGCATGTAGTGTTTTTTGATTGATCAGTTGACTGATTGGTCTCTTCCCTGCCCCCTCCAGCAAACCAAGTGTCCTGCTCCTTTAAATTCAGGAGCATTGGGTAACCAATGACCTCAGATATTACTGTGTCTCTCCCTCAGATTTCAACATGAGAAGCATCTCAGAACAAAGCCAAGGACTCACTTTTCTGTGACATCAGAGCAGTGATCACCTAGTGACACAGAGAGAACCCTTCAGAGTGTGGCTGTTGTCCTCTAGAGCGCTTGCCATAGGCTCCCTTCTGCCCTAGGACTTCTCAGGACCCTTTCTATTCTTTTCTCCATTGTCTCACCTTCCTGTCTACCTCGATGCCTTCATGACAACAGCTAACACTGCCCTGAGCTCACTGTGTTCCAAGAACTCTGCTAAGTGCTTTACAGCTGTATTTCATGATCCTCACAACAACTCTGAAAGGTAGATGCTATTATGATGCTTATTTTACAGCTGAAGAAACTGAGGCAAACAGAGGTCAAACCGGGTGACCCAGTTAAGTATCCAAGGCCAGATTTGAACCAGGTTGAGTGCTCTATTCACTGTCACTTTAGCTGCTATGTATGGAGGGTTGTCACCACCCCCCACCATGTAACTTTGCTGATGCCGACTTTCCTGAAAACATACTTTTTCCTCATGAATGAATGGATGGATGGATAAAAAAAGCATTTTTATTTTTATTTATTTGTTTGTTTGTTTAATTATTTATTATTTGGATATCCATCCATATAAAAAATGCTTACTATGTGCAAAGCACTGAGAATACAGATAGAAAAAAATGAAGTTCCTGTACCCAAGGTCACGTTCTAACAGTGGAGACAGTATAAATAGATGGGTCAGATGGCCAGGCAGTTGGATAGATAGAGATAATTAGATGGGTAATCTGTCAGTGATAGACATGTAGCTAGAGCAGTGGATAATAGGTAATTAGATAGGTAGATGATAGTTATGCAATTAGATGATTGATAGCTGCATAATTTGATAAGTACATAGATCGATGATAAATAATTATATAGGTTTGTAGATAGATGATGGATTGGTAATAAACTAGATGATAGGTAGATGATAGTCAGCTGGATGGATGAATTGATGGATGGAATAGACCAATAGATACATCAGATAGGTAGGTAGATAGATAGATAGATAGATAGATAGATAGATAGATAGATAGATAGATAGATGGATGGATAGACAGAATAGGTTGATAGATCAATAGGTAGGCAGGTAGATTATGGAAGGTTGGGTTGGATGGATGACAGACAATGAATAATTGGATAGATAGATGAAGGGGTAATAAAACATTCATTAAGTGCTTCCTATTTGCCAGTGCTTCCTATCACTTCAGAATCCTCAGTGGATCCTTACTGGTTCTCATTTCCTCACCACCAAAGTCCTTTGCCTGGCTTGAGGGGCCTCCGCAGTTTGGAACTCAGTCCAAGCCAACCCAACACCCATTTACACACTGTCTACATGCAAAACCCTGTGCTGTGACTAGAAAGATGAAACCCCAAGCCATTCTTACTTTCAAAGAGTTTGTTTTTACCTGATGGATACAATATGGAAAAAGGAGGAATTTTAAAGTGGAAAAACATTGAATTCAACACCAAAGGATTCAATTCCTAACTTTGCTACTAATATGTAACCTTGGGCAAGCCAATTAACTCCTCTGGACCTCAGTTTCCTGATTTATAAAATGTAAGAGTTAGACTAGGTGCCCCTTCAGGTCCCTTCCTACTTTAGACCAATAATTCTAACAGTCTAAGCACACACAGATGTGGGTATCCATGTATCCCTACACATACAGGTATATATACACATGATAATCTGAGTCAGGAGGGAACATTAACAGCAAAGAGAATCAGAGAAGGCTTCCCATAGGAGGTGGCACATGACCTGAACCTTGAAGGAAGCTAGGAATTCTAGGAGGTGGGGGTGAGGAAGGAGAGCATTTCAGACATTCAGCACAGCCTACGAAAAGGCATGGAGGTGGGAGATGAGATATAGAGTTAGAGGAATAGCTAGAACACCCACTTGGCTAAAACGAAGGCTACAACAAGATGAGTAATGTGAAACAACCCTGAACAGGAGTAGACCAGACCCAGACTGTGCAAGGTGTTCAGTGTCCCAATCTATCTGCTCTGTTCAGGCCGACCTCCTCATGGAAACATGAGCACACCAGCCCTATACATATATTTGCCCAAGCAAGGCCATCTGCATGGAGCCCCTTCCCCTGCCCTTTTTGCCTGTGTAAATCTTACTCTTTCTTACCACCCCAGTCATCTTAGCTCAATGTCCACTTTCTTCCATGAAGCTATCCCTGACTGCTGTGTCCTGCCCCGATTTCTCTCTTCCATACCCCAACTATGTGCTCTGTGTGATATGTATGACTGCAGCCTTGCTATTCAAACATTTCAAATTACTCACTTTGAGTCCTATACAAACAGCCCTGCCTTCTGTGCATGCACAGAATCCCCTTTCCCATCTCTGGGACTTTGTATTGGCTGACCCCCATACCTTAGCAGCCCTTTATCAGACAAGGGCTAATGATGTCATTTACGCCACCACCACCACCAAGTTGAAAAGGGTACTGAAGGACCACAGGAGATGTCTCCTTCTCAGACAGGGAAAGATGGGGAATTTTTACTCTATGAGAGAGGCAGGGTGTGGAGGGCAAAGAAGAGCAAGACTGCTCTGAACTCATGTGATCCAGAATGGTTAGGGCCTTGTCTCTCTCATCGACTCACATAAGAAGACATCCTACTGGCACAGGGTTTTCTGCTGGCCTCCTTGCCATGGTGAAGTAAGCCCTCTCTCCCCTTAAGCCCCTACTCCAGCCCCATGCTGGAGAAAACTACTGGGGCTGGGTGAGGGTGAGGGTTTTATCAGGGCATCTCTGCCCCTCCTATCCCAATCATGAGAGCTTGGTCATGGTCAGAAAAGCATTTCTGAAGGGTTTATGGTTGGAGACCCACAGCTCCCCATCCATCTTCTTCCTGCCCCAACATATGCCCAGATCCACACATCACACATGCAAGGAATGAGCCAGTTCTCACTCCAAGGGTAGAATGCTGTGGGGGCTTCTCCTTTTTGCATGAGAGTGAAAGACAAACTGAAAGAAAAGTCATTTTTGCCAGATTTCAATGAGGCAGGTTCGATTCTCCCTTGACCTCTAATTGAGCCCACAGATGCTTCTGAAGCCTGTTCAGACAGCTTTCTGGGGGACACTCCTCTTAATATCAGGGAGTAACAGAGGAAAACTGTCTTCTGTTCCTGTAGGTTATCTGTGACTGGTAAATGAGGGCAAATACCCTTTCTTCTTGTGATTAGTGAGCCTTTACATTTCCATCCTGCTGCCTCTCATAATACCCACCTCCCCCCACACACACAGAAAAGTAGCTAACTGGAGGAAACCTCAACACTGGGGCCATGAGTTATGAGGGAGGGAGTTATCTTAGGGTCCCTCTGTCCTATTGAGACAAATGAAAGTGTGATTCATCAGACCCCTAGCTGTCCGTCTCTGTCCTCTGGCCACACTGATGCTGCCAGACAATGTCTAGAATCGTAAGCCCCTCTTACATCTGAAGGGGTTTCTCATGCATCAGGTTACGACATGTTCAATGATCCCCCCATCTGATAGCATTGACAATGAAGATGGATTGTTCTCCATCTCCAGTTACCGCCTATGCAGGTTCATTTTTTTCAAACACCAAAGTACCTGTCACTTGCTAATGGGTGGTGGGCTGACTCTGGCTCTGTCCATAGCCCTGTGAATATTTGGGACATTTAGGGGGTGGAAAAGGAGTCAGCTTCTTGAATCCCAGGAACTGCTATGTCCATTTGTTTCTAGTTTAAATTTACCTGGTGACTTTTGAACACAAAGAGGATGACCAACTCCTTCAGGATAGGGCTAAATGTCTTTTGCCTTCATATGCTCTGTGTCTTTACACAGAATATGGGCATTGAAGGCCCTCTCCAAGCCAATGACAATCTTTCTTTACAGCCACCATCACCTGCTTTCTGTGCCAGCCACACTGATCATCTCCAAACTCCTCTTGATGGAGGCCTTTGGTCACAGGCTGTCCATTGGGCCTGGAAGGCCTCCCTTCCTCATCTGTGCTTGATCCATCCCAGCTGAGTGTGTCCTATCATTTCTCTCATTTCCTTCCAGAACTTTATCTGGACCTCTCCTTTGCCACCTTCCCCTCCAGCTCCACCACAGGCTACCTGGTATAATGCTTACCCACTCCACTATCCTGGTCTCCATTAGTAGACTGTAAGTTCCTTGAGGGCAGGAACTGTGCCATTTTTTCTGTGTATCTCTAGGGCTTAACCACATCCATAATAGGGACTCAATGTGTTTGTTGAATTGCAATGAAAAATAGTTGGATAAAACATCGATTAAGTACTTCCTATGCAGTTAGTCACTAAACATTTATTGAGTGCCGACTATGTATCAAACACCGTGCTAAGTGCTCAGGATACCCATGCAACAAGGAAGATGGTCTCAGTCTTAAGGAACTCATATCCTTAGCAGGGAAGAGAACACACAAAGGGGAACTGGAGAGAGGGAGGGGAAGGTACCTGTCGGGACTAATACAGTAGAGGAGAGGAGGAGGAAGTTCCTGGAGAAGGCAGCCATGAGCACGGGCAGCCATAGTTGGGTTCTTCCTAAAGCAGTCCTGGGGAGAGAGTCACCAGGGCCTGCAGAGTGGCAATAGAGCAGATGAGGAGGAAGAAGAGGGGTCTGAGGAGAGTCCAGACCTGAGTGAGGGTACGATGAGGCCTCTGGAGACTCTCAAATATCTGCTCAACACCAGAAACCAAGGATTCTGGGATGTTCCTGGAGCTGATAGATTGCTGAAGCTCCTGTGAAGAGCATACTATGAGCTAGGCACTGTGCAAAATGCTGGGTGTGCAGATACAAAAGGCAGGACAGCCCTTGTCCTCAAGAAGTTTACATTCTTAGGAGGAAGATGGTGGCATATTTAGGGGTCATGGAGAAAGGGAGAACAAGCATTTATTAAGCACCTACTGCATGCCAGGCACTGTGGTAAGCGCTTTTACAAATATTATCATATTCAATCCTCACAAGCCTGAGAAGCAGATGCTATGATCACCCCATTTTACAGTTGAAGAAATAGAGGTAAACAGACTTGCTCAGGGTGACAAAGCTAATGACTTTCTGAGGCTGAATTTGAACTCAGGTCTTCCTGACTCCAGGCCCCTCTCCAGCTGCTAGAAAAAGGATGGGAGGGAATTAGAGTCAGGAGACCCAGAGGCAGAGTCCAGGTTCTGTCAGGAGAAGGATGTCAGGGGAGCAGATGGCATGGTGTGAGCAAGTCTGGGCCCATGCAAGGAAAGCATAAACCACATTGTCACATGGTTTGCTTAAAGCTAAGCCTGATGAGCTCATCTCCATGGCCTGATTTGAAATGAAGGGAGAAAGAGCAAAAGCATGGTGTGGGTGTGCAAGTGTCTCATTTCTTTGGCTGATACAAATGGTTTGGATGAAGGAAGATTAACAGAAAGGTCCAACCATTAGGGAGATGTGGGGCAGTGGTTTGGTAAGTAAGATAAAAACCTGGGTTAAGCCTCCCTGTGATGGTGGGGTACACAGATGGCACTCAGTAAATGTTCAGTGATGGATGGATGGGATTAAAGAGTGAAGGGAGTGAAGAGATCAAATGACTTGCCAGGGTCCCCTCTCTCAGTCTCAGTTTCCTCATCTGTAACTTGGGGATAATGATAACATTTACCTCCCACAGTTGCTGTTAAGCTCAAATGAGAACATGTATGGAAAGCCCTCCGTCAATTTTAAGACCCTCTTAAGGAAGGATCATTGAAGCCGGTTCTACTGTGCAAGATCTCTCACCACAGTCATGTTCTGCTAGCAAAGGCAAAAGCCCAGAAAAAACTCACTTCTGGCATCTGGGCCAGCTACATGTGATGCCTCACCAGCTGAGCTGGGCCAGCATCCCTTCCAGCATGTAGGGCTAGAGTCAGATTTGTTGGAAATGGTGGTTTCCCTGAAACATTTCCCACTCAAGAATTCCGTGGTTTGGCCAAGGGGAAAACCTCAATTTCACTTGAACTTTTACCCAGAGAAGACACTACTGGACATACAAGCTAAGGAGACTGAAGATGGAGGGAAAGGTCCAAGGGTAGCAAGTCATTTCTGGAAATATTCTTTGTGGAAGAAAAATAAAACACCCTGAAAACAAAGCCATTCCATTGATTGGGGAGTGACTGGCAAACTCAGGTTTATGAAAGCAGAAATACATTATTGAATTGTTGAAAAAAATTAAAATTATAGATCACAGTATTCTGAGTTCATAATCAGAGGAAGACTCCAAACCTTTGTTCTATGCTATGACCAGATAGAAGATTGAGGGCAAAGCTTGCCTGCCTTCTTTTATCAGAGAGGTGGGAGCTTCCTGGTCCAGAACCCAACATACATTGTCAGACATTGCCAAGATCCTTATTTGTTTTGCCTGCTTGTGCTCCATTGTTACAAAGAGGGTTCTCTCAGGGTGGATCAGGGAGGAATGGCTAGGAAATGAAAGTAATGTGAAAAAAAGCCACCAATAGGGGGTGGAGTCAAAATGGAGGAGTAGAAACAGGACTTCCATGGGACTCCCACTTCCACCTCCTCCAATTCATGTAAAATAATGACCCTGAACACACTTTGGAACTACAGAACCCACAAAATGACAGAGTGAAGCTAACCTCCCACTGAAGACAGCCTGGCAGGCCTGCAGGAAGGGGCAAGCAAAGTGTGTTGGGAGCTGAGTCCAGCCCTGCGGGAGTCTGAAGTTTTAGCATTGGGGTGGCCTGACCAGCTGCCAGCTGGAGGGACTTCAGATCACCAGCAGTTATAGTGGTTTCCAGAATTATCAACCCATAGATGCCAAAGACAAAGTAAAAGGTCAGTGTAGACTTTGCCGGAACAGGGAATTTAAGAGTATGATCTGGTCTTTGCCTCTGGGGCGAGAAGCAGTTGAGGCTCCATGGGCTTGAAGCCACCTGCCAAGTGGCTGCTTCAGAGCCCCAGGTCTGCAGATTGTAGGGGGACTAAGTGACCAGTCTGAGGGGTAACTACTCTTGCTTTAACCTGCTTGGACTGGGAATGCAGTCTAGGGTGGAGGTCCTGGGGTGTGTGACAACTTTGCCAGAGCATGTGGAGGCTTCAGAGAAGGTACCCAACTAATAGCTCCAGCACCTGTGAAAACCCCAGCAATTTGGGACAAAGCTCTCCTCTCTGGAAGCAGAGTTCTACTGTGGCAAAATGCTCAAGAGTCAAGTAATTGAGTGGCAACATGAGCAAGCAAAGGAAGCAAAGCAAGGACAGCAATCTGACATTAGACTCCTATTTTGGGGACAAAAAGTATCAAAGCATGGAACAGGAGGAAGACAATGAAGTCAGAATTCCTGCACCAAAAGCTTCCAAGAAAAATATGAGTTGGATACAGGCCATACAGGAGCTTAAAAAGGATTTTGAACACCAAATAAGAGAAGTGGAGGAAAAATTGGGAAGAGAAATGAGAATGATGAAAGAAAGTATGAAATGAGAGTCAACAACCTGACTGAAGAAAATAACACTTTTAAAAGCAGACTAAATCAGATGGCAAAAGACGCTCAAAAAGCCAATGAGTAGAAGAATGTCTTAAAAAGCTGAATTTGCCAGATGGAAAAAGAATCTCAAAAGTTCACTGAAGAGAATCATTCCTTCAGAATTAGATTGGAGCAAATGGAAGCTAGTGACTTTATGAAAAATCAAGATACTGTTAAACAGAAACAAACAAATGAAAAATAGAAGGCAATGTGAAATATCTCATTGGAAAAACCACTGACCTGGAAAATAGATCCAGGAGAGATAGTTTAAAAACTATTGGACTAGCTGAAAGCCATGATAAAAATTCTCAAGGAAAATTACCCTTATGTTTTAGAACCAGAGGGCAAAATAGAGGTTGAAAGAATCCACCTACCACCTCCTGAAAAAAGATCCCCAAAAGAAAACTCCTAGGAATATTATAGCCAGGTTCCAGAACTCCCAGATCAAGGAGAAAATACTACAAGCAGCCAGGAAGAAACAATTCCAATATTGTGGAAACACAATCAGAATAGCACAGGACCTGGCAGCTTCTACACTGAGGGATCAAAGGGCTTGGAATATGATATTCCAGAGGTCAAAGGAGTTGGGATTAAAACCAAGAATCACCTACCCAGTGAAACTGAGTATCACATTTCAGGGGAAAATATGGTCATTCAGTAGAATAGAAGACTTTCAAGCATTCTTGATGAAGAAACCAGAGTTGAATAGAAAATTTGACATTCCAATGCAAGAAGCATGAGAAGGTAAATAAGGAAAAGAAATCATAAGGAATTTATCAAAGATGAACTATTTACATTGCTACATGGAAAAACTATAATTATAAATTATGAAACTTTTCTCAGTATGAGAATAGTTGAAGGGAATAGAAATGTTTATATATGTCTATATAGGAGGGTATAGGGACATATGAATACATATGTGAGTGTGTATATATAGGTGTACAGGTATACATAGAAAGAGGTCATAGGACCAATTTAATAGGAAGGGATGATACTTAAAAGGTGAAATTAAGAGGTGAGAGAGGCATATAATGAGAGGAGATGGGGAGAGACAGAATGGGGTAAACTATTTCATATAGAAGAGGCAAGAGAAAACTGTTAAAATGGAGGAGAAGAACAGGAAGGCAAAAGGGAATGAGTCAACCTTATTCTCATTGAATTTGGCTTAGGGAGGAAATGACATACACACTAAATAGGGTATCTCATCCTATAGGAGAGTAGGGGGGAAGGGGTAAGATGAGGATAATGGAAGGGAGGGCAGACTGGGGTGGGGAGGGAAGTTGGAAGCACCCACTTTTGAAAAGGGACAGGATCAAAGTAGAGAATAGAACAAATGGGGAGTGGGATAGAATGCAGGGAAATATATTCAGTCTTTTATAATATATCCACTATGGAAATGTTTTGCATAGCAACACATGTACAGCCTATATTGAATTGCTTATCTTCCCAGTGAGGGTGGGTGATGAGGGAGGAAGGGAAGGAATTTGGAATTCAAAGTTTTAAAATCAAATGTTTAAAAATATATTATATATATATATATATATTATCATCATCATCATCATCATTATTATTATTATTTTACATGTAACTGGGAATGATATATACAGACACTGGGGGATAGAGAACCACCATATCCTACTGGAAAGTCAGAGGGGGGATGGGGGAATATATAGGAGAGAGCAGATTGGGAAAGGGAATATTCAGTGGGATCACTGTTTTGGGATGGTGGGTAGGAAAAATGGGGAAAAAATTTGCAACTCAAAATCTTGTGGAACCCACCAATAAAATTGACTTTAAAATGTTGATTTTAAAAAAAGAAAGCAAAGCAAGACGTTCATTGAAATACCCATCAGTCCACTGGTCCTTAAAATAGAGCTGTCACTCTGATGAAAAGAATGTCTAACAATGGACAAGTGAATGAAGTGCCCTTTGATGCAAAGATAGGCAGTCTTGACATGGCACCAAACAACCTTGGCCAAGATGCTGAGAGTGGACGACTTTGGAATACTTCAAGACTTGCAACACCCTTACTCTAATTTGAGCTTTACCAGGTAAGCTATTGTCCCTTTTACAGATGAGGGAAATGAGGCACAGAGAGGAGGATTTACTTTCCCAAGGCCTGAGATAAGATTTGAACTGGTTTCTTCTGATGCATGTGTTGACTGCTCTTCCCCTGCCCTCAGCAAGGTGTTCTGCATCCAGGAGGGTCTCAGTGGCTTTAAGAACACTTCTTTGTCTTCAGATATCAGGGCACTAAAGTCACTCCCCCTCCCAGCCTCAGTTTCCTGATGTAAAATGAAGGGGATGCATAATATATGACCTCTAAGGCCTCATCCAACTCTAAATCCTATGTCCTTCGGCTACACAAGGAAGTAAAGGATCTCTGCCTTCTGAGGGGGTGGGCGATCCCTTCACCTGTGCATTCTGCAAACTGTCTGTGATTGAAGTGATAAGAGTAGCTCAAGGCACATCAAAGAAGAAGGGCACAGTGGGAAAGGGCTGTGTTTGGGACCGAAGGGCACAGGTTTTAAACCGGGTGCTGCCACTTTCTCCATGTGTAACTTAGGGCACTTCCCCTCCCAGTGCCTCAGGGTCTTCATCTGTGAAATGAGGGAAACTGAACCAGGCACTGAGCTCTAACTCTGAGACCTGGTGAGCTGTGCCTCAGTTACCCAGCTAGCAGGGGTGGGAATTGAACCTCAGATGGCAAGTGCTGGCAGTTCCATTGAGCCTGAGTTCAAATCTTGGGTGGGATCTTATCAGCCAGAATATTCTAGTGTATTCCTCTGAGAAGTGCACTTGTATTCATATTGAAGAACTTAGAAAAGAAATCCAGTTTAAAGTTGAGTCATTCAGGATTTCTAGGCCCAAAGGCTGATGGACTGTGGAGCTTGAGACTCCACTAGCTGATGGATTTCAGGAACAGTGTATCCCTTTGACATCATGACAGAGCGATGTGTCTGTTGATTTGCCTGCCTGCCACATCAATGGCCACACCCCCATTCCTTACATCAGCACAAGGGGGGGACCTGCCACCTCAGCCTCCTCCATCTTCATTTGTCAGCAGTAAATGCAGGGGGTGGCCCCACCATTAAGGCTTCCTGGTCCAACTCCCCAGGCTGGTCATTTTAAATGATAACAATCTCTGTCATCACCCTGCATCCCCTTTGGATATTTCTGGGCCTGCCCCATTTTAGTTTTAAACAGGAGTCCAGGCATTTGCCTGGCAGCTGGAGAAGTGACAATGACATCTTTTCCTTCAGGGCTTGACAGTCATAACTGGTTTCCAATCTCCTGAAGGTCACCTGATATTCCCATTGAAAACAGAGAGGTGGACCAGGATCTGTTATTGAACATCTAATAGATGTCCAAGGGCTGAGGCTGATAATGATAGTGACTGGACCAGGACTTGTGATTTTATTGGTCTAGGGAACTCCCAGATGAGGAAACTTTCTCCACCAATGCAGCTCATCACCTCTTCTGCAACTTAGAGTCTCATAGAGTTGTCTGGGCAGTAGAATTGTGAAAATTATAACCACAGATGAGTACCTTGGGACGGGAAGCATGGTACAGCAGAGAGAGTGCTAGAGTTGGCATTAGGAAGGTGTGTGTTCAAATCTCACCTCAGACACTTTTCTAGCTATGTGACCACAAACTTTTTTCCCTTGAGCCTCAATTTTCATCCTCCATAAAAGGGGGACAATACCTATGTCACCAGATCCCTATAAGGCTCAGATAAAATGACATCTGCAATGTTACCTGCAATCTCTGAAATGATGCATCAGGGTCAGTTGTAAGGGACCTTAAAGGTAACTTAGTTTATCTCCCTCATTTTAAAGAGGTAGAACCTGGAAAATGACTTTTAGACTCATTTAATCAATTAACCAAATATTTATTAACCATCTGCATGTGCCAGGCACTGGGCTAGCTTCTGGGGATGGAAATGCAATGAATGAAACAACTCCTCTTTCTCCTGACAGGAGACAGAGACAATCTAAGTCCACACAGCAGAAATAGAAAAATGACACATGCAAATACACACAAAGTAATGAAATTCAAGGCAGGAGAAGGGGAGGACCAGGGCACATCCTTGACTTCATGAAGAAGATAGTGCTTGAGCTGAATCCTAAAGAAAGAGACTATGAGACAGAGACGAGGAGGGAGGGCATTCTAAGCCTGGGGAAGGCACAGACATGGACATAGGGTAGGGCAGGAAGTGACCTCAGAACCATTTTACAGATGCAGAAACTGAGATGGGCGGGGGGAGGGTGTTCAGTGACTTGCCCAATGTCATCACACAGGTAATAAGTACCAGAGGTGGATCTGAACCCAGATCCTAGAGGACCAGTGCCCTGACTGCTGCCCCAACCTGCCTCTCTGCCCAAGCTCACACAGATCACTTGTTTCAGAGCCAAGATTCTTGACCCTCACTGTTTTTCCCATAATAAGGAAGCAGCACAGTGTGGGGAGACTCTTGATGTGCTGAGAATGTTGGGAACTGGGCTCAAGATCCATTTCTGAGCCTGAGCAAGCCTCAACCTCTCAGCACTTTGGACAGCTCCCAGAGAGGATAAGTTGCAACTTGTTCTGGCAGAAGAGAAAGGCTTTCCCCAGTTGGGATTTTCCTCTATTAATGAAATGGCCCAGCCTTTGTTCCTATCTCTGGGCCTGCTTTTCTTCATCTATAAAATGAAAGAGTTGGACCAGATGGATGCTAAGGTCTATGATCACAATAGTTGAAAAAGCCCAGTAGGGGTCCCCAAGCACTTCAGCTTTATCACCACACCTCGGGGAGGTTATTCCCATACCACAGGTGAGGAAACTGAGGCTGAGAGATTATGTGACTCACCTTGGTGACACAGCTTGGAAAGGTCAGGGGCAGGATGTGACACCAGGTTTGTCTGGCTCAGATACCCTCATCCCTCACAATACTACATGGCCTCTGATGGTCTGTCAAAGGTTGTAATAAAAAGATGGTCAGTTGCACAGAAGGCTCTCAAAGGGAGAGTAAAAATAACCAGATACAATCCCTGCCTCCTGAGGGCTGCATGACTGTGCAACAGTCTGGCATGATTACTACATGTGTGCGTGTATACTCACAGACGTGCTCATACATGCCTGCACATACACTCACATGCAGATGCTCTCTGATCTTCCCCTTCCAGGCATGGCCCTGTGGCATGACAACTGCCCTGTGGACTTGTGCTCTTCAGCTTCCTCTTGGGGAGAGGCTCTGGGAGCTGCCCTCCTGCCTGCAGGATGCCCTTCACCATTTCACCAGTGTTGTCACAGATGGCTCAAAGATGTCAAGAATCTGAACCCATCTCTCTAGTAGCACCTCTCCTGCAGACTGACTCCCCAGGAAGGGAATGGCTTTGTTTTCTTCTGCCTCCTGTTGGCTGGTGCCCAAGGTTCTGCTCAACACATAATTTGAGCATGACAACTTAATCAGCGTTTCTTGATGGTTGTTGGGGAATCTGAGAAGCTTGTTAGCAAATGGAAAAGGAGACAAAGAAGAAATTCCAGGGCCTGTTTTTGTTCTCTCTTCAGAAACAGAAAGCAATTGCCATCCCTCTGCCTGTGGCAGGCTCCAATGTATTCTGTCACTCACTGGGCTCAATAATCCCCACAGCTAGCCCTGATGAAAGAGGAAAAATTCAATTTCCACACCCCCCTCTTCCATTTTGGATGATCAGCCTTTTCCCAGGGCATTGCAGCATATTTATCCCCTTGAATAGAAGGTGGGAAGGGGCATCACCTACATGTTTCTGTGGGATGCCATAGCCAGGGTCAGAGGGCCTGGCTTCCCCTCTGGCTCTGCTCCTGACTATCTGATCAGGCAACCCACCAAGAAACATTTTGATTAAGCATACTCTGTAGGTGATGCCCCTGAGTCAGGGGCCAGGCAGAGGAAGCCCCAAATGACAGGATTCCTCTCCTCAAGGAGATTCCATTCTACAGGCTACAGCTCTAAAGGGCATAAGTACAAAGTACTTGGATTCGGGGTAGCTTGAGAGGGAGGGCACTGGCTGCTGGTGGCACCCTCAGGAAGGCTTCATACAGAAGGCAGTCCTAGGACTGAGCCCAGGAGGAAGAACAAGTCTGTACTATATAGATGAGCAAGAAGTGCATTCCAGGCATGGGGGATGCCAGCACCAAGACTTGGATATGGGAGCTGGGGGGCAAGTGGGAGGGACAGAAAGGCCAGTAGGTCTGGGTCATAGAGTCAGGAAAGGGAGCTAACATCAATGAGGATCTAAAGGTGGCTTGGATATTTGATCCTAGAGGCCATAATATGAAGCCCCTGCAGATGGGTGAGCAGAGGAGTGCCCCATGGATCTGTGCTTAAGGAGGTTCCTGGAGGCAGCATCGTGGAGGCCCAGCAGGAGTGGGGAGGAGGACGTGGGCCAAGGGAAGATAATGAGCAGCTGCTGTCATTCCTCTTAGAGGGTCAGAACTGACTATAACTGTGCAAATGGAACCAGGAGCTGTAACAACACAGACAAAATACAGAGCAGACCCTGCCCCCAGCAAGCTTCCATTCTACTGAAGGGAGAAACTCTCCCCACTGAGAGGAGAGAGATTTTCACTACGAACCCCCTACTGCCCTTCCTTCTTAGGGGGAAGCTGCCGGGGGGCCTCCAGGGCAATTCTCCCAGGGCTGGTTATGTGGTATTGTTTGGCTGTTTCAGTCCTCCCTGACTCTCTGTGAGCCCAGTTGGGGTTTTCTCAGCAGAGAGGGATTAGCCGTTTCCTTCTCCAGATCATGTTACTGATGAGGACACTGAGGCAAATCGAGGATAAGTGACTTGCCCAGGGTCACACAGCCAGTAAGTGTCTGAGGTCAGATTTGAACTCAGGTCCTCCTGACTCTGTCGCAGTGCTCTGTGCACTGTGCTGCTTAGCTATCTTGCTGATTACATAAAGAACTTAAATTATTGAAAAGAACAATCACTGTACAGGCCAAACCACATTGTTATGACCCAGACTTGTCCATCTCCAACAGCTGACCACCCAGCAAAGGGAAGATGAATTCTTTCCATTTATTGAATGAGAGTAAAGGAGATTCCACACCAACCCTCACCATCTTGCTCAAGTGTTTGGAGCTCCTGTCGCTACTGACAGTGCTTAATGGCACATGTAGATGAGCTTTGGGATCCGATGCCTGTGCTCCCCAGTCAGTCACCTTGACCTGCAGGGGCTAAGTAAAGAGATCGGCTTGCTATTATCTGGAGACAACAATTACCTGGAGGCTGATGGAGAGGACAGGAGAGGGAGGCAACTGCACAAGATGAATGAGGGAGGGTGAGTGCTTTAGTTCATACCGACGTCCCTGAGGAAGAGCTCTCAGGCTGTGTGTGTGTGTGTGTGTGTGTGTGTGTGTGTGTGTGTGTGCCTCAGCTAATGGCAGAGAAGTGGAGGTTTCAAATATCTGCCTGCTGCCTGTTTCCAAGAGCTGGCTCAGAACTCCAAGCTCCTCAAGAACAAAAGCATCCTTAGGTAGGAAGAATGAAAAGAGAAAAATAGTTTGTACATTAATAGCCTAGGAAAGACTTGTTATTGATGTGAGCCACCTGTTGGTGCACAGATCATTAGCTCATTAGGACAATAATCAAAATTAATTTAAAAAAAATCATTTTTAAAATGAGATTAATAATGCAGAAAATAGGGTGCATAACTGGAACTTGGCCCTGGATGATTTAATCAATTAATTTAAAATTAAAAACGGGAAATGGATAGAAGAAAAGACACTGACACCAAGTATACTAATTTTATCCAGAACTTTATTCAATATACATTAATTGCCTTAACAAGGAAAACAGAAGAAGTGAGGAAATGCCTTACTCATCAAACATCTCGCTCCTTTGACAGAGACAACTGCCAAAGACAACACTCAGCTAAACTCATCTGTGGAATCTGATGAAAGGGGATGATGGACGATGAGGAGCTGTGTCATCTCATAAATCAGAGGGAAGCATTGGAGGTTAAAACTAGTTGAAAGAAAGCTTGGCAAAGTATCCAGCTCCACAGAGCCATCCCCAAGGCATTCAAGGATGAAAATGGAAGACAGCAGACAAAGGAAAAATGGGAAAGATGTTTAAAAATCATTATAACGTTGTTTTATCCAACAAGGGCAGTGGAAATGGCCCATTTGGACCCTAACGCAGTTCTGGGAGTGCTAATGAAGGCAGTAGAAACAGCACCAAAGGCAACAGCTGGACCAAGCACAGGTAGAAGGGATGAATACTGAAAAAAAAAAAAAGCATTGAGAGACCAAGAGAACATAATATGAAGTGGGGGAAGACACTAATCGTGGGGAGAAAAATCTTAGAGCTTATTAGAACCAAAAAAGTAGATCCAAAGAACCCCAGTAACTGCTGCTCTATTCGACTACACATCTCTACACAGTCTTTCCAAGAGTCATCTGTGTGTGCACTGAGGACATCCTCAATGGAGGCAGGAGCAGGGAACAAGCAGGGTTCTGTAAGTGATTTCCACAATGGACCACATCTTGATCTCTTCATAACCAACTGAAAGATGTAGGGAATGTCAGATCCCCCTTCTGCTTACTGTTGGTTGTTATTCAAAAGCACTTGCTTTGGGAGAACAAAGTTCTTTTATGACTCTTTTGGCTCTTTTATGACAAAGCATCTCCTAAGTATGTATTCAAATCATTCCGAGTTCCCTGGAGGATGGAACAATAGAAATAACTGGGTTTAATGACCCTCTGATAACCACCACTAGGTGAGACATGAAAGGTGGAAATTGGTGTTCATCAAAAGCATTCACCACCCGATTGAGGAGAGCTAAGTTTAAGGCATCACTGTGGTTAGTGAGTGCATCCAAAGTTTCCATTGGAAGATGGCATCCTGCTGATTGCATCAATCCCCAGAACATTGTGGAACCTTGTGGAAGAGAACCACAATCCCTCCATCTGTAATGGTGGGTCACCCATCCATACAGGAAAGGTCAAGTGAATTATCTCAATTTCAACTTGAATTTGGATGGGCCCCTACAGAGTGTGTCCATTCGTATGTATGGATATATCTGGATCAGATAGTCCTCACTGACCACAACATTTTAACGGAGTTGTCATGTCTCATTTCAATGATACACAGATGACAACTGCCTCTGGATTAGGCAGAGGACAGGGGAGAGGGCTTTGTTGGGTATGGACAAGACCCTACAAGTCATGAGGAACTTGAGTTCTGGCCACTAGCTGGCATGGTGACTAGATTACCAGACTTGGTGAATCTGACCTCAAGCACTGGCTAGCTGTGTGTGATCCTGGCAAGTCACTTAACACCTCTCAGACTCAGCTTCCTCCCCTGTAAAAATGGGCGCAACAATAGCACCTACCAGCCAGGATTGTTGTGGAGAGAGCTCTGCACACCTGGGAACGCTGTGAAGCATTAGCTATTGTCATTATTTTGTAAAAGTCAAGGAATTTTACAGCAGGCAGAGACGAAGGGCTGGCACAAATAAAGGCTGGTCAGAAGACAGAACGGGTGCCCTCTTGAGGCCAGGAGAAATTGGGAAAGGCCTTCAATGCTTTTTGAGTGAATTCCTGGTGGCGGATTTATGGGAGGGCATGAACAAGGGCTGGACATGGAAGGGCGGGCATGGGAAGTGTGCAGTCTGCATCCTTGGAGAGAAATCACAAATCCACGAGTTCACAGGCACATTTGAAGAGCTGGAGTCTGTAGGGTAGTTCCAGGATTCATTCAGACATCTGTTTGTATTCATTCATTTGTTTATTCATTCCAGAATATGGGAATATTGGGGGACCACTCTTAGGAAAGGGCCAGGTAAATTGGAGAACAATGAGAGCAGGGAGATTAGGGTTGATCCGTCAGCTTTTGTTAAATGTCTGCTAAGAGCTGGAATGGGGAAGGGCCTCAGATCCACTTGAGGTCGTACTGAACACTTGGGAAGCAGGGCAGCTATTTTCAAGTCTTTGTCATTTGGCTCATGGAGGAGTGATTTACTTGTTCCCTTTAGCTCCGGAGGGCAGAACCAGGAGCAGTGAATGGATGGAAGTGACAAGAACCAAAATTGGAGCTACCCCAGAGTGGGATGGGCTTCCTTCGGAGGTGACTGGAGGTGGCAGGGTCCCCCTCACAGGAAATCTCAGAGAGAAGCTGGATGTTAATCTAATATGTGTGTTCTACAGGGGATTCATTTTCCAAATCCGGGTTGTACTAAATGGCCACTGAAATTTTGTGATTCATTGAACAAGCATGCATTATTAAGTGCCTACATGGAAAAAGCACTGTGCTGAGCCCCAGGAGACATAACATTTAGCTAAGACCCAGGCACTGCCTGCCAGCAGAGGTACATATGTTATAATGGGGCATTTTATTTCTAAAAATACTTGGGCCCAGCAGCTGGATGCTCTCTGTGAGCAGAGGGCCCTGCCCAATAACCTCCCCCGCTCCAGCCTTGAACTCCAGGGTAGACTCTGAATCTGTAGGAGTTCTATAAGTCCATTACTGCCACCCTTTGAGACAATGTCTGGTTCCCATTAGGGAACTGTCGGTTCTTCCCTTGACCCAGTTAAATGTGTCAGATGAATAGCCTTAGAGGAATGTCATTAAGAGCATTTGAGGAGACAGTTCAGAAGGACTGAAGCTCTGATGTCCTGCCTCCGTCGAGTGCCTTTCTCTGCTGGGGGTCATGGATATACATACAAGTTCCGTTGGCTCCTCTGTTCCCAGGACCCAATGGTGGCAAGCTTAAAGGCCTGTGGAGACCCACCAGGCTGGTTTCCTTTGACTCCTCAGTGGGTCTGGCCTTTCCCCATGTCACCTCCTTCACTGATCAATGCCTGAGAATTGGCCTAAGGGAAGCTGACTTCCTCCACATTCTTTTACTCTTGGACATTCCAGCAGAGAAACAGCAGCCCATGCTTATTTTGCAAACCAAGGACTTAATGGCCCTCCATTTGTCATTGTCAGAAAAGAAGGCTGAGGTCTCCCGGGCCTGATGGCTCTAGCCCTCAGCTCCTAATGGGAGTGAATGTTAATCACAGATTCTCAGACCATCAGGAGCTGCCAGGGACCTTCGGGAGCATCTGCTTCAGGTCCTTCATTTTACAGAAGAGAAAATTAAGCCCAGAGAGAAGCTATATTTTGTTATTGTTGTTCAGTCTTGTCTGACTTCATGACCCCATTTGGGGTTTTCTTGGCAGAAATACTGGAGCGGTTTTTGTTTCCTTTACCAGATCGTTTTCTAGATAAGGAAACTGAGGCAAACAGGGTGAAGTGACTTGCCCAGGGTCACACAGTTAGTAAGCGTCTGAGATTTGATTTGAACTCAGGTCTTCCTGACTCTAGGCCAAGTGCTCTATTTATTTGACTATCTAGCAGTCATTTTGTATTTGTATTAATAATAATAACTAGCAGTTATATTGCATTTGTATTAATGTCTCACTAGGACCTGGAGGAGAAATGCTCTGTAAAAGTCTGAGCCTAGGCCTCCAGGAATCAGAGTGGCATCTTATTTTCATAGAGATTTCAGTCCAGATGGGAGGGAGCACTCAGGGTTCCTTTGGCTCAAGAGGTAGGCCAGCACCCCCTTTTGTGTTTGCCTGGACAGGGCATCAGGTGAAATCCTTTATGATAAACATCAGACTCCCTTTGTCAGATTTTAATGTATTTCCATTTATGCAGTGATCAGGTCAAGACATGAGCATGAGGATGTTATTATGAGATAGAAAGCTAGGCAGTTAAAACCACGGTAACTTCCCCAGCGGAATAATCAAAGGGTTGTCATGGACAATAAAGGTTTGGCTTGCTCAGTGTGGTCCCTGAGGTTTATGGGTAGGATTTACAAAAGGATAGATTTCAGCTTGATGTAAGAAAATGCTCCCTATATTTAGAGCTGGCCCAAAGTATATCCTGGGTATTGGTTCCCTGTCATGGGAGGTCTCCCAGTGGAGGCTGGATGGTGCTTTGTTGGGGATGTAGTAAGAAGGATGTATTCAGGCACAGGCTGGACAAGGGGCCTCAGAGGTCCTGTCCAGCTTTAAGGTTCTGAACCTGTGACATCAGTGAAAGAATCACTTTCCCAAGGATACACAGTCTGAGAGGGGCTCGGATGGCTCCCAAGGCCATGGTGCTTACCCCAAGCTTCTAGGCCAGGAATTCACCAGATGACCTGTTCTGTGAGTGATGGAGGAGATTGGCCCTCAGAGGCAGAAGATCTGGGACGGAGCCCCACCACCACCCCATACCTGACACATGGCACTCAACCTTGATGGGTTCAAGTGGGACAGAAGCTCTCTATAATCACTGCCTTGTCATTCGTCCTTTTTCTCCTCCTCCCTTATTCTGAACTCAGCAACTGTCAACAAAAACCAACAGGGAAATACAGAGACAAAGAAAAAATGATTGTACATGAAACGATAAATTGTGGTCTAGGACTGTAACAGAATATTATTACCCCATTAGAAGTGATGAATACAATGCATAAAAAGAAATATGGGGAAGCTCATGTGAGGTGAAGCACAGGGAAAGAAGCGGACTCAGAAGGGGGAGGACAAGGATGCTTAAAAACCCCAAGAAAAGGTGCGGCTAGGTGGCACAGTGAGTAAGAGCGCCGGCCTCGGAGTTGGGATGACCCGAGATCAGATCCGGCCTCAGAAAATGAGCACCCATGCATAAATAATGACTAGCTGTGTAACCTTGAGCAAGTTACTTAACCCCAATTGCTTTAAAAAAAAAAAAACCCAAGAAATCGCAAAATCTAGAAAAATGCAGAGGAGGAGAGAAGAAGGGGCCCAGGTGCTGGAGAGAGTTCTGTTAGGATTCTGTTCAGAGGAATATTCACATGAAAACTAACAGACAGCGAACAATGAATTAATGATCCCACAAACTGGGCAGTTGGACCAACTTTCCCATATATTGACCCAGGACCCCTCCCCCGACAAATGCTGGGGTCATCATCCCCCCTCACAAAAATCACTAACTATGGCTGCACCAGGTCTCCCAGCTCCTTGGTGGCAGGATAGGTTCTGAGAGGGCTTCCATGTGCTAAGGCAATGTTCTTGGACCATGCCATGGGAGCCCCCACCAACTTCTCCTTCCCTATGTTTAGATGTAGGAAGGACAATATCATCCCCCCCCAAGGTGCTCAGAATAGGTCTCCAGGTCTCTATGTAAATGCTAATTGTAATAGTAATGATAATAATAATTATTACATAATTATATTATTACATGCCATATAATAATAATTTTATTATAATTACATAGAGAAACTATGGATCTCTAAGTGAACACAGACTCCATTTTCATTAAAACTGAAAATCAGAACTCCCAGAAGGCCCAGAAAGAACACCAGTCTTCTTTCTGCATTTGTGACTTGAATCACAAGGTCAGCTAGTCTTGTGTCTCATGAGAAATCTGTTATTTGTACAGACTCGCACACACATGATAACACACACACAAAAAAATGGGGAAACTGTGTTTAGAAGAAGAGCCTCCAGAGCCCTCTGGTTGCCATTGAGAGCCCCTTGTGTGGGATAAAAGAGTTCAGAGTCTGAATCTGACATCAGAAAAGGTCTTTATTCTTTCTCATGAGAAAGGGCCCTCTGCCCCTGTCACTCAAATGGCATCTGGCAGGGAGAGAGCAACAGGTAGAAGCAAGCCCATGGTTATATAACCTTCTAATGCAGAAACCCAACCCCGCAACTGGCCTTCACTCTCATTGGTATGGAGGCCGGCCCACAACCTAAGCACGGGAATCTATCTTGGAGATAAAGGACAGGGAAATATGTGGGTGTCCAATACAAGGCCAAGAAGGCAGTTTTATCCGGTCTCCATTGCTCTAAGTCCCAGATTCCTGTAAGGTCAGGTGACCTCTAAACTTAGGCTTAGTGGATGCTGAAACTGCTCTAGATTTGATTTTCCAGAATGGGGAAACTTCACTGCAAGTTATCCCTCACAGCTTCCTGGCTTAGCCCCCTCCTACCTCTCCAGTCTTCTTCCTCTGTCCTCCCTGACACACACTTCCATCCAGTGACACTGACACAGACAAGACCCTCCCTGACTCAGCTCAGGGCATCTTCTCTGAGCAGCCTCCATGCCTGGAAGGTTCTCCCTGCCCTCCCTCCTCTGCCCTGAGTGTTGACCTTCCCGGCTTCTTTACGTCCTAACTAACATCGCACCTTGTACAGGCAGCCTTCCCCAGCCCCTCTTGATTGCAGTAACCTTATCTCTTATTTATCCTGGATAGAGGCTTGCTTTGTATATATTTGCTTGCATGTTGTCTTTTCCATTCATTTATGAGCTCCTTGAAGGCCAGTACAATCTTTTGCCTTTTTTGTATCACTTGAGTCACAGAATATCAGAACTGGGTAGGGCCCCCAGGACCCTAACTCAGTCCAGGGGTGGTCTGAAAGGTAAGTTCCTCTGGGATTCTGCCACAAAGAGAGGAACACGAGACGCTATTCAGGTCTCTTGGTGCTAAGAATATCTTATCCAGATGTGCAAGGGGTGGGAGAGATTCAAAGCTTTCCTTAGGCTGAGTCACTCCAAGACAATGAGGGAGACCTCCATGGAATCGGAATTTTCCCAGTCTGGATGTGAGAAAAAATGATTCTTTTCTTGTTATATTAATAATCCATTTTACATACAGGACCCAAAGACCCTCTCTTTTATTTCCTCATATTAATTACCCAGAAACTCTGTCTCTGGAACTTTTTTGATATATCCCCCAACCTGGCCTTGATGGCAAGAAGATCTGGGTCCACCAGGTCAGCTGCCTTACCACCCTGGACAAGTGACAGCTTCTTCCTGCTCACTCAGACAATTCTCTAAGACTCTGGGTTGAAGAGAAGGTGCCAACCTGTATTGATAAGAGGATTTTCTTAACTGAGTGTCCCCAATGCCAATGAAATCACAAGTGCAGCCCCCATCCCTAGGCTATGCTTACACACAGAAATTGGGTTTGGGGCAAGAAAAAAACACGCCTAAGATTTTAGAGCTAGAAAGGACTTTGGTGTCAGAAACCCTGGGTCTGAATCCAGCCTCCCCCCTCACTGTCTGTGGGGTGATTCATTTGGTGCCTCTGGGCCCTGGTTTCCTCATCTCCAAAATGAAAGAGGTCTACTTCCAAGTTCCTTCCCTGTTCCTGTTTTCTCCAAGTTCCAGGTTCTGAGGTCTGTTACTCCATCAGGAGGCCTGGATCTAGCTTCTAGTCCTGACTCTGCACTTATGATCCTGGAGACCTTGGAAGAAACCTGAACCTCAGCGTCCTCATCTGTCAAATGGGAATGGTAATACTAGGCCTGCTTGTCTCTCAAGGATTCAATAAAGGGAGTGTTTTATGGAGCATAATCGCCATAGAAGCAGCAATGATTACTGTGATGCTCACTGAAATTATGGCTGGGGACCTGGCACTTGGAGCTCAAAGCCTCTAGGAATGAAGGAGCCAGCAGGGCAGAAAGTCTCTCTCCTGAGCCTTCCCTGTTCTCAGCCTCAGTAACACTTACCAGACAAGGTGCTTAGGGGGATAAAAAGGGACACTGAGACATCAGCAGTATTCCCAAGATGGAAAAAAGAAGAAAGAAGAGGAAATGAGAGGGAGAGGACATAAGCAGAAGGGGTCATGGGCATGACCCCTGGGAGCCAGGAGACAAGCTTTGGCCTGTGGATTTGGGAGCCATGGGAGAAGGCGCTCTGTCTCCAATCAGAAGAGGACTCTTGGACAACAGGGTTATGGGGCTGGGAGACACAGACAGGGCTCCAGTCACTAGTCAGGGAAAGCTGAAGGAATTTGGCTCCCTTCTACCCAACCAACATTGAACAAGCTTGTGAAAGACACTGATGGAAGACAGAAAAGACACAAAGTCACCCAACAATGAGGCATTTTATTCATTCAACCCAGTGGCCAGAATGTTAGACTCAGTGTGAGGGAGATCTGCATTCAGATCCTGCCTCTGAAGCTTATTCGCTATATAATCCTAGCCAAGTCATGTAAGCACCATCATAGATTCTCAAAAGGCTGTTCATAAAGCTCAGATGAGAATCTTGGACCTCCTACAGACCTCAGGCCTTGTATGGTCTCTACCTTCTCAGCTAGCAGGGACTTGTCCTCTGTGGCCTACTCTGTGGGTGTTTGACATGTGCCTAATTATTTATATATCTTTCCTACTAGAGTGTAAACTCTCTGAGGGCAGGAACCATTTCTCTTATTGTTACTCTCTTTGTATTTCCAACACTTGGCACAGTGTCTGGGACATAGTAGGTGCTTAATAAATACTTTTTGATTGATTGATGATGTACATAAAGCCCTAGGATACCCTACAATTCAATAAAGATAACACTTTGAATTATTTGATATTTCTTAAGTACCATCCTATACACAGAGCCCTTTGTGCTAAGATTTGGGCTTGGTCCATGTTCTCATGGAGCTAGGAAGGATGACCCATAAGGAGGCTTGGACTGTAGTTTCCTCATTTATAAAGATGGCAAGATTGGACCACATGGTTTCTCTGATTGCCTAGAACCGCTGCTTCTGTGTGAGTTTGAGAAGGAATTCAGTTTGTTATGGCCAATCCTGTGATCCTGGCTGGGATGGGGAACTCGGCCCTTGTCAGACTACATCATGCCAGGTGTAGCCCCCAAGACCTGGAGGAAACAGTTTGGGGAGAATGTTGATAGAGTGTGAACACGGGTAGAGCGATGATGGCCCCACTGTCCTCTGCCTTTGGTCCAGCCACATATGGAAGATTGTGTGCTTAATTGTGGCTGGGGACCACACGGATATGGACATGAAGTTGGAGAGCATGAGGAGGAAGACAGACACAATGAAGAAGGCCCTTTAGTTGCTCATCATCACCATCACCATCATCTTAGTCATTACTACCATCACCATCATCTTCATCATCACCATCATCTTCACCATCACCATCATCATCACCATCATATTTGTCATCACCATCACCATCATCACAGGTAATATTTATACATAGCTTTAAGAATTAACAAGACATTTTAAAACATGTTTATCTTTATTTTATTTTTTGTTGTTTATCTTCAGAACAACCCTGGGAAATAGATGCTGTTGTTATCATCCCTATTTTACAGATAATGAAACTGAGGCAGACAGAAATGAAATGGTTGCCCAGGATCACACAGTTGGTCAATCTCAGAGGTTGGATTTGACCTCAGGCCTTCCTGCTTTCAGGTCTAGTATTCTATAAACTGGTGCAAGTTTAGTTTTGATGACAAGAAAAACTTCCTAACAAGGAGAGCTATGTAAAAGTGGAATGGGCCAGCTTGGGAGGTAGTGAGTTATTGGAGGGCCTCAAGGAGAGGGGCTATACTGGAGTAAATTATTGGGCAGAGACGGATCCCTCAGGCAGATGCCAAAGAGAATCATTTGCTTCTAGATCTAGAATGAGAAGGGGATTTAGAAGTCAGCTCCTTGAACTTCTTTGTTTTACAGGGGAGGAAACTGAGGCCCAGGCTCTCTACATCCTTTAGCCAAAGTCACCTGAGTCATAACAGGCAATCAGGGTTTGGACACAGGTCCTTTGATTCCAACTCTTGCTGTCATTTCATTGCTCTCTCTTCTGTCTCATATGCATTTTTCATGAGCAGGGGATCAAGAGTCAGAGGACTTGATTTGAATGCTGCCCCTTGCTTTCTGTGTGACCTTTTTTCAGTCCCTTCCCTTCCCTGGGTCTCAGTTTACCCCTTTGTAAAACCAAAGTGTTGGAACAGAGGGTCCCTAGGATTTCTTCCTGTTCTCTCTCCTGGGATGCCCCAGTGCTTCATTCTGGTGCCCAATGAAGAAATGATCTTCCAAGCCTCTGGCACTTCAAGAAGCATGCAGAATATCTATGGAGAGTGAGGTCACTGCCCAGAACCAGGGTGGTTATTTGGGCTCACTGTGCCATGGCTGTCTCCTCAGAGGGTCCCATCATTTTGTCACAGATGCCTTTCCCACAGGGCTTCATTCTGACAATTGAGCATGCTGGGCACCCCCTCCACTCCAGCCCAGAAGGTCTGAGGGCTGCCTTCCCATAAGCATGCAAAGTAGAATTCTGATTATGGAAGAATACCCCTTAGCACATAGGATGAAAGAGACTGAACCCAGGGACACAGATGCTTCTCAGAAACCATCTCCAAAAAGCTGGAGTGCTAAATTGGTTTTCAATGGAAGCAGAGACGCCGGAGAAGAAGCACCCACCTGGGGCCAGATTGGGCAATGATGTGACATCCACAGAATTAGGACCAACCAAGTGGCTTTGCTGTCTCAAATGACCACCAGAGGATGGGCAGGAGTCAACAGCCCTGCACCTCTCAGAGTTCTTCTCATAGAATCACCAAATTGGAACCAGAAAGAAACTTGGGGGCCATCAAATGCACCCTCTCATTTTATTCATGGGGAAACTGAGGCACAGGGCAGGTAAGTGATTTGTTCAGGGTCATATAGCAAAGTGTCAAAGTGGAGAGATAACAGAATCCTAGATCTGGAATCTGAAAGACCTGAATTCAAATCCAATTTCAGACACTTGTCATTTAAGCTTTGCTGACTCAGTTTCCTCCTTTCTAGAATGGGGATAATAATAATACCTACCTCACAGGATTGTTGTAGGATAAGTATTTTGTTAAGCATTTTGCATACCTTAAAATGCTATGTAAGTGATGTCTACTAGCTATTACTAAGTATCTGAGGCTGAATCTGAACCTAAATCCTCCTGATTTCAAGTCCATGGACCTATCCATCTGGCTCCATGTGCCATTTCACTGTGGGAGTGTGTGTGTATGTGAATGTGTGTATGTGTGTGGTGTGTGAATGTGTGTGTGGTTTGTGTGAGTATGTGTGGGGTGTGCAAGTGTGGTGTGTGAGTGTGTGTGGGGTATGTGTGTGTGGTGTGTGTGAGTGTGTGTGTGGTGTGTGTGATGTGTGAGTATGTATATGAGAGTGTGTGTGTGGTGTGTGTAGTATGTGTGTGAGTGTGTGTATATGTGTGGTGTGTGTGGTGTGTGTGTATGTGTGGTGTATGTGGTGTGTGTGTGTGCATGTGTGTGTGTTCATCTTGTATCTGTGTTGAGAAATCATGAGGTGAATGGAGGGAAAGTGAGTAGGTGTAAGCCCTTCCTGCCAGTGAAGTCCCATTTGGGCACCAAAGCATCAGGAAGGCCCCTTAGTGGACTCATGACTCTCTCATGTCCAGTTCCCTCCCTCCTCTCATCTGAGGTCCTGGAACAAGCACTGTGCTTTCTCCAGGGCTTACATCAAGGATCATGACCAGCCACCTTTCCACCTGGAGCAAGTGACTCAAAGTCTATCATGAAACATGACCTCATTTCAGAGATCCTGAGGACACTATAAGATCACTGCATTATGATGGAGGCAAGGCTAGGGACAGGGAGAACTCACCTGTGGCCACTTAGAAGAGGAAGTCTCTTAGAGTGTTCTATTTTCATTAATTATCCTTTCTAAATCAGGAATTAAGTTCAGTTGTTTCCACCTGTAAGAACTGAACTGAATGTATTATGAGCCTTTTTCTAAATTTTGGCGCCCTAGGGCTAAGCTCCAGTTACCCTACCTCGGTTCTGGTTGTGATATCAGAAAATGACTTGAACCTTCTGAGAATTCTCTCATGCTGGAGTGTAAATCTCTCTCTCTAGGTTATTATAGGAAGACCAAAGAAGGAAAAAAAAAACCAAGATGGTGCTGGAGGGTCCTCATGCTCCTTTTGTCCCATGCAATTATAGGACTTTCCTATGATAGGAGAATAGGGCATATAAATACTTAGCCGCATGCCTCTAATGATCTCCAAACACACAATTGCTAGGTTCATTGTGAGTGATCAGGTATTGTGGACAGTGGGATAGAAAAATGCCTGGATGGCTTCATGTTGAAAGAGAAAGGCTTTGGCAATGGAAGACCTGGTTTCACATCCCAGGTCTATTAGCAAGTCACTTTACTTCCTTGGTCCTCAGTTTCCCCATCTGTAAAATGGATGGACCAGACTAGTGTCTTTTGAGGTTTTTTCCAGCTCTTAAGCTGTGAATATTGTGTGTTGTGCTTGTTGTTCCTGCCCTTCTATGTCTTGCTTTGCTGTAGATTTGGCCTTGGGTCTATATAAGTAAAGGATTTTGGTGGGATTTCTAAGCCAATGGAAAAATAATACCCTTTCCCCCCTTTTTCTCCACTTTCTCTTTTTTTGATGAGGAAAGTTGTGGCATAATGTAAAGAGTTCTTGACTTGGAGTCAAGAGTTTGAATCCAACCCTTGACACTAAGTGTGTGATCTTGGGATAATTATGGTGAGGAGGTGTCTACACTGAAGGTAACTCCTTAAGTCCCCTGAATGAGCTGATGGAAGAGGTCTGGGCAGAGGCAGAGGGAGCCTGGAACTTCTTCTCTGTCTATCTAGGATCCTTATGGGGTTTCTTGCCCCCCTCCCCCCCCCCGCCATAATGAGCTGCCAAAGGCTCCATGTGATGTTCAATCACCCCACAATTACATGGAAACCTGGCCGGAGGAGGAAGGGTTCATTAGTTGACACTATTGCCACAAAAAATGGATGAGGCTGTTTGAGCCTTGGGTTGCCAGCAGTGAACTGTCTGATCTCTGTCACTCGGAGAGGAGCGGGGTCAGCGGCCTAACAGAAAGAAATTGCTACTTGGCAAGTGATGCCGACAAGCGTACATTTTTCGGCTGTCAAGGAGAGCGCCTGAAATGAATGAGTGCAGTTCCAGGGTGTCAGGAGATAATTAGGAGCCCGGTGTCTCTGTAAACAAACAGTTTTGATGGGTGCTCTGAAGAGATGAAGCTATTTTGGTGATCAATTTTGCAATTAAGCAGGATTTAATTGCTGCTCTCATCTGTGTGGTGCTGTGCCTTGTTGACTCTGGGGTGGGGAAAACATGGAGGCCTGCCTGTCCCAGTGGGAATCCATTTCTGATGGCAGAACTTTCCTTTGACTGTTGACTATCTCAGGGTGTTATATCAAACATCCAGGTTTTATTGATCTTGTAAGAGCAGTCTTAGTTTTCAAATGGGTAAGTGGGATCTGTAAGGACAGAGATTCTCTAAATGGCAGCTGTCCATGGGTTGAAATCCCTGGCTTCTGGAGATACTCTGAGTCTTTGGCATTGTACACCTCAGTTTCCATAAAGAGCATGTTGTGGAAAGCTAATTTTGTTCTATACGGGTTGGAGAGGAGGAAAACTAGAAAACACTGGGATAGATAGCTGGGGACATGAGGCCAGCAGCAGTGCTTCAGAGGGCTCCAGCTGGTCTTAGCTATGGGGGCTCCAGGCTTGTCTACTGCAGCCCCTCTCCATCTGCCTGTCCTCAGTCTGATGGCACTGCCAGAGGCTCAGGGGGCCTGCTCTGGCACAGAGAACCTGATGGACCCAGGATTGGGAGCAGGGGCAGGGGACTAGGCCCAGGCCTGGGCATGAATCTCAGCCCTTGGGCCAGGAAACAACATTTCACTTGTCTAAGTCTCAGTTTCTGGATTGGAAAAACAGGAATAAATAATGGCCTATCTCCCAGGGGTCAGCTGAAGCCTGAGGTCATATAAAGAAAGGACTAGACCAAGGACTAGATCACTAGTCAGTGATCATTCCTGTCTGCTTGGAGAATAAGGCCTCCCCTGAACACTGAACCACCTGGGGCAATGGACCCCTCATCCTTTCTGCTAGGTGGTCCCTCAGACACAATGAAAGACTTCAAATCCATTAACTTATCTAGTGAGAAATGTCCTGGTAATATGAGAGACAGACAGACAGACAGACAGAGAGACAGAGACAGGGGAGAGAAGAGGAGAGACCAAAAAAGAAAGTGAAGATAGCGACAGAGACAGAGGATAGGAGGAGAGACCAAAAAAGTAAGTGAAGAGAGACAGAGATAGAGATAGAGAAACAGAGACAGAAAGAGACAGAGGAGAGATCAAAAAAGAGAGACTGTAGATATCTGTAGATAGATATGCATGTATACAGAGCTATATAGATAGAGCTATAGACATATCTATACATATCTATGTATCTATCCATACATATATGAAATGAGTTGATATATAGCAGGTGCTTTGCAAACCGCAAAGCAGTATATAAATGCTGGCTGTTATTATCATACACACACGTTTACGTGTAAGGTAGTGCATAGGGTCTATATGCAGATATATACCCATGTGTGTATATCTACCTCTTTCTAGCTTTCCATAGTCTCTAACTGACAGAGTTTGTTGCTGCAGGAATCAGTGTGGTGGAATGGAGCCAGTATGTCTGGGTTCAACAGCAGTGGGGGTCCTTAGGAGCCGAGTGTCCAGCAGAGAAGTCCCCCTTCCCCAAGGTCTTCAGAAGAAGGATGGATGGTGACCTAGCAGGTCTATAAAACAGATGCCTGCTTGGGTCTGAGTTGAAGGAGATGACCCCCCGGGTCCCTCCAGACTGATATTCAGTTAAGAATGCTCTTGACCCTCAGGCACAAAAATGTCACAGACAGCCCTTGGTGGTGTATAGTAGCCTGGAGCTCAGTGACACAGGCAGGCACACAAGAAATCTCCCACACCCGAGCCCTCCCTGAGACAAGAGAATCACACTAATAAGCAAAGGAAAAGACCCAGCAATGCCAGCCTCCAAACCCTCTGAACCAGCCCTTCAGGGCTAGCTTCTAGCTACAGGGAATAGAGCTCTGACTGCAATCGGGAAAACCTGAGTGCACAGCTGGCCTCAAAGCTTTCCAGCTACGTGACCTTGGGCAGCTTATGCCTGCCTCAGTTTCCACATCAGTAAAATAGAGGTAATCATCATAATAGCACCTGGTGCGAGGAGCAGATAAGATAGCTGTGAATCGCTTTGCAAACCTTCAATCGCTCTATAAACGCTTTTTATCCTACGTGATCGTCATTGCCATTTAAGCCCTACAAGCTCTGTGAATTGCGGGGAGAGGGCTCGTCCCCGAAGAGCACACGCTGCTTCTCCGGGCGGGGTGGAGAGCTGGGGCCGTCCCGGGCTGCTGGCTTCAGCCCTCCTGCTTGTCGCCGGGGCCCGGCCTGACCCTTCCCCAGAGCGCTTGTCCCCAGGACAGGCTGGCTCCCACTGGCTCCTCTGGTCTGAAGGGAAGCGGGGGGGGGGCGGCCGGCTGGAGGGACGGCAGGATGTCGCGTGTGTGGAGGAATCAGCGTCCTTAGTTAAGTCTCCGTAATCACTAAGTACACTGATTTACAGCCTCCGCAACAGACTCGACAGTCTCAATAAAGAATTTTTAAGATGGAAAATGCAAGAGAATCATTTGTATGTCAAACGCTGCCGCGCTCCTTAAATCGTGCCTGTCAGGGCTTTCAACGCCTCAGCTTGAAGCCGACAGGAGGGTGGCCCACCCTCGGGAGGCCTGGGGGGTCCGCAGAGCCTACAGCCAGCGTCCCTCGGGGATTCTGGAGCCTGGGGCCCAGAGAGGGGTGACGCAGTGTCCCATGACAAGACTGACCTGCCTGGAGGAGGCTGGAGCCCATTCCTGATGCTGGTCCTGAGGGCCGGAGGCAGGGCCGGAGCACGTGCAGCATCTACACTGTGGGGCGGGTGTGGGCAGCCTCGTCAGAAATGTTCCTCCCAGATGCAAGGTTTGGATTCGGGTCTAGACCAAAGTCCGGACGTCTCTATCAGGCCCGCTGCTGAGGCCCAAGGACCCCTTCTCGGAATCATCTTTTTCAATGAATAAATCAAGTACACAGAATCACAAAGGAAACCCATTCTATTGAAATAGTTATGCAATAGCTGCCGAAGAGATGGTTCCTAAAGCCTGGGCCTGCGACGTCACTCCCCTACTCCACAAGCTACTTGGGCTCCCTCTTACCTCCGGACTCCAAGGCAAAGCTCTCTGTTCAGCACTTAAAGCCTTGCACGCCCCCGTTCAGCCTCTTTCCGACCTGATGCGGGCGGATTCTCCTCTTCACTCCCTGGCCCAGGCAGACTCAGCTTCTTCCAGTTCCTCCTCCATGACGAGGCAGCCCCCATCTCCATGCTCTCCTGCTGCCTCCTCTTGCTTCAGAGCTCAGCCCCAAGGCCACCCCCACGCTTTCCTCCCTCTCCCCAGCTACTTTGTAGTTTTTTTGCATATACTCTGTACACACTCCTGTGGCGGGGGTATTTACACGTTTGCTCCCTCATTAGAATGTAAGCTCCTGGAGGGCAGTATCTGTTTCGCTTTGTCTTTGCGTCCTCTGCACCTGGCTAGCAGTGGCTGGCTTACAGTAGGAGCTTAAGAAATGCTTGTTGATTGACTGACTGTAGCTAAGATTTTGACGCTCCATCTTGACTGACCCTGTCCATTTCCTGTATGTGTACATGTATGCGTGTGTGCATGCGTGCATGTGTGTGTGTATGCATGTGTGCGTGTATGTGTGTATAATTTGATCTTCACAACAATCCTGCAAAGTAGTTCTATTATTGTTCCCATTTTACAGTTAAGGAAACTGAGGCAAAGGTCAAGTGACTTGCCCAGGGTCACACATCTGACTAGTATCTGATGCCAGATCTGACTGCCTAGAAGATAGCTAGTATGTGTCAGAGTTAGGATTTCAATAATTAAAAACTCTTAACCCCAACAGCTATAGTGACAGTGTTTGTTCTCAGCTCTCTTTCCGCCCCATCAGAAAACAGGATGGAGGCAAAGATGTGTGGTGCTCACTGAGCCTGTCCTGAGCTCAGGAGAGAGTGTTTGACTGTGTCTGCATGCCTGTGGCCTCTGACACTTTGGGGGGGGCCATGATTTCTGGGGAACGTCATCAGACGCATTTCTATAAGAAAACCTGGACATGCCAAGGATATCGAGTAGGGGTTTTCCTTTTCTGTTTCTGTGAGACCATATAGAATAAGCCTGGCATTATAGGAAAGTCATGGAAAAAATCACATTTCCCAGAGTTTTACTTGAAAAAATATCAACCATTGGCAAAGAGGTCCATGAACTGGCCCTAGATTTGATTTCACATCCTGATGAAAGCTGCTTCGTCTCCTGCAGTGGGGCTCTAAGAGCCTCATAGAAAAGGGGAGCAGATTTAATGAAGCTCCAGCCCAAAGACACTCTGCTGCATCATTCCAGCCTGCTGAGCTGCCATGGAAGGACTGCAGAAAAATATCTTAATATTTCAATCCAGGGCCCTGGTTGCTGCCTGGTATCTTCCAGAAGAGGTCAGACTTTCCCTTCTCCAGGATGCCAACTGTCTCTACCCAGGCAAGAAAAGCTGATTTCTCTCATGATGTGAATTTCCTGCCATGTCAAGAAGGTTGCATAGTGATGCTCCCAGGAAAATGACTATGGTATAGCAAAGGGTCCAAGAACCCTGGGATTGGCCATCCAAGGCTCTTCTGGTGCAGAAGATGGTCTGGGGTTGGTACCAGGGCTGGCACACCTTGGCACCTGTGGATGGATGATGGTCCCTCCAGCTGCCTGAGTTAGTCAACTAGTTAGTGTTTGTTAAGGACCTACCATGTGCAAGGCATTGTGCTAAGCACTAGGGATACAAAGGCAAAGACAGTCCCTGTCCTCAAGAAGCTCCCACTCTGGCTAGGGAGACAACATGCAAACATCTACATGCCAATGACCTATCAGTGGGAGATACTGGAGATTGCCAGCAAAGAAAGGCTCTAACATCGAGGGGAGGCAGGACTTTAGCTGAGACCTGAAGGGAGCCAGGAGAGATACAGGGACAGGGATAGGGAGAGTTCTCCAAGCCTGGTGGGCAGCCAGGGATCATATGCTGAGTCCAGAGACAGAGAGCTTCAAGGAGAGCGAGGGAACGAGGAGGAGGAGAGGGGTGAAGGGGACAGAGCATCAGAAGCACGACCAGGAGAGGGTGGAGGAGGAGGCACCTCAGCCTGGATACTTGCCTTAAAAAGGATGTTCTGAAAGGCCCTGAGCCAATGCTCGGTGATTTTGGGGTGTGAAAGGGCACCAAGGATGGAGGGAGCACCAGGGTGAGAAAATGGCTCTGGCCAGATGTGGAATGAGATCTGGCAAGTCAGCAGCAGAGGCCAGAGAGAGACAAGCCTATGAACATGGCTGGCCTGGGCCCCTGTGGCCTTTCTGAAGACTTTTCCTTTTTTTTTTTTTTGACATTTGGTTTTGAAACTTTGGGCTCCAGATTCTTTTCCTTTTTCCCTCCTCACCCACCCCCCACTGGACAGACATGAATTTAAACATACATTGTTCATGTGTAGTTACACAAAACATTTCAATAGTAGTTATATTGTAAAAGATAAACTATATTTCCCCTCATCCTATCCCTTCCCTCACTTCTTCTGTTTTCTCATTTAACCCTATCCCTTTTAAAATGTATGTGCTTCTAACTACCCTTTCCCCCAGTCTGCCCTCCCTGCTATCATCCCCCCTCTTATCTCCCTCCTCCTGCTTTCCTGCAGGGCAAGATACCCAATAGAGAGTGTGTTGTTCCCTCCTTAAGCCAAATTCAATGAGAATAAGGTTGTCCCATTCCCTTTCACCTTCCTGCTCTTCCCCTCCATTGTAATAGTGTTCTCTTGCCTCTTTTATATGAGATCATTTACCCTAATCTATCTCTCCCTTTCTCTTTCTCCTAATAAATTCAACTCTCACCTCTTAATTTTATTTTTAAGATATCATCCCTTCATATTCAACTCATCCTTTGTCTTCTGTCTATGTATACATGTACACACCTATACACACACTTGAATATGTATCTATACACATACATAGACCCTCCTATAATACATATCTATGTATGTATACATACATATATATATATATATGCATATATAGTCCCTTCAACTACCCTCATACTGAGAAGAGTCTTATGAGTTACAATTATCATTTTTCCATGTCAGAATGTAAAGAGTTCAACTTTAATAATTCCTTATGATTTTTTTATATTTTTAATTTTATATTTTTTATTTATTTTTTATATATTTATATATATTTTTTTATTTATATATTTTAATTTTATATTTTTAATAATTCCTTATTCCTTCCTTATGATTTCTTTTCCCTATTTACCTTCTCATGCTCCTCTTGTGTTTGAAAGTAAAATTTTCTGTTCAGCTCTGTTTTTCTTTTCATCAAGAATGCTTGAAAATCCTCTATTCCATTGAATGACCATATTTTTTCCTGAAGCATTCTACTCAGTTTTGCTGGGTAAGTGATTCTTGGCTTTAATCCTAGCTCCTTTGACCTCTGGAATATCATATTCCAAATCCTTCAGTCCCCTAATGTAGAAGCTGCTAGGTTTGGTGTTATCCTGATTGTGTTTCCACAATACTCAAGTTGTTTCTTCCTGACTGTTTGCAGTATTTTCTCCTTGACCTGGGAATTCTGGAGTTTGGCTATAATATTCCTAGGAGTTTTCTTTTTGGGATCTTTTTCAAGAGGTGATCAGTGGATTCTTTCAATTTCTATTTTGCCCCCTGGTTCTAGAATATCAGGGCAGTTTTCCTTGAGAATTTCCTGAAAGATGAATTCTAGGCTCTTTTTTGATCATGGCTTTCAGGTAGTCCAGTAATTTTTAAATGATCTCTCCTGGATATATTTTCCAGGTCAGTGGTTTTTCCAATGAGATATTTCACATTGCCTTCTATTTTTTTTTTTTTCATTTTTTGGATGTTTCATAGTATCTTGATTTCTCATAAAGTCATTAGCTTCCAATTGCTCCGCTCTAATTTTGAAGGAATTATTCTTTTCAGTGAGTTTTTGAAATTCTTTTTCCATCTGGCAAATTTGGCTTTTTAAGGAATTCTTCTACTCATTGGCATTTTGGGCCTCTTTTGACATTTGAGTTAGTCTGCTTTTTAAGGTGTTATTGTCTTCAGTATTTTTCGGGGGCGGGGGAGGGTCTCCTTTAGCAGGCTGTTGACTTGTTTTTCCTAATTTTCTTGCATCATTTTCATTTCTCTTCCCAATTTTTCCTCTACTTCTTTTACTTGATTTTTAACATCCTTCTTGAGCTCCTCCATGGTTTGTAACCAATTCATAGTTTTCTTTGAAGCTTTTGGTGCAGGAGTTCCAACTTTGTTATCTTTCTCCCATTCCATGCTTTGATCCTTTTTGTCCCTGAAGAAAGGATTCTGTGGTCTGATTGTGCTTCCTCTGCTTGTTCAGCTTGCCAGCCAATTACTTGACTTTTGAGCTCTTTGCCATGGTAGAACTCTGCTTCCAGAATGGAGAGAGCTTTGTCTCAAATTTCTGGGGTTTTGCAGCTGCTGGAGCTATTAGGAAGGCACCCTCTCTACAGCCCCCACAAACTCTGTCACACTGGCCACACACCCCATGATCACCACCCAAGACTGTGATGCAGATCCATGCAGGTTAAAGCAAGAGAGACTACCCTCTGAATGGTTGCTTGGTCCCCCTACAATCTGCAGGTTAGAAGCTCTAAAAGAAGCTATGTGGCAGCAACTGCAGCTGCTATACCTCACCACCTCTTTCCCCAGGGGCAGAGATGGGACCAAGTTCTTCCATTACCCTGTTGCTGACAGAACTCCCAACTGACCTTTTACTTTGCCTTTGGTGTTTGTGGATTGAGAAGTCTGGAAACTGCCACAGCTGCTGGTGATTCACTCTCCTGAAGTCTGCTCTGGCTGCTGCTGCTCTGGGCCTCCACATGGCTTTCGACTCATGTGGGACTGTGCTCGGCTCAGTGTGAGAGACCCTTCCTATCAGCCTTCCAGGCCACCTTCAGTGGGAGATTTGTTTCTCTCTGTCTCTTTGTCATTCTGCATCTCTAAAATTCATTTAGAGTCATTTTTTTTATAGGTATTGGAAGTGGTTGGAGTAGGAGCTGACACAAAGTTTATACTTTTATGCCACCATCTTGGCTCTGCCTGAGGCTTTTCCTTCTTAGTACACTTTATTGATGTCTTTTGGCTCTTTCTTGAGAACAAATGTGCTTCCCTGTTCAGTATTTAAAGTCTTTAGCCTCCCATTCCAGACTCATTCCCTTTCACACTGTCTACAGTCCAGCCACCAAGCCCAGCCTCCTCTTGGTCTCATACCAAGCACTCCATCTCCCTTTCCCTGCCTTTGCACAGGCATCCCTCAAAGACACTTTCATAACACAGGCATCTGGGCTTTGGAAATCCTCTGCTGTCTTTAAGGCTGAGCCTAAGCACTGCCTTTTACATGAAACTTTCCCCCTTCCTCTTACTTGCTAATGTACCCCTCCTCCAATTATCTCATCTCTATTTTATATAAATCTACATGTGTTTATGTTGTTCCTCCTGTAGAACAAGAGCTCCTTCAGGCCAAACACAGATCTTAGTATAGCATTTGGCAAATTGGGCAGCAAGGTGGTGTGGTGCATAGAGCACTGGGTCTGGAGTCAGGAAGAACTGAGTTCAAATCTAGCTTCAGATACTTAGTAGTTGTGTGACCCTGGGCAAATCACTTAACTCCAAAACATAGTACATGTCTGAGAGTGAATACACTACTCTGTCCTCTCTCTCTCTCTCTCTCTCTCTCTCTCTCTCTCTCTCTCTCTCTCTCTCCCTCTCTCCCTTCCTCCCTCCCTTCCTCTCTCCCTCCCTCTCTCCCTCCCTCCCTCTCTCTCTCCCTCTCTCTCTCCCTCTCTCTCCAGTACTTGTCTGGCTCCTTTGTACTTTGATCATTCATTAAAGACAAGACCCAGCTCTCTGACTCAGGAAAAGGAACCAGAGGAGAAAGTTGTGAGGGAGTTTCACATTAAGAAAACCATCCAGACTGGCACCTAAGCCCACCCATGTGAGAGACAGGTCCAGCTGAGAGCAGCACTCCATCCATCTAGCCTGGTCCAGGAAGGTGCCTGCCGGGAGCCCCCTGACTCCCTCGAAGGTGTCTGTAGTCACCCTTTAGGCCCTACCACAGACAATCCAGGCCACTTTAGAAAACTCAAGTATTCCAAGCCAAATGTTGGGTAAGATTAGCCCCCAGATTTCTGATGGCCTGCCAAGAGAACCCTTTCATTGGTCTCCTCAGGGCTTGGGAGGCGGCCTGGGCCCAGCTGATCATGAGATTGAAGGTCCCCCCACCCTGGAAAGTGTGACTCTAACACCCTGCCAGCTGAAGCCGGCACTACCCTGCAGGGGAGGAGGGGGCTCAGCAGCTTGCTTTGGCAGGCTTAAGGAAGCCAAGGTTCTCTCCTGTTTATGTACCTTCCTGGGATGCCTCCTCACTTTTCACAGATTAGCTATTTGGCCGCACTCTGGGATCCCAATGACAAGAAGCTGAAAGCCTGGCCCAGGCCTCTCAGGGAGTGGGGTCCTCTGGTTTTTCTTCTTATTCTCTAGTTCCATTAGCCCTGAGCAGAGTGACTGGTAAGTCACCTTGGAGCTTTAACCACGTGATGCAATGGCAATGAGCCCATTTGGTGCCCACGAGTTCTCAGGTCCAGACAGGAATGTCTGTTGCTTTCAAAGAAGACTATTTTGTGAATTACAGATGTTTGGTTTGAAATATTCTTGGACCTTTCTGAGAAAAGCCTGTGTATACCAGGGACCCATCCTATAGGGGTGTGTTTGTATGTACAAAGTAAAGGTCCCAGAGAGGCCAGGTCAGTGTAGGTCCCACACGAGAGCAACATGTGGCAATCAGCCCAGCTCTGACCCAATCACCCAACCCCAGAATTCACAGGTGCTAAAGCAAAGTGGCAAAGAGAACATCTGAGCAGAAGGGCGTGTTCCAGGCACAGAGACAAAGCACTGGAAAAGGAATTTATTAAGCATTGGCTGTGGACCGGGCAGGGCACTAAGCATGGAAAAATAGAGACTGATCTATGCTGGTGAGGGGTGGAATGTGTGCGTTATTCAGTCATCTTAAGAAGGTCTTTCATGGGTCCCCAGAGAACCAAGAACTGGAATGTAATCTAGTTTATGTGGTTTCTTATTTTTTAGGGCAGCCTGGAAAGACAATCTAAGAACGAGTGGGAGGTAGATGGAAAAGTGTTGGAACCATGGCCATGCACTGACTCCTCCAGCGCCCAGCTAAGGCCAACCACCCCCCTGCCTCGATTGTTGTTAACATTTCAACCACAAGTCCCTGAACATATGCTTCTGTTGGAGTTAGCCTGACCCACCAAGCAGCTCAATAAATGTGGAACAAATGCATGGACAGGGGGCAGTAGTTGCCACCCACATGGTGGTCTGTGGTTTGCCGAGTACAATACCTGTATAATTTCATCTGAATCCATGTGAGGTAGGTACCACTATGGCTGTCATTAAAATGGGAGACCCCTTCCTGCCCTCAGGCCTGCTAATCTGCCTCCCAGGGAAGCCAGAGCTTCTTTTTCCCCACCCTGCCCCCAGCACTCTCTGTGTACTTGTAATAGCTGAACATGCCAGGATTGATCTTTGAGTGGGTGATGACAGGAGCGAAAGACTATTTCCCACACCACAAGCTACATCTGTGCCCAGGCCTCCAGCGAGCTGGAAATTTGTGTTCTGATTATATATATTGGGTATTTTTTAAACTCTGGGCCAGAATATTGTCAGTGTGAGATGTGAAATGTCAAACCACTCCAGGATCCTTGCCAAGAAAACCCCATTTGGGGTCACAAAGAGTCAGATATGACTGAAACTACTGAGAAACAACAAATATTCCATTCATTGGGCTAGGCCTTGAAGATAAAAAGGCCCAAGTGAAAAGCAGCATGCCCTCAAGGTCCTGCTGTGGGGATACAGCCCAGTTAAATACAAATAGAGTTAAGGAGAGAAAGAAAACTCACCAGGGAGGGATCACTGTTTGGAACTTTTTAATGACTTGGATAAAGACTTAGATGGCAGGTTTGTCAGTTTGCAGATGCCTGAGAATGATAACTAACACCCTGGAGGAGAGCTGAGATGCAGAAGTGTTTGAGCAGTCTGTAATACTGGGCCAAATCTCCTAATGGAAATTCAATAGGATAAACGTGAAGGTTTAAAAAAGCAAGCAACAAAACAGCTTCCTAAGGATGAGACGGGGGAAATGTGGAGAGATGGGAGTTAAGACCAAACAAAACTTGGGGGTTTTGTGGCCCACAAACTCCTTCTGAGAGGTCTTGTGATATTGCAGCTAAGAAAATAGGAGCCATCTGAGGTCGTATTAAAGAAAGAATCGTGTCTAAGATGGAAGAAGTGATAATCCTGCTTTCTTCTACCCTGGGGGGGTAAAGTCTGACATACTGTCCTCAGTTCTGTGCAGCACATTTTAGGAAGAATAATGTCAAGCTTCTGAGCTTTCAGAGGACAGCAAACAGGAGAGTGGAGGGCCCTCGAGATAATGCTCTATGTTAAGGAGCTGAAGTATAGCACTAGGGATATTTAGCTTGGCAAAGAAAAGAACCAGGGGGTGCATCAAAGCTGTCTTTAAGTATCTAAAGGATGAGCCTTCTTTTCCCAGGGACCCTGAGTATTCAAAGAGAGAATGTATCCCAAGTTTGGGTGGAATGGGGAGAATGTTTTGTTAATAACTATACTTGCTATATTTTCTTGGTAAATACCTTTTCCAAAAGATGATTGAGTTTGGCAGATAACAAATAGGAAATGCACTGATGGGGGCTTGTGAGCACTTGTATCTCTTGGTATCATTCCTAGAACTCTGATGAGAGGAGGGACCAGCCTCTCTGGTGACCAAATGGGCCAATTTAAATGAAAGTTGCAGAGGCAGCCCATGAGAGGGCACTGCAGCATCATGGGAGGAGGCATTGGACTTTGCTTGATCCAGAAGCATTGTATTGAGGTTGCAAAGAGGCCAAATTAGACTCAATGCAGGGGTCTTTTAAGTGAGGTTAGACCTCTCCCCAAAGGGTGGTGGATAGACTTCAGGGGGTTCATGGTCTTGGATGGGGAAAAAATTACATTTTTGTTCTCTCTAACCTGTAACTGACACTTGGCATTTCTATCAATTATTTAAATACTTTGCTTTGAGAAGGGACCGGTAGGCTTCCCCCAACGCCAAAGGGTCTATGACAAAAAAAAGGTCAAGAACCCCTGGCTTAATGTCAAGCACCTTTCAGTGACAGTGTCTGGAGGTTTCATCTTCCTCACTGGGGCTTTCTTCTCTGTAAAGTGGGGTGAGTGGAGTAAGCTGCCTGGGAAGCTCCATGGGGGCCCTCAGACTAAATGGCCTCCAAGACCCCTTCCCACATCAAGATCCTATGATGTTATCTTTCCAGGGATGGCCAGGTGGTGCCACAGAGCTGAGTTCAAATCCAGCATCAGACATTGACTGGTTATGTAACACTGGGCAAGTTATATCATGTTTGCTTGCCTCCCTCATCTGTAAAATGGGTATAATTCCTATACCCACCTCCCAGGGTTGTTGTGAGGAACAAATGAAATAATGCTTTATAAAGCGCTCAGCACAGAGACAGGCACATAATAGGTACAATATAAATGCTAGCTATTTTCCATCATCACCACCATCATCATCATCATCATCATCAATCTAAGGCTGATAATAGCTGAAAACAGTTGTTTCCTTTCTTTCTTTTCCCTTTCAAAGTACTTTATATCCATCATCTCAGAGGACCTTCAACACACCCCTGTCATATGGGCAGGTGGCACAAGCATGACCTGATTTTACAAGTGAGGAAGTCCAGACTTGTGCAGGCACAGTAGTCAGTCCCTGGCCACCCAGTCAAGGCTCTCCTCTTGTCAAGGTCAGCAGCCTTTCCACTGCTCTGCCCTCACTTCTGGATGGTTGGGAGATGTCAAAGGGAGGCTGCCAGCTCCTTCTGCTCATTTTCCCTGGCACACAAAGGGGTGATGCTCATAAATGCCACCAGAGCTCTGGGGTCAGATGCTCCAGGTTCCAGGCTCAGCCCCTGCCTCCTGGGGGCTTCATCCCATAAGTGGGACCTTGGGCCAGGTCCTTCTCCTGCTCCTTAGTTACCCCACATGTAAAATGAGGTGGAAATAGACTGGATGACTGTGAGGGTCCCATGTAGCTCAAGCATCCTGAGATCATTCTGATTGGCTTGTAAGGATACTTGCTGCTGGTATTTAGAATGACTGGATTTTCCCTAATCAGGCCACACTGATTAACATTCAGATGCATAGAGGGATGGCAGCTATGACATTCAGTATTTCACTTTCAGGTCTCCCAGCTGGGGATTACAAAGGCCTCCTGGGGTAATGCCAGGTTGTCTAAAATTTTGCCTTCTTCCTTTTCTCCTCCCTCCCTCCCTCCCTCCCTTCCTTCCTTCCTTCTTTCCTTCCTCTCTCCCTCCTCCCTCCCTCTTTCCCTCCCTCCTTCCTCCCTCTTTCCCTCCCTCTTCCCTCCCCCTCTTCCTTCCTTCCTTCCTTCCTTCTCCTTCCTTCCTTCCTTCCTTCCTTCCTTCCTTCCTTCCTTCCTTCCTTCCTTCCTTCCTCTCTCCCTCCTCCCTTCTTCCCTCCCTCCCTCCCTCCCTCTTTCCCTTCCTTCCTTCCTGTCTCCCTTCTTTTCTCCCTCCCTTCCTTTCTTCCTTCCCTATCACTTTCCTTCCTGCCATCTTTCTGGTTTTCCCTTTATCTGGATTGGGAGTCAGAGCAGCAGGATCCACCTCCTCCCTCCCCTCACTCCTAGGGGGCCTAGTGGAGAATGTAGTCTTGGAATCAGGAAGGCAGGATTCTTCACATTCTGTCTCGGGTTTTCATCAGGCTTGGTGCTGGCCAAGTCATTTAGCGTCTCTCAAGTTCAGTTTTCCCATGCATAAAAAGAGAATAATTACAGTGCTTACTTAAAGTGTTGTCCTGATGCTTAAATGCGATCACAGATATAAAGAACTTCCCAAACCTTAAATCACTATGTAATGAGGCCAGCTGCTGCTGCTGCTGCTGCTGCTTTGTAATAATAATAACAACAACACCTATATTACTTTGGGCAAGTTGCTTAACCTCTGGAGACTAATTTTCTTCCTCTATAAAGTGAAAAGGTTGGATTAGAGAGCTCCAAGGCCCCCTCCCACCCCAACTCTCTGATCCACCTTCTTTTGGATTCCTAATGGCACCAAGAAGACAATCTTCTTCTCTTGGTTAATGAACAATGACACCTCCACCCTGTAGCCCTCCAGGGATGACCCCTGTCCCCCCTGTCCCACCTCTCCGATCCTCTGGCCTGCTAGGTAGCTCCAGGCTGAATGACAGAGAGCAGAAGTGACCTTGGGCGGCCACAGGCACCCAGCTCATGGTTGGAGCTATTGACAGTCAACAGTCACAGGAGTTGTCTCAGCTGGGAGAAGGTGGAGGTTGGCAGGCAGGTGTGTCTCCTTCTGGTTCTGACTATTGTCAAATGGATGTTTACTATAAATCATTCTGTGTTGATTCCTATCTGCTCCAAAGACATTCAAGAAGGAACTTGGCCTGTGTATCTGATGAGGGCCATCCCAGCTTTGGATAAATCTCTGACCTCTTCAGACATCCCTGGACTAGGGGTGTGCAGGAGACAGGATGCTTATCACTGTGAAGGGGGAGCCATCGACCCAGGGTTGTTTGGAAAAAAAAAAGTGAATTCACATGCCTGTATCAGGCTTCAGCCTTTGGAGAAACATTTAATTAAGAAAGAAAATGACAGTGAACCTCCCCCTCAGTATTTGTCCCTGACCCCTAAATCTGCAGGCTCCCCCTCCACAAGCCCCACCAAGGTGTGTCACTGTGTTCTTTTCTCCCTTGGAAACCCAGCAATGGATGCATGTGGGTTGGGGAGGTAGCAGCACCAACTGGTAGGATTTCCATGGCAACCAGGAAGTCTCCCTAAGTTGTGACACCTTTGCTCCACTGGAAAGAGCTCTTTGTTCCCTTGGATGGCTCCAGCATGACTTAGTGGAGATGGAGGTGGAGAGGGACATCCCTGACAGTGTGGTTACCCAAGGCAGAAGGACGAGTGGCTTTGGAAATTCATCTCAAAGGAGAGACAAAAGGCTGTCACATGGGATGCAGGACCTAGGGCAGGGGAATCTGAGCTCAGATGCCACCACAGACAAGTCCTTTAATTACGCTGAACCTCTCTTTTCTCATCCATAAAATGGGAATAATAATATCCAGAGTACCTCCCTTACAGGATTGTTATGAGGATCATAGCAGATAATACACAGAAAGGGGTTTTTGTTTGTTTGTTTGTTTTTAAGCCCTAAAGTTCTTTGTTTTAACTTGAACCAGACCTATGTTCTTACTTCGGTCATCAATTTCCTTATCAGGCAATCAACTGATTTAGAACCAGAAGGCACCTCAGAGGAAGACTGCTGTTTGGAAAGGAAAAAATAATTTTCTACAAATGCAGATCAACTCCTGCTCTGCAATGTATGGTTTTATAGTTTCCCAAGGCCCAGAGATGTTAGTACTTGGCCCTAGTGTCACACAGTTAGTGTAAGAATTTGAATCTAAGAGACTGTCTATCTACTAAAGACCTCTGAACCATAGTGGTAGGGCCCCCGGCTTACAGCCAGGAAGACTTGAAGCTGGGTTTGGCTTCAAACACTTCCTAACTGTGTGATCCTGGGTGTGTCCCTCCCCGTCTCTGAATCTCAGTTTCCTCATTTGCCAAATGGAGTTATTAATGGTACCTTCCTATCAGACTTGATCAAATAAGATAGCATTTGTACAGTTCTTTGCAAGTCTTAAAGAATTTTCAAGTTCTAGTTATGATTATTATTAGGTAATAGTTACCTCTTCATATATATATATGTCATTTAAAATATTGATTATTTTTCCTTTTTAGTTTTCAACATTCATTTTTATAAGATTTTGAGTTCTAAATTTCTCCCCTTCCCTCACCTCCCCCCTCCCCAAGACAGCAAGCAATCTGATGTGGGCTATACCTGTATAATCCTATTAAACATATTTCTACATTAGTCATGTTGTGAAGAAGAATCCACAAGAAAGAAAGAGAAATAGCTTCAATCTGCATTCAGACTCCACAGTTCTTTCTCTGGATGTGGATGGCATTCTCCATCATGAGCCTTTTGGAATTGTCTTAGATCATTGCATTGTTGAGAAAAGCTAAGTCTATCAAAGTCAGTCACTGCACAATGTTGCTGTTACTGTGTACAATGTCCTCCTGGTTCTGCTCGTGTCGGTCAGCGGCAGTTCATTCAGATCTTTCTAGTTTTGTTTTTTTTTTTTCTGAAATTCACCTACTCATCATTTCTTATGGAACAATAGTATTTCACTACATGCATAGACCACAACTTGTTCAGCCATTCCCCTATTGATGGGCATCCCCTCCATTCTCAACTCTTGGCCACCACAAAAAGACCTAATATAAATATTTTTTGTATATGTGGGTCCTTTTCCCATTTTATTATCTCTTTGGGACACAGCCCTAATAGTAGTATTGCTAGGTCAAAATTTTATACAGTTTTATAGCCTTTTGGTCATAGTTCCAAATTGCTCTCCAGAAGGGTTGGATCAGTTCACAACTCCACCAACAATGCATTAGTGTTTCAATTTTCCCACATATCCTTCAACATTTATCATTTTCCTGTTTTGTCATGTTAGTCAATCTGATAATTTTGATGTGGTACCTCAGAGTTGTTTTAATTAGCATTTCTCTAATCAACAGTGATTTAGAGCATTTTTTTCATATGACTATAGATTGAATTTCTTCATCTGAAAACTGCCTGTTCATATCATTTTACTATTTATCAATTGGGGAATGACTTGTACTCTTACAAATATACATATATATTATATTCTTATGAATATATGTATATACTTCATAAATTCTTATAAATTTTATAGTTCTCTATATATTTTAGAAATGAGACCTTTATCAAAGACATTGGCTGTAAAAATTGTTTCCCAACTTTCTGCTTCCCTTCTAGTCTTGGTTGCATTGGTTTTGTTTGTGCAAAAAACCCTTTTTAATTTAATGTAATCAAAATTATCCATTTTGTATTTCATAATTTCTCTATCTCTTGTTCAGTCATAAATCCTTCCATTCTCCATAGATCTGACAGGTAAACTATTCTTCACTCTCTTAATTTGCTTATAGTCTTGACCTTTATGTCTAAATCATATACCTATTTTGACCTTGTCTTGATATACAGTGTAAGATGTTGGTCTATGCCCAGTTTCTGCTATATTATTTTCCAATTTTCCCACCAAATTTTGTTAGGTAATGAGTTCTTATCCTAGAAGCTGGAGTCTTTGAATTTATCAGATAGTAGATTACTATAGTCATTGACTACTGTGTCTTGTACCTGACCTATTCCACTGATCCACCACTCTATTTCATATCCAGTACCAAGTAGTTTTGAGGATTGCTGCTTTATAGTACAGTTTTAGATCTGGCACAGCTAGGCCACCTTCCCTTGCATTTCTTTTCATTAATTCCCTTGATAATCTGGACCTTTTGTTCTTCTAAATGAAAAAATAATATTATTAACAGAATGGTTAAAAGATGGCTAGCAATAGAATGGCAAGTCAGGAAGAAATAACTATTCCTGGCAATTTTCATTGATAAAAGACTCAATTGCTCAAGAAGCCCATGAGCCTGTCCCCACATCTTCACACATTCACCCAAGCATTCATTCATTGAACATTTATTAAGAATTCATTGTGTGCTTTGCTCAAGGTAGTGTAGCTACCAAGTATTCCAACCTGGAAGAGACCTTGAGGATCCCATAGACCAACCTTCAAATTTTACAGATGAGGAAACAGAGGTTCAGAGACGGGGAAGGGACTCATATAGGGTGAGGAAGGAACTTTAGAAGTAGGACACAAACTCAGATCCAATGTTCTTTCTACTGAGCCAATTGCCAATTGTCAGGTAATTAATTGATCTATAACTAAAAAGTACCTCATAGACCATTTTCCTGATGAAGAAACTGAGGCCCAGAGAAGTAAGACTTGTCCAAGGTCACCTAGATCAGTGGGAGAGCTGTGATATGAAGGTACATCTGGCTGAAATTCCAGAACTCTCTCTATTGTACTGAACTACTCCTGCCTCTGTCAAGACTTTGCAAACCAATGTGCCATCCAACCTCAGCACCAATAACTTTGGGTTTTGGACCGACCAAATGAGAGTCCCCAACTTGTCTCAGCCAACTGAAAAGCTGCCGGTGCTGGACCCCTGGAGCATCCTTAGAATCTGTGGCATTTCTGTGCTTAGACAGGAAATGAAAGGAAAGCTGTTTGTTTTCCCAGTATCACCCTGTAGCCAAAGCAGGAATGAGAAGCAATCATCCGTAAAACAATGTCTTTCCATAGCCAGAAGAGGGAAGAGCACCAGAGCATGCACAGGTGCACTACATTTATTTTCATCACTTTTTAGGCCTCCTTTTGGTTTTGTTTCCATCTGTGCATTTACTCTCTGGCTGAACAACTTAGGGACAGATCTCTTCTCTGCTGTTGGTATCCTGGCAGGGACAGTAGAGATCAGAAGATCTTGAGGTCAGAGACTAACGCCTGGAAGGGATTTGGAGGGTGAAGAATCCTAGATCTTACTCTGGAAAGGCCATCTAGCCTAACTTTCCATTTTACAGAGAAGGAAACTGAAGGCCAGAGGTCAAGTGACTCACCCAAGGTCCCACCTACAAATAGTAAGTAGCAGCGACAGAATTCAAATCCCAGTTTGCACAATCCAAATCTAGGGCTCTTTCTACCATATCACACTCAATAGAAACTGGAATGAAAAAATAAATTCAATATATTGCCTGAAAACTTAGGGCCATATCACTTTTTTTAAAGCCTAGGCTTGAATGAAGACCACAAAATGGCATACTCTGTGTGGCTACATTTCTCCCCCCCCCCCGCCCTGTTCTTTGAAACAGCATTTAGGGTTAGGGATAGTTATTATAGAATTAACATTCAGCACTGTACAGAAATAAGGTGGCATAGCATGATAGAACAAGAATGATGAATTTGGCATCAGAGGACCTGTGCTCAAATTCTGACTCTGACAGCTACTACCTGTGTTACTGTAAGCAAGTTATTTCCACCTATAGAAATCTCAGTTCTTCATCTTCAGAATCGACAGGATAATCTGTAAGGTATCTCCCCCCTACCCACCTCTAAATCACCAATCCTACCAGTGTTCAAGTGGCACAGATGTCCTCATCATAATCCCAAAGGATTGAATTTTAGGATCTTCCAGACACGCCAGGCTATAGGTAGTGATGCATTAGGATTGATAACTGTCATAAGCAAGAAAAGGGCCCAGTTCATGGAAGCAATTGAGGGCATCAAGGACCAGGAAGATATCACAGGTCAAAGCAAGCAGGTTCATTGCCCAGGAAGCTGAGAACTGGTGAGCCTTGTACCAGTGAAGAAGATTGGTTGAGCAAGGCTGAGCTGACTCAGTCTCACCCCTCTCTTCTTCACTTGATGCCTGCAGGTAAACCTGGTCCCCCATGGGGATAAGGATCATTTCACAATATCCACTTGAACCTAGAGAAAGCTCCTTTGTCAATCCTCGGCATGAAGACCCAACCTTGAGCCTGTAAAATTCTAGTTCCACAGACAGAGCACAGGAAAAAGAGGGAAAAGAAAGCCAGAGGGTATTTCAGTTATCTGTATTGACATGACTTTTATTTTTTCTTGGTTGTCTAAAGCTAAGATTGTGGGGAAGAAAGGGACTTTTTTACTTTTTGAAAAATTCTTATTCTCCAGGGTTTACAATTTAACAAAGAATGGTGAAAGCAGTTTTATTCTTTTTATTTATATTTGAAAGATTTAATTTTAAAACCTTGAATTCCAGATCCATTCCCTTCCTCCCTTGTTACTCACTCCTGCTGGGAAGATAAGCAATTCAGTATATGTTGTACATGTCTAGCTATGCAAAACATTACCATAGTAGATATATTGTAAAAGACTGGCTATATTTCCCTCCCACCCATCCCACCCCTCACATGGTCCATTCCCTACTTTGATCCTGTCCCTCTTCAAAAATGGGTGCCTCCAACCTACCCTCCCCCCAGCATGCCCTCCCTTCCATCATCCCCCCTGTCATCCCCCACCCCCCCTACTCTCCTGCATGGTGAGATATCCCATTTAGTATGTATGTCATTCTCTCCCTGAGCCAAATTCAATGAGAATACGGTTTTTCCTTTGGGCCTTCCTGTTCTTCCCCTACAACCACTTCCCCTTGCCTCTTCTACATGAGATAGTTTACCTCTCCCAAGTCTCTTCCCATCTACTCACCACATTCCTCTCTCACCTCTTAACTTCACCCCTAAGTATGATCCCTTCCCACCAAATTCAACCTGTGCCCTCTATCCATGTGTACCTGTAAACATATATACACACATTCACATATGTATTCATATGCCCATATACCCTTCTTCAACTATTTTCATACTGAGAAAGGTTTCATCAGTCACATTATTGTTTTTCCATGTAGGAATGTAAAAAGTTCAACTTTGATAAGTTGCTTTTGATTTCTTTTCCCTGTTTACCTTCTCAAGCATCTCTTGCTTCTTGTGTCTGAATGTCAAATTTTCTATTCAACTCTGGTTTTTTTCCTCAAGAATGCTTGAAAGTCCTCTATTCCACTGAATGACCATATTTTCCGCTGAAACAAAATACTCAGTTTTGCTGGGTAGATGACCCGTGGGTTCATTCCCAGTTCTTTTGCCCTCTGGAATATCATATTCCATGCCCTTCCATCCCTCAGTGTAGAAGCTGCCAGGTCCTGTTCTATTCTGATTGTGTTTCCACAATATTGAAATTGTTTCTTCCTGGCTGCTTGTAATAGTTTCTCCTTGATCTGGGAACTCCAGAACCTGGCTATAATATTCCTAGGAGTTTTCTTTATGGGATCTTTTTCAGGAGGTGATCAGTGTATTCTTTCAACCTCTATTTCCCCCTCTGGGTCTAAAACATCAGGGCAATTTTCCTTGAGAATTTCTTGAAGGATGATTTCTAGATTCTTTCTTTGATCATGGCTTTCAGGTAGTCCAATAATTTTTAAATTATCTCTCCTGGATCTATTTTCCAGGTCAGTGGTTTTTCCCATGAGATATTTCACATTACCTTCTATTCTTTCAATTGCTTGGATCTGTCTAACAGCATCTTGATTTTTCATAAGGTCATTGGCTTCCATTTGCTCCAGTCTAACTCTGAAGGAATGAATCTTCTTAGTGAGCTTTTGAGATTCTTTTTCCATCTGGCAAAGTTGGCTTTTTAAGGCATTCTTCTTCTCATTGTCTTTTTGAGCCTCTTTTGCCACTTGAGTTAGTCTATTTTTTAAGATGTTATTTTCCTCAGTCAGCCTGTTGACTCTTATTTCCTGATTTTCTTGCATTGTTCTCATTTCTTTTCCCAGTTTTTCCTCCACTTCTCTATTTGGTTTTCAAAATCCTTCTTAAGCCCCTCTGTGGCATGTATCTAGTTCATATTTTTCTTGAAAGCTTTTGGTGCAGGAGTTCTGACTTCATTGTCTTCCTTCTGTTCCATGCTTTGATTCTTTTTGTCCCCAAAATAGGAGTGTAGTGTTGAATTGCTGAACTTGCTTTGCTTCCTTTGCTTGCTCATGTTGCCCCTGAATAACTTGACTCTTGAGCTTTTTGTCACAGTAGAACTCTGCTTCCAGAGAGGAAAGCTTTGTCCCAAATTGCTGGGGTTTTCTCAGCTGCCAAAACTATTAGTTGGCTGCCCTCTCTGAAGCCCCCACAAGCTTTGATTCACTGGTCATGCACCCCAGGACCTCTCCCCAAAGCAGCAATCCAGATCCAAGCAGGTTAAAGCAAGAGCAATTACCCCTCAGACTGGTCACTTGGTCCCCCTATAATATGCAGGCCAGGAGCTCTGAAGCAGCCATGTGGTGGTGACTGCACAGCTGCCACCCTCAGCTGCTTCTCCCTCTGGGGGCAGAGGCCAGACCACTCTCCTGGATTCCCTGTTCCCAAAGTCCACTGATCTCTCACTTTGTCTTTGGCATTTATGAGTTAATAATAATGAAAACTTCCACAGCTGCTGGTGATACACTCTCCCAATGTCCCTCTAGCAGAGGCTGGTAGGGGTGCCCTGAGGCTAAAACCTCAGGCTTACTCAGGTCTGGGCTGTGCTCCCAAAGCCCTGCTCTGGCCCCTTCCTGTCAGTCTGCAGGGCTGTCTTCAGTGGGAGGCTAGTTTTTCTCTGTTTGTTTAGAGTAACTTTTTATATGTATTGGAGGAGGTGGGAGTGGGAGCTGCAGAAGTCCTGGTTCTCCTCCACCATCTTGGCTTTACCCCTCTCGTCATTCTTTTCTTAAAATTAAATTTTACTTTTTTCTTGTATTTCCACATTAGTACTTCACTTGGCAAATTCTCTAGGTAATAATAGTAGTAGCATTTATAACTAGCATTTGCATAGCACTATTTTATTATTATATTACTATATTTTCATAATAACTATTACCTCATTTGATAATCACAACCTTGGGAGGTTGGTACTATTATAATCCCTATTTCACAGTCAAATAAACCTGCTCCCAGATGTCCCAGACCTAGTAAATGCCTGAGGCCATATTTAAACTTAGATCTTCCTAACTGCAAGCTGAGTACCCTCTCTAGATCTGTGTAGAGGACTTTGGGGGCCTAGCTCTGTGCTATATCCTTCTTTCTGACACTCTGACATCTTGGCTACACCCCTCTAATCATGCTGAAGTGGGCAGAAGGCAAGTTCCTTTCTGCCAAACACTGACTACACGAAAGATCATCACAAGTAATGAATCTTAAGTAAACCCATTTATCCAAATACACAGTAAACAGAAATGGGGGTGGTGGGGGTGGGGTTACACAGATTAGAATATGCCAGAAAATATACAAAGGAGATCTCTTTCAACAGAAGCAAGAGATCTCAGCTCAATGGAGAGGATTCACTGAAGGAGCAGTATCATCTCCAAAGTCCCCAGGAAGGGAAGCAGAAAACCAGAGGCAAGTAAGTGGAGCAATCAGCTTCCCCTACGTGTTTGCAGTTTCCCCTTCCCTTCCCACCCCTTCCTCTGTTTCTCTCCTGAAAGTGTCCTCTGTCCATGATCTCTCTCAAAAGAAGCTCTGGGACCCACTCTGCCCCTGACATACTTACAGAAATAATTTCCTCTTCCGTGTATGCAAAACACACAAGGCTTGGTTGGAAACCTGGTTACACATAGTAAGTGTTAAATCAATGCTTGCTGATTTATTGATTGTCTAGAGACTGGTGAGTGTAAAGGCTCAGAGAGGCAAAAAAATGTCCCTTGAATATGGAAGACCACAAAGCACTTGACTCTGTAATAATTTCTTAATACTTAAAAAAAGTGTGATTCGACCAGTTAGGCAGCCCCTCCAGTAACACTGAATCTGGGGCTTCTGTGACTCAGCAGAGGCTCTAGGAGCAGCTGTGGTTAAAGCATCCATCCCCTGGGGCTGAACCTCTGCACACTTAGCCAGGTAGATTATCATCTCCGGAAGGGATGCCATTCCAGCTGGGCAGGACCAGCCTGTGGAAGCCTGTCATGCATCAGGTGCAGGCTCCAAGTACCCACCAGAAGAGGGCTGTAGGGGAGGGACCAATAGTCACCCTACATCTAATACTTTATGGATACAGCGCAGGAGCCCTGGGAGATAATTGGGTGAAGGGATTCACAGAACCAGAAACATAGGAGAAAACTTTGACTGTCCAAGCTGGATGCAGAAGGAATCCTTTCTAAATCAATCCAGCTCAATTCACCAAATAATTGTTTCTTAGGCACTTTGTATGTACCAAGCACAGGGATGAGCACTGAGTTTACAAAGACAGAAATGGAAAAACCCTTTCTGCCCTCAGGGAACTTGGATTCTTCTGGAAGGAGGAAATAGTATATATTTCTTTAGTACCTCCTATGTGGAAGACAGGGCAGCTAGGTGGTACATTGGGTAGAGCATAGGACTTTGAATTAGGAAGACATTTGCTAGCTGTGTGATCCCGGGCAAGTCACTTAACCTTGTTGGCCTCAGTTTCCTCATTTGTAAAATGAGCTGGAGAAGGAAAAGGCAAACCACTTTTATCTTCGTCAAGAAAACCCTAAATGGGGTCACAGTCAGATTACAACTGAAACAACTTAATGCCCCCACTAATAATGTGGAAGCCACTGAGGATGAAAGTGAAGTGACTTGCTCACATTGCCAAAGGACTGTGTTCATCCAGCTACATACCTTATGTCTTTTTTTTTAATTTTTAATTTAATTTAATTTTTGTGTGGCTTCTTTAGGACAGCAGCAGTCAGTAGTGCTACCTATGGCATTGCCCTACATTACTCAGGTGTCTTCCTATCTTGTGCAGCCTCTTGCTTGTTCAGTCAATGGGATTACAAGAAAACACTAAAAGATGGTATTGGCTATCACAGGCAGAAAGAAGTGCCCCCACCAGGGGTATCCTTGAACATTTTAAGGGCTTGCATACCACTACTCCTATACTCTGCAATGTTTCTTGTGTCTCTTCTCTCATTTCTCTTTCAAAGGCCACTGTCCTAGTACTAGCCCTCATTTCCTACTTCCTGGACTACTGAAGTATTCTCTGAAGAGCTTGTCCTGCCTCTACTTTCCCTCCCCTTCTGTCTTCAGTCCCTCTTCACACATTACCAGATTAATCTTCCTTCTTAATGAACCTAGTCATGTCATTCCTCTACTCAAAACTTGCCAGAACCTGGATGACCCAGACCATGAGAGAGATGCAGAGTGTTGCCTTTCCCTTTTAATATTCTTTCCTCCTCAAGCGCTAGCCTGAGCTCACCTTCCTGTGACCCTACTGAGCTAGTCCTTTACATGTTTTCCTTAGCCAGGGTTCTGCCTTTCCTTAATGCCAAATGGCCCTAGACCAGACATTCTGGCTTATCTGTTCTAGTCTACTCTCTTCTGGTATATGCAGCTACCTACTCTGTGCAAAAAAATCAGAGTTGGGTATGGGGTGGCAGGTTCTAGTCAGACTGAGAGCAATGCTCCCAGCCCCAAATGCTTGCTTGTGAAAGGCTGGAAGGCTCTTTTTTTGAATGACTCCAAGAAAAGGCAATCCCACCAGCTCCCAGGCAGCCCTTTGGGACAGCTCCATACGGTAAGATGGTTTTTCTAACATCAAGCCCTATTGCTTCTGGGTCTTCTCTCTGGGACTGAACTGACCAAGCCCAGTTCAACCTCCACATCACAGCCCATATCATCAGCTGTGCCAACAGGTTAGCTCATTCTTAAAAAGACTGGGCAAGAGTCACTTGGTTTTGAAAAAATGCCCAATGAAGGTGGCCCAGCTTCACTCATAAAAGAGTCCCTTCTCCCATATCAGCCTTGATGACCTCTGGCACCATGAACAGGGAGCTTCAATTTCAATTCAGTTCAGTTTGAATGTGAGGAGCTTGGCATCTGCCAGGCGCTGGGGAAAATGGTAGCTATGCTTTAACATTCGCAAAGCATCTTCTATCTGCTACCTCATTTGACCCTCATCACAATCCTCTGCCATTTGTGCTTCCATTTTATAAATGAAGAACCTGGGCCTGGGAGAGGTTAAGAAGCTCTGGGTAGAATTTGAACTCAGATCTTTCTGACTCCAGGTTCAGCACTTTATTCACTGAGCCACCTAGCTGAGTAAGACAGTAAGACAGCTTCTTCTCTCAGATAGCTTACAGTGTACAGCATGATGAAAGGGATTTATACAGGTAAACACTAATATCACACACAATAAAGATAAAATAATTTAGGGGAGGGGAGCACTGCCCAACCGCAATCTTGTGCGTTTTAAATCTGAAGAAGGAAGTTCTGCCTGAAGCCATGAAAGGAGCTGACTGAGTCTGGGCTCCCCTGGGTCACTGGGATCTTGCCCATCTCCCTTTTCTGCCTATGGCGGCTCTTCCAAAGGAAGCCTGTGAGGTCACGCAGGCCTGTCCCCCTTCCAGCCACTTTGCCCAGTAGGCTTTCGGGTCATTTTTGAAAAGTAAAAGTTCTTTCCTTACTTATTTCCAGTATCCTTTCCCCTCCCCTCCCCTCTCCCATCCCAGAGCTCCAGACCAAATAACAAATAGAATCTTTTTTTTTTTTTTTAGAAGAAAACCAAGTCAGGACAAGTTCTTGATACACTGAAAAAGCCTGAAGACGTGAGGCCCTACGGCGCCCCCACCTCCACCCGGGCTGGGCGGTCTGCTCATCTCCCTTCCTTTGCGTCTTGTAGGATCTTGACAATTTTGCCACATTCGCTTCGGATTTTCGGTCTGTGACTGTTCTTTCCGTTTCTTTGCAGGTCAGTAGTATAGGAGGAGCTCGGGCTTCCTGCTAGGGCACCAGGAGCCGCAGGCAGAGAAGAGAGGGCCAGTCAATCGCTAGGCGACACGGGGCAGTTGGTGGCCTTCCTGCCGGGAACGCTCTCCTCGAGTCTCTGCAAAGCAATTGGAGGAAGTCGGGCTGCGGCTTTGTTTGGACAATGCAACCAGAGCCCTTAGGAAAGGGGCACAGCCCCACTGTGGCCTAACCGCCTCGGGCATCATGTTTCAGCCCACAAGTATCGGTAAATAGTCCTCGGTCAGGGAGGGTGATGCCAACGAGGCATCAGTAGGGCAGCAATGGTCTGGTGTGGTTCTTTGCCCATTGTTCCAGGGAGAGTGCCCGAGGAAACGGCAGCATCCTAGGGCTAGAGCGGGAGGAGTGCAGAGGCTGGACAGACCAGCTGAAGAACGCTGCTTGGCCTCAGACCCAAGAGCGAAGAGACTTGGCGGTGTTCGCGCAGGCGGTAAGCGCCCAAACTGCGATTCGAACCCAAGACTTTGGATTCCAGAGCCGGTGACAAAGACCGCCAGCACTCTGTTCTCCCCACTTTAACATCGACACTTTCCTTATTTATTGGTTCATGCAACCTCGTTATTCATAAAGCCTCCTCTAATTTTGTTTGCTGAAGAAATATGAGGGCCCAGTCTCCTCAGACAATTCCTCCCTCCCTCCCTCCCTCCTTCCTTCCTTCCCTCCTTCCTTCTTTCCTTCCCTCCTTCCTTTTTCTTCCTTCTTTCCATTCATTTAATTCATTCAGTAAGGTTAATATGTAAGAGCTTAGAACAGGGGTGGGGAACTTGTGACCTTGAGACCACAAGTGGCCTTATAGGCCCTTGGGTGCAGAATTTTGACTGAGTCCAAGTTTTACAGAACAAATCCTTTTATTAAAGGGTATTTGTCCTGTGAAATTGGATTCAATCAAAAGGCTGCACTTGAGTACCTAGAGGGCCACATGTGGCCTCAAGACTGAAGGTTCCCCACCCCGACTTAGAGTTGAAAGGAGACTTATGAGTTGTATTACCCAAAAGCCCCATTTTACAGAGGAAGAGATAAGGCTCTAAGACGTTCAATGACTTGTCCATGGTCTCACAGGTTTTAAGGACAAAGCTGGAATTCAAAATCAGGTCATTGGACTCTTTTCAAGAACTTTTCACTAAATCCAAAACTTAAAAAGAAGATGGTCCTTGCCTGGAAGGGACTTCACTTCTCCTGAGGGATACAGATAAACAAATACAATACAATTTGGGGAGGGGAAGATCTTTGACAATTCAGGGAATGCGGCAAAAATCTGCCCTTTAGGAGAAGGCAGTCATGAAGGAAATCAGGGATCTCATGAGGCAGGAAGGAATCAGGGCAGAGGCTGGAGATGCAATGCTGAATGGAGAGCGTGTTAAAGAAGAGACATGTAAAAAAAAAAAGTCTTGAAATGTAGCTGGAGCCAGAGTGAAAGCTTTAAGGCAAAGAGGAGCCACAGAAGCCTGTTGAGCAGGGGAGTGACAAGATCAGACCTACATTTTAGGAATACCAATTTCTCAGCTACATGGAGGATGAATTGAAGAAACATGAGAGAGAAAGCAGAGAGTTAAATAGGAGTATCTGATAAGAGTCCCAAAGAGAGATTATGAGTGATGGGACTGGGGTAGGACTGTGTTGCTGCTATCATCAGGTTGTCAAATTTACAGAGGGCCCAAAGCTAGGATGGTTCAAAATGATTGAGAGAACAGTGCCTGATCTCGAGATCACAGACCAGTCAGAGGAGCATTGCAATATTCCAGGCAAAAAGGGGCAAAGGTTTGAACTAAACTGGTGAGTATGTGAGCAGAAAGAGAAGGGGAAGGATGGGAGGGAGACTATGAATGACAGAACAAACAAAACTCCGGTTGAGGAGGTAGGAGATTGAGGAGCAGGGAGGTGTTGAGAATGGGTCAAAGGTGGCAACCCGGGATCATTGAAAGGGTGACCCTGCAGAAGCAGGGAAGTGAAGGAGTGGGCTGGCTTTGAGCTGAATCATGGCATTGTAGAACTTGACAACTGGAAAGAACCTCAGCCATCCAGTACAAACCACCCTGCAAAGGCATTCATATACTTGATGAGTGATCCATCAGAAGGCCTCTTGAACTAGCACATTCTACTGGGGGAGAGCTAATGACTGGGCAAAGACAGCACATTTTCTTTTAAATATGTTGAGATTTAAATGTCAATAAGATATCCTGTGGGAATGGTCAATAGGAAGATGGTGGAGGACTGGAATCAAGAGATGGGAAAGAAGGTCAAGTTCATGATTTCAAAAGCCCCTTTCTACATGAATGCTCTTTGACCACTTCAAAGTTTCTGATTGGAAACTTTACGAAAACCATTTTATTTTTACCATTTAGTATAGGGCAAGGATTTTTACATTTAAGGATCATTTCTTTCTCTTGTACCATCGATCAGGAGTGGAGAAACCAGATGGTTCTTTACCATTTATTTAACTGAACATCTGTTCCTGGTCACCCAATGACCTGAGTTTAAAGCCTTAAGTTAACAAAAGCAAAACAGACCTTTGGGACATTTTAGATTTATGAAGAGCTAGCAATCATGCAAGATATGAAGGAGGGAAAGAAGTGAAGGATGGGGGAAGAAAGGAAGGAGGGATGGAAAAAGGAAGTAAAGATTGAAGGAAGGGGGGGAAGGAAGGAAAGAAGGAGGGAGGGAGGGAGGGAGGGATGGAGGGGAGGAAAGAGGTAAAGAAGGGGATAGAGACAGAGATAGAGCCTTTATTGAAAGCAAGTCCTTTGAGTTGTAGTTCCCTCTGACAAGGATTTCCCTTTTGCTACTAATTTACATCTGATTTATAAGACCTTCTTTTTGACCTTGGCACAGACTAGCCATAAACCAATCTAAGGCCTAATTTCCCATCTTAAGATTCTAAGGCACACACTTAAACCTAGCATGGGGCAGCCTGTCCCAGCAGGTAGACAGATGTCCATGCAGCAGTTAACATCTCAGGTAGCTGTTTAGAACTACTCAACTCGTTAATGTAAGCCGGATTTAAATAAACACCAAGTCCAGCTGGTCCAATTCTCTTTCCAAACCCACAAGATCCCTTCACCAGAATAGTAAACAGCTTTTGATGGTGCAAATTATTTGAGCTTTGACTGTTTTATCCACTGATGCCTGATGTCAAAGCCAGTCACATACAAGGGCAGTCACACACAGATAAATAGCACACAGATCCCATTGGTGGAAAGTGATGCACTCAGTCAAGGCATTGAGGCCTGGATGGATATCTGAGAGACTCCCCGTGAGCAACATGCAGATGTAGAATAAAAAGTAAGGGAAAGAAAACATAATTGTAAAATATCCGTGGAAATGGTCTTTGAGATAGGCAAGAACTGAGAAGAAAGTGGCACCCATTGACTGGGGAGCTGCTGAGTGTGCAATTGTGCAGAGATGTAAAAGAATAGTATTGTCATAAAAATGACACATATACACAAAATTTGGAAACATTTGGAAGGACCTCCACCATCTAATGTGGTTCCACAAAGTTAGCAGAACCAGGAGAAACACTCACATAATGACCACAATAATGAAAAGGAAAACATGATGGAGATTGCTGAGATCCAATGCAGTGACCAGTCTTGACTTCAGAGGGCTATGGACCACACACCACACCTTTGGTTGGAAAGACCATGTACCATAAGTGTGGGATGAGGCATATTCTCATAGAGAGCCAGTGTTGGTCTTTGTTTTAAAGAAGGGCTGAGGTGGTCACTGGAAAAAGACAGTGATATAACAAAAAATGTAATATATTTAGAAAATATAATTATAGCTAGACATACAACATACCCCAAAGAGATCAACAACAGATATGTTAAAATCAGGTGATCCTAACTTGGAAGAGGAGGGAGATAATATATAAAGTACCTACTATGTGCCAGGCATTGTACTAAAAGCTTTATGACATTGGTTCTTTAGCCACTGTGGGATGCTTCTTCTTATCTGAAATTGATCCTTTTGGAACTGATGGTGGCATAGAGTGTGAGATGTAAATCTAATTTCACTCTTCATCTTACCATCAGCTACTTTTCCACATTTCCACACTGGTTTCACTGAATTAATGATCATGAATTCCTTCTAAGCGTCTTGGGACCTTGTATTTATCAAAAAGTAGTCAATTATGCATCTTTCAACCTAATTCTGGGCTATTGATTTGGTTCCACTGATCATTTTTTTTGATGTAATACCAGGTAGCTTCTGCTTTGTAACCCAATTTAAGGTCTGGCAGTACCTGTCATCCTTCCTCATTTCCCACCATGATGCCCCTGGACATTCTTGCCCATTTATTCCCCAATACAAAATTTTATCACTTGAATTCTATGCCATATCCCACTGGTATTTGAGTTTGTGTTGCATTAAAGCTACAAATGAATTGGGGTAATATTATTATCTTTACTCTAATTGCTTCACCTAGCCGTGGAAATTGAATAGCTACACAATTACATAATTATTCCTTTGTTTCTATTAAAATTGGTTTATAGTTGTTTTCTTATAGGTCTTAGGGGTGTCTTGCTAGGTTAATGTCCAAGTGTTTGATATATTTTGTTATTGCTATAAATAGCATTCCTTCTGATTTTTTCTAATGGCATATAAGATCCTGACAAATTTTCTAGGTTTATATTTTTCTATTAGCTGTAGCTGTTAATTCAAATTAATTTTTGATTGAGTCACTTTGTTTTTTCTAAAATTTGCATATTTGCAAGTAGAAATATTCTAACCTCCTTACCCAATTAAAAAATTACTTTATAATTACTGCTAGAAATCCTCAAATTATCTTGAATCATAATGGAGAAACTGGATTGTTCTACTTTACAAACTCTAACATTAATAGGAAAGTCTTTGTTTCTCCATTATACACAAGCCCAGTTTTTAGTTTCAAATAAATGCTTTTTATTATGGTAAAAGAAAAATTCTTCTATTTCTTACTTTTTATTCCATTGACATAACATGTATTTTTGGTGACTCTCGGTATTAACATAATATTTTTATTGTTTTTCTCATTGAAATGATTCATTATACTGATTATTTTCCTAATAGGGAACCATAAACTCCATTGGTTTCCTCTCAGACCCAGGATCAAATATTAAATCCTCTGGCATTCAACAGTCTTTGTAGTCTGGAGCCCCAACCAGCTCACACCTCTCCATTCTTCCTAAACCTTCTATCTCTCTCACATTCTCTTTGATTAGACACTGGCATTCTTGCTATTCCTCAAACAAGACACTCCATCTCCAGACTTGAGTCATTTGCATTGGCTGTTCCCCCTGCCTGGAGCTCTCTGCCTCCTCCTCTCCCCAGATTCCAAAGAAATGAGGAGGAGGTGCCCTTCATGGGGCTTGAGGGCAGGGTGCACACTATTCATAAGTCTTCCAGCTTCCTGTTTCTTGAGAAAATGTTGCTGAGCTCCAGACCTGGGAAGCCCTACAATTAATCAAGATGTATCAATTAAGCACCAAGTCTTTTGCTAGAACTTTAGAGGTCAAAGACCCACAGGAACAATATGGTGGCCATCAGGCACTAGGTTAGCCTCAGGAGTTCTCCAGTCTCCTTCGTGCTCCTTCATACTTTCCTCATATAATTCAAGTGCAGAGGACCCTGTCTGATTTATAGTGTTCTTTTTGCAGTGACCCCACCTCACTAAGGAAAATGCAAGGGATGGAAATAGAGGGCAAGAAATAGACAGAGTGAGCAGAACAGGACTGTTTACCACCCTGTGTTTGCACTCAGCTAAATATCACCTTGAGAATTCCCTGGCTTCATTTTGTTCACAAGATATGTTCAATTTTGTTATTTTCTCATAGGCTCAGATTTAACAGTTTCAATTATTTTGGTGTAAAACAATTTAATTTAAGTGGGATGACAAAAACACAAATGCATTATAACTTTAATTTTCATCCGTCCTCTGGGGAGAAGCATGTTATGTTCCTCAGGGTAGAATTTGCCAACTACAAGGTTTTGGTTTTTGTTATTTGTTTTCACAGAATTGTGGACTGTTGGAGTTGCAAGGGTCCTCAGAGGGCACTGAGGCCAACCCATACCTGAATATGAATTTACTCTACAGTATTCCCCAAAAAGGTCAATCCAGCCCCTGCTTGCAAAATTCCAGTGAGGAGGAACCTTCTGAGGCAGACCATTTCCCTTTGGGACAGCTCAGATTGTTACCATTATATATATACATATGTGTGTGTGTATGTATGTATGTGTGTGTGTGTATATATATGTGTGTGTGTGTGTGTCTACATTTTTTTTAAAACTCTGAACTTAAAAAAATGCCCTCAAAAAAGGAGAAAAAAGAAAATTCTATGTGAAGCCATGAATTTAATTTCATCCCTCTTTTTAAAAAAGATTTAATAAATTCTACACCTTATTTTGAAAATCTCCCATTTTTAGCTATGCTTCCTTCTAAACTTCTTTCTATTATCTTATATGCATTTAAAACTATGTTTCAAGGACTCTTTTGGGGGTTTCATTATTAAGAACTCCCCTGAACTCCACTTTCCTTTCAATAAAAACTGAAAGAAGAAAAGAAGGGAGGGAGGAAGAAAGGAAAGGGAGAGAGGGAAGGGGGAAGGCAGATAAAGAAGGGAAGGAAGAAAAGAGGGAGGAAAAAGGGAGAATGGAAAGGGAAAAGAAGGAAGGAAATGAAGAAAAGAAGTGAAGAAAATGAGGGAAAGAAAGGGTATATGAAGGGAGGAAAAAATGAAGGAAATAAAGAGAAATTAAGGAAAGGAATGAATAAAATAGGGGAAGAGAGGAAGGATAGGAGAGAAGAAGAAAGGAAAGGAGGGAGGGGGAAAAGAATGAAGGGAGGAAAGAAACCTTGTAACAAACAACTATAGTCAAAATGAATCCAAAATCACGTCTCCTTTTGCATCCCGTGTTCATTTCTTTGTCAGAAGGCAGGTTACACATTTTAACATTGGTCTTCTAGAGATGTGGTAAGTCACCGTGAGTCATGATAGGCATCGAACAGATTCCTTAAGTCTTTTGAAGTTGATTATCTTCACAATATTGCCTTCCTTGTATAAAATTGTTTTCTTAGCCTGCTCCTTTCACTTTGCATCAGTTAATAATAAAGATCCACTGAAATCATCTTTCTCCTTTTGTTACAGCACAATAATATTCTATGGCATTCCTATACCACAAATAGTCTAGCCACTTCCCAGTTGTCTAAAGAGCAATGTAAGGCAACTATTTAGAGTCTGGTTCAATTCTTTTTTATTTTTACTTTAAATCCACTTTTATGATCTTTCCTCCTACCTGTTATCTTTCCTCTTAATTTCATTTCTTCCTCCAATCCCCATTTTCCCCCCATTGAGTTCGATGTATTGCAATATCAAACTGTATATCCTCTGTCCATTTCAGATAAAAGTGGTGTGCATCTGATGCCTACTTCCTTCACTACTTTCTCCATATTTGTAATTTCTTCTTTTCAGGTTCCCAATGATGAGAAATGTAAAATTCCATTCTTTTCTTGTGTATGTCTTTCCCCCTCCTTATTCTTTCCTCTGTTTTGAATCCTCAAAACAAAACCAATCTATTACCAGAATCTTTATTTTTCTTATTTAAAGACATTAAGCTTAAAAAAATGCTTGTTTCTTCTCTATTAGAATGTTAGTACTGTATCATAATTTTACCTTTCTAGGTTACTCTGAACTCAAGTTGTACTTCTTAGTTCTTACTCAGGTCTAATCTTCAACAGATATGCTTGAAAGCCCTCCATTCCATTATTTTCCCCTGTAGGAATATACTGAGTTTTTTTTTTAAAGAGTAAGTTATTCTTATACTGTAAGCAATCTGGGAAAGCAAGGAATAGTTTACCTGTCAGATTTGTGGAGAGGGGAAGACTTTATGACCAAACAAGAAATAGCAAGCATAGCCTCTTTGGTGAAGGTATCGCCGCCACAGCTGCTTGGAGTTGGCAGTCTCTGCCTCTCTACCTCCTGACTCACCGCTGTTCGCTCTCACCGAGGAATAAGTCGGTCAGGAAGCCGCTCCGCTGCCATGGCATTCAAAGACACTGGCAAGACCCTTGTGGAGCCCGAAGTGGCCATTCACTGGACCTGGATCACCCTGACCAGCTGCAACGTGAAATCACTCGAGAAAGTGTGTCCCGACCTCATCAGAGGAGCCAAAGAGAAGAACCTGAAAGTGAAGGGACCTGTTCCAACGCCCACCAAGACACTTCGAATCACAACTAGAAAAACTCCTTGCGGTGAAGGTTCAAAGACTTGGGATCAGTTCCAGATGAGAATCCACAAACGCCTTATTGATTTGCACAGTCCTTCTGAAATTGTTAAACAGATCACTTCTATCAGCATTGAACCAGGTGTAGAAGTTGAAGTCACCATTGCAGATGCCTAACCAATCATCTCTTTTAATAAATTGATTGCAACTATTGAAAAAAAAAAAGAAATAGCAAGCATTATAAAATACAAAATGGATAATTTGATTACATGAAATTGAAAAGTTTCCATACAAAAAAAGCCAATGTAACCAGGATTAGGAGGGAAATGGAAAATTGGGAAAGAATTTTTACAACCTATGTCACTGATAAAGGACTCATTTCTAAAATATACAGAGAACTGAGTCAAATCTATAAAAATACAAGGCATGTGGAGACAAGATGGTGGAAAGGAAGCAGTAACTTCTCCAAGCTCCTCCATGAATCCCATCACTAAACATTAAAAAGTGAATCTGAACAGATTCTGGAGTGACAAAATCCACTTGGAGACAGAGCGTGGCAGAATCCAGCCCAGGAAAGTGCCCAGTGGGTCTGGACAGTGCAAGCACAGAGCACATGGGGTCTGCACAGCTCAGACTTAAGAGCAGACAAGCTGACTACACCAGAGAGAGAAGAAGCCCCAGCCGGCAGACTTGGCAGACTTACCAAGGACGAATCACAGTCATCTCACCATCATTTTACGAGGGGACAGGAGGAATCATTGGAGCCAGGTATGAGAGTCGGGCCCCCAGTGGAGAAAACAGCTTCTCCTACAGCTTTCGGCCACCAGCCTGGAAGATTAGAAACTGCCTGCCTGTATAATACAGGGGCTAGAATGGGAAAGTAAATTCTAGTTGCTCCAATCCCTTATCCCTCCTTCATGAAGTAGAAAACCCAAAGAGAAGTCTCCCACCCAGATTGAAATCCCAAGTTAGTGGAAATAGCCTCAGGCTTGGGAGTTTTCAAGAAGGGGTGTAACTGAGACAGCCAGGAGTCTGAAGAGAAGAGAGGGAGGGGTCCCAACAAACCCCACCTCACCTGACCAGCAAAAGCCTGCCTGAGCTATAGCCCAGGGGTATAGAGGCAGAAATCTGAAGTGCCCAAACTACCCCTCCTCCACAGACTACTCTGTACACATCAGCATATCTCTCTGAGATTCCTGCCTTAGCCACAAACTAGACACCCAGAGGCTACAGCATTCAAAGTCAATGACCAGGCCCTTAGCTCACAGCCTGAGAAATTAAGAAATAGGAAATCACAATGGGAAGGAAGCTGAGAATGAGAAGGGAAAGGCAAGAAAATTGATCCAAGATTATTATGTAGGTCAAGAACAACCAAATACAGATGACAACTTGGACTCTTCACCCACACCTGAGACCACAGAAGGAAATATGAACTGGTCTCAAGCCCAAATAGCATTCTTGGAGGAGCTTAATAAAGATTTTAAAGACCAAATCAGGGAGGCAGCGACCAACTTGGAAAAAAGTTTCAGTGAAGAAAACAAATCCTTAAAAAGTAAAATTAGTGAAGTAATTGGAGAAAATACCTCCCTAAAAAAGGACCTTCAAAAACTAACCAAAGAGGGGGGCGGTTAGGTGACGCAGTGAGTAAGAGCGCCAGCCTCAGAGTTGGGATGACCCAAGATCGAATCTGGCCTCAGAAAATGAGCACCCACACATAAATAATGACTGGACGTGTAACCTTGAGCAAGTTACTTAACCCCAATTGCTTTAAAAAAAAAAAAACAAAACTAACAGAAGACTATAATTCTCTAAAAATTAGAATCAATCAAATTGAAACTCAGAACTCTATGATGAACCAAGAGTCAATCAAACAAAACAAGACGATTGAAAAATAGGAAGAAAATGTAAACTATCTCACTGGAAAAACAACTGACCTAGAGAACAGATCCAGGAGAGATAACTTAAGAATTATTGGTCTACCAGAAAGCCATGATGACAAAAGCAGCCTAGACAACATTCTCCAAGAGATTGTCAAAGAAAACTGTCCTGAGGTCCTGGAATCAGAAGATAAAATAGTTATCGAAAGAATTCACCGGGCTCCTCCTGAAAGAGATCCCAAATTGAAAACTCCAAGAAATATAGTAGCCAAATTCTAGAATTACAAGATTAAGGAAAAAAAATACTACAAGCAGCCAAAAAGAAACAATTCAAATATCTCAGAACTACAGTTAGGATCACACAGGACCTAGCAGCTTCTACATTAAAAGATTGGAGGCATTGGAATTTGATATTTCATAGGGCAAGAGAGCTAGGACTACAACCAAGGATTAACTACCCAGCAAAACTGAGCATAATCTTTCAGTCAAGGAGACGGTCGTTTAATGAAATAAGGGACTTCCAGTCTTTCCTGATGAAAAAGCCAGAGCTCAATGGAAAATTTGATCTCCAATTACAAGACTCAAGAAAGACATAAAAAGGTAAACAAGGAAAACACAGACTCACATATACATACATGCACACACCCACACTCATGCACACATGCACATAACTTGGTATGCAACAAGAGCAAAATGTTCACATCCCTATATGAGGAGCTGATAACTGTCAATATTGAAATTTTTATGATTATTATGTCCTTCAAAAGGGTTATACATAGATAGATGGTGTGGGTATGAATGAACTAACCTGAAGATTAAAAAAAAAACATTAAGGGGATCAAAGGGAATGTAATGGGATAAAAGGAAAGGATGAGATAGGAAAAGGTAAAATATGCCATTGAAAGAGGTATAAAAACACACTATAGTAGAGGGGAAAGAAAGAGAGAGAGGAATAATATTCAAACACTATTATCACTGGTTCTGGTTCAAAGAGGGATCAACTTAATCAGTAAAGTTTAAGATTCTAATGTGAATAGACACATAAATTCACTAAATAGAGGAAAAGGAGGGAGGGAGAGGAGCACTGTTTGAAATTTACTCTCATTAGTTTGTCAAATGGGGAGTAACTTACTGTGATAAGTATAAAAACTTATTGTGTCCTATAGGCAGCATGAGGGTAAGGGGGGAGGGATAAAAAGGAGTCTAAAGGGGGGGATTAGAGGGGAGGGAAATAGTAGTAATCGGAGAGGGTAGGTTAAGAGGGGGGGGGTGTCACTGAGTGGGAACACTAAGGGAGGGGGCAGTCAAAAGGGAAAACTTCAAGGAGGGGAAGGGAGAAGGAAGATACAAAAACATAAGCAGGGGAGGGAATAGGATGGAGGGGAAGATAAGCATCATTACTGTGAATGTGAATGGGATGAATTCTTCCATAAAACAGAGGCAGATAGCAGAATGAATTAAAAACCATAATCCTACAATATGCTGTCTACAAGAAACACATTTGAAACAAAGGGATACCAACAGGGTAAAGGTAAAAGGATGGAGTAGAATTTATTATGCCTCAGCTAAAGTAAAAAAAGCAGGGGTAGCAATACTTATCTCAGATAAAGCAAAAGCAAAAACAGATCTAATTAAAAGAGATAAGGAAGGAAACTATATCCTGCTAAAAGGCACCATCGAGAATGAAGCAATATCATTACTTAATATATATGCACCAAGTGGTATAGCATCCAAATTCCTAGAGGAGAAATTAAAGGAATTAGAGGAAGAAATAGATAGGAGAACTATAGTAGTGGGGGACCTTAATCTACCCCTTTCTGAACTTGATAAATCTAACCTTAAAATAAACAAGAAAGAAGTTAAGGAGGCGAATAGAATATTAGAGAAACTAGATATGATAGATCTCTGGAGAAACCTGAATGGGGATAAAAAGGAATTTACTTTCTTCTCAGCAGTGCATGATACATACTCAAAAATAGACCATGTACTAGGGCATAAAAACCTCACAATTCAGTGCAGAAAGGCAGAAATATTAAATGCATCATTCTCAGATCATGATGCAATAAAAATTATATGCAATAAAGGGCCATGGAAAGATAGACTAAAAAGTAGTTGGAAATTAAACAATTTAATCTGAAAGAATGAGTGCGTCAAACAAGACATTATAGAAACAATCAGTAATTTCATTCAAGAGAATGATAATAATGAGACAACACACCAAAATTTGTGGAATGCATTAAAGGCAGTTCTTAGGGGAAGTTTTATATCCCTGAGTGCATACATGAATAAATTAGAGAAAAGGGAGGTCAATGAATTGGACATGCAATTGAAAAAGCTAGAAAAAGAACAAATTAAAAATCCCCAATTTAGTACTAAATTAGAAATATTAAAAACCAAAGGAGATATTAATAAAATTGAAATTAAGAAAAGTATTGAATTACTAAATAAAACTAAGAGCTGGTTTTATGAAAAAAAAAAAACCCAATAAAATTGATAGACCCTTAGTCAATATTATAAAAAAAGAAAGAAAAAAAGCAAATTATGAGTATTAAAAATGAAAAGGATGAATCTACCACCAATGAAGAGAAAATCAAAACAATAATTAGGAATTATTTTTCCCAATTGTATGCACATAAATATGACAATCTTAGTGAAATGGATGAATATTTACAAAATTACAAGTTGCCCAGATTAACTGAAGAGGAAGTGAATTACCTAAATAATCCCATCTCAGAAAAAGAAATCAAACAAGCCATTAATGAACTCCCTAAGAAAAAATCCCCAGGGCCAAATGAGTTTATTAGTGAATTCTATCAAACATTTAAAGAAAAATTGATTCTAATACTCTACAAACTATTTGGGAAAATTAGTGAAGGGGTCCTACCAAATTCTTTTTATGACACAAATATGGTACTGGTTTATCAGGAAGAGATAAAACGGAGAAAGAAAATTACAGACCAATTTCCCTCATGAATCTAGATGCAAAAATTTTAAATAAAATATTAGCTAAAAGACTACAACAACTTATCACAAGAATAATACACTTTGATCAGGTAGGATTTATTCCAGGAATGCAGTGATGGTTTAATATTAGGAAAACCATCAGTATAATTGATCATATCAACAATAAAACTAGCAGAAACCACATGATTATCTCAATAGATGCAGAAAAGGCTTTTGACAAAGTACAACATCCATTCCTATTAAAAACACTAGAAAGTATAAGAATAAATGGAGCCTTCCTTAAAATAGTAAATAGCATGTATTTAAAACCATCAGCAAGTATTATATGCAATGGGGATAAACTAGAAGCAGTTCCAATAAGATCAGGAGTGAAACAAGGGTGTCCACTATCACCCCTCTTATTCAATCTGGTACCAGAAACGTTACCAGTAGCAATTAGAGAAGAAAAAGAAATCAAAAGAATCAAATTAGGCAAAGAAGAGACCAAGCTATCACTCTTTGCAGATGATATGATGATATACTTAGAGAATACTAGAGAATCAAGTAAAAAAACTACTTGAGACAATAAATAAATTTGGCAAAGTTGCAGGATATAAAATAAACGCACATAAATTCTCGGCATTCCTCTATATCTCTCATGAAATTCAACAGCAAGAGATAGAAAGAGAAATCCCATTTAAAGTCACTGTAGACATTATAAAATATTTGGGAATCTACCTGCCAAACAAACCCAGGACCTATATGATCACAACTACAAAACACTTCTCACACAAATAAAGTCAGGTCTAACTAATTGGAAAAATATCAATTGCTCTGTGGCTGGGTCGAGTTAATATAATAAAAATGACAATTTTACCCAAACTAAATTATATATTTAGTGCCATACCAGTCAATTTACCAAAAAAATACTTTATAGCGTTAGACAAAATAGTAACAAAATTTATTTGGAAGAACAAATGGTCTAGAATATCAAGAGAATTAATGAAAAGAAATGCCAGGGAAGGTGGACTAGCTATGCCAGATTTTAATCTGTATTATTCAGCAGCAGTCATCAAAACTGCTTGGTACTGGCTGAGGAGTAGAGTAGTGGATCAATGGAATAGATTGGGCACACGAGATCCAGCAGTTAATGAGTATAGTAATCTATTGTTTGATAAACCCAAAGACCCCAGTTTTGGGGATAAGAATGCACTATTTGGGGGGCGGCTAGGTGGCGCAGTGAATAGAGCGCCTGCCCTGGAGTCAGAAGGACCTGAGTTCGGAGCCGGCCTCAGACACTTAATCCACACAAACAAAAACCTAGCCGTGTAACCTTGGGCAAGTTACTTAACCCCAATTGCCCAAAAGAGGCGGCTAGGTAGCACAGTGAGTAAGAGCATCGGCCTTGGAGTTGGGATGACCCGAGATCAAATCCGGCCTCAGAAAATGAGCACCCACACATAAATAATGGCTAGCCGTGTAACCTTGAGCAAGTTACTTAACCCCAATTGCTTTAAAAAAAAAAAGAATGAACTATTTGACAAAAACTGCTGGGAAAAATGGAATACAGTATGGCAGAAACTGGGCATAGATCATTATCTAACACCATATACCAAAATCCAGTCTAAATGGGTACATGATCTAGGCTGGGAAAGCAAGGAATAGTTTACCTGTCAGATTTGTGGAGAGGGAAAGACTTTAGGACCAAACAAGAAATAGAGAGCATTATAAAATGCAAAATAGAAAATTTTGATTACATTAAATTGAAAGGCTTCTGTACAAACAAAGGCAATGTAACAAAGATCAAGAGGGAAGTAGGAAATTGGGAAAGAATTTTTACAACCTATGTCTCTGATAAAGGACTAATTTCTAAAATATACAGAGAATTGAGTCAAATCTATAAGAATACAAGTCATTCCCCAATTGATAAATGGTCAAAAGATATGAACAGGCAGTTTTCAGAGAAAGAAATTAAAGATATCTATAAGCATATGAAGAAATGCTTTAAATCACTTTTGATTAGAGAAATGCAAATCAAAACAACTCTGAGGTACCACAATCTCTCCAGTCAGACTGGCAAAGATAACAAAACAGGATAATCACAAATGCTGGAGAGGATGTGGGCAAATTGGAACACTAATGCATTGCTGGTGGAATTGTGAACTCATCCAACCATTCTGGAGAGCAATCTGGAATTATGCCCAAAGGGCTATAAATAAATAAATAAATAAATAAATAATGCCCTTTGACCCAGCAATACCACTTCTAGGGTTATATCCCAAAGAGATCATAGAAGTGGGAGGAAGACCCATATGTACAAAAATATTTATAGCAGCTCTTTTAGTGGTTGCACAGAATTGGAAATTAAAGGGGTGCCTATCAATTGGGGAATGGCTAAACAAGTTGTGGTACATGCATGTAATGGAATATTATTGTGCTATAAGAAATGAGGAGGAGACTGTTTTCATATTTACCTGGAAAGGCTTATACAAACTGATGCTGAGTGAGAAGAGTAGAACCAGGAGAAATTTGTACACAATTACAGACACAATGTATGTGCGATGACCAACTTTGATAGACTGGACTTTTCTCAGCAATCCAGGTTCATAAGTCAACCCCAAAAGACTCATGATGGAGAGAGATGTCTACATCCAGAGAAAGAACAGAGTTTGTACCCAGATTGAAGCAAACTACCTGCTCCTTTTCAGTTTCTTGTTTGGTTTTGTTTCCTCTTTCCTTCTTTCATTGTTCATTCCATCTGATACAATGTGAAAGTATTTGCAGATATTATACTTGATTGGATGCTGGGAGGGGGGAGGGGGGAGGGGAGAGAAAAATTGAAACTCAAAGAATTATGGAAATGAACCTTGTAAACAAATTAATAAAGACCAAAAAAATTTTTTTTAAAAGAGTAAGTTATTCTTGATTGTAAGCCTAAAACAAACAAACAAAAAAACCTCCTTTCAGAATATTTCAAGCATACTTTTGGAATACTTATTTATAGTATTGTTTGATTCTGACCGTGGTTCCTTAGTATTTGAACTCTAAAATTCTCTCTAGATGCTTATTGCATTTTGTCTTAGTAATGGAACCTTTAGATTTTAGCATAAAATTCCGGTAACTCTTCCTTTTGAGTCCATTTTAGGAAATAGTTGGCAGAGTTGATTTTTCCTTAGTCCACTGATTTAATAGATATAGCAGGCTTTTTTCACTTATGATTCCTTAAAATGTTGGGTCTAAGACTTCTTTTAAAACATATTTTTCGAGAAGTCCCATGATAAATTACCTCCTCTTGACCTGTTTTCCAGGATAGTCATTTAAACTATGTCAGATCTCTTCACATTTTCTTCTACTTTTCCAGGACTTTTAATTTGTAATCTTTAAAAAAAAAAACAACAATCTATCTTTCAGAGTCACTGATTTTTGTCTGGTCTATTCTAGTTTTGAGAATTAGACCGTGTGGCCCTCCCAGCCTCTGGCCGAATGACGGCGCCAGAGGCCGAGGCAGCACCGGCATTCCCGGCCCACGCCCGTGGACCTCCCTCCTCCTGCTCCTGGCTTTGGCGGCGGCGGGCGGCAGTAACCATGACCGCTCCATAGAGTCGGACTTAAGGTCGGCGGGGCGGGGCACTCCTCCCCGCAGAGCCACGCGCCGCGGGCGGGCACACCTGCACACATTCCCATATACTTCCCAAGGTGGGACTGTGAGCCCAGACCTCAGAGATGACAGCTGACTGCGTCGTTTGGAGGCCCAGGGAAAGTCTTGCTTGGTCTTCCCGCAGTTTAAGGCAGGAGCGCAGGGAGCAGAGGTTGAACGGCTTATTCTAAAGCTTCCACTGGAAAAGATGCAGATGTGCCCCTGGAACCTGAAGAATCTGAACAGGCGGGGAGCCTTCGGAGCTGAACTGCCCAAAGTCGTGTCAGTGGCCAGAGCAGGCCACGTTGAACCGTGATCTGAAGCCGCATGCAAAGTCTGCCTTGTTTCTTTCCACGGAAGGCACCGGAAGGGCCTATTTCGTGGGCTGGTTTCCTGGAGGGCACTGTCATGGTTTTGCCACAGATGTCTGCAGTGCTGTGTTTGGGGTGTTAAGGTCAGGACTCTGCAGGTGTCAGAGGGGGTAAAGCCGGGAGCCTCTCTTCAAGCAAGCAGGAGTGGCCCAGATCCTGGCCCGCCCCCAGGCAGCCTGACACTGCTTTTCCTTCCATACCTCATGCTACTTCTTTTCCAAATGAGACTACTTTGATGCTTCCTAAAAGGTGGGTCTAAAGCAAATGGTCCCAGAGGGGCCTCAGAATCACCTCAATGTTGCAGAAGCAGACTTGCTTTCCTGCCCAGGTGGCTGCCTCTGTCCAGGGCCCTTTTTGTCCTTGGCCATCTGCTGCCCCATGTCCGGGTGTGAAACCATCCGTAAGAGCAAGGGTCAGGGCAGCTTGGCTCTGACACAAGCAGAAATCCAGCCATCTTGTTGCATCTCTCAGTATGGTTTCAGAACCAATTTCGGATGTCTATCCCATTTATTTCCTTGTAGATTGACTGTGAAGGGAATTCAATAGTCTTCATGTCTAAATAAATGAATGGGGGCCAGGGCAGTGTTAAAAAAAAAAAAAGAATTCGAAATTGTCAGTTTCTTGGATAATTCCATTTACTTAGGCAAGAAAGTTCACATCTCTTCTAAGTTAGTGATTCTCCTTCCAATTTTTTCTTCCAGAGAATTCATTTCGTTTTTGATCTCTTGTTTCATTTCTTCTAGGTAGTCATGTAATTCTTGTGAAAGTTTTTTTTTCTTTTTTTTTTCCCTCCCTTTGAGAAGCTTGTTACCTAGTTACTTGTTTGGGGATCTCTAGATTTTCGATGATTTTTTTATACTGGTTGGTGGTTTCTTTGATTTATTCATCTTTCTAGTTTCAGTCTTTGAATTGAGGCTTAGTGTCTGTTTGAAGTTCAAAATCCTTCATCAGCTAACTGCTCCTCCTTCATGCACACCTTTCTAGTCTTCAGGCACCTAATGCTCTCTGACCCCCTCACTCTTGAATACTGTGACCCTGAACTCCTTATCGGAACTCAAGCCATCCCCTGACCCTGGCCATTTCCCTGGCTGTCTCCTACACTTGCAATCACTTTCCTCCTTATCTCGACCTCCTTCTTGGACTTCCCTCAAGTTTCTTCTTTTATGAAGCCTCTCCCAACCCTCCTTAATTCTAGTGCTTTTCTGCTGTTGATCATCTACAGTTTGTACTAAACATAGCTCATTTCTAAAAAGTTGTTTGAATGTTGTCACCCCCATAGATTGTGATTTCCCTGAGTGCTGGGACTTTCTGCCTTTTTTTTTTTTTTTTTTGTATTCCTGGTGCATAGCACAGTGTCTGGAATGTAGTAGAGGCTTAATAAACAGTGAGTGATTATCCTATGGCCAGGATCTGCCCTCTATTACCCTTTTGGGTGAGATATTTGATTTTTTTCTCATCTTGAGTCACCTGTGCTCCTGCCCTGAACTTTACCTCCCAGGGTTTGTTGTTTCATCATTTCAGTCATGTCCAACTCTTCATGTTTTCACTTGGAATTTTCTTGACAGACCTACTAGAGTAGTTGCCATTTTACAGATGAGAAAACTGAGGCAAACATGATTAAGAGACTTGTCCAGGGTCACACAGCTAGTAAATGTCTAAGGCTAGTTTGAAAGGTCTTCTTGACCCAGAGCTCTATCCACTGTGCTACCTAGCTGTCCCATCCTCCCAGAGAAAGGACCTCTTAGATCTTTGGTTCTTCAGGGTCCACTCTGGCATTTAAGGATAGAGGATTAGGACCTCACTGCTTGAGCTGCCCTGGTCTGAGCCCTGCAATTCTACACAGGCTGCCTCCTGCTGCTTTCTAGGCCCCCCGGGGGCTTCCAAGTCCCCATCCAGTGGCTCTCTCACCAGTCTGTGGATTTCTTGGAGAAGTTCTCCACTCTTGCTGCCTCAAGACACAGATCTTTGCATGCTATGAATGTCCCTGACCCATCTCTGCCAGCACTAGGATGTTATCTTGTGCTGGAGCTGGCTTTGCTGGCTGCCCCTTTGTCTATTGCCCCCAGGCTTCTGGCTGACCACTAGTGCAGTTCTGGAATGGAGGAACTCATTATCCTTGTATATTGTTGGATTTATTGATCATTATTCCATCTTGTACAAAATTCTGTTTTTCTTTTTTTTTCTTTTTCTGAAGTAGGAATGTGGGAGGAGGGAGGACTATCACCTCCACTTCCAGCCACCATCTGGGCAGGATGCTATTTCCACAAATCTAGAAAACACACATAGAGTGACCATGAGTCTGTAAGACGAAGATGCATTAGTATTGTAGGTCATTAAACATAAAGACAAGATGCATCTGAAGAGAAAGAGCAAAACTCTGAAAAGCCTGGGAAGTCTGCAAGGAATTGTTTTACAGCTGTCAGCACAATGGCTTCATTGCCCTTTAAAAGAGGAGATGCCGAGTCTCTTAAAAAGACATTCTGAACTTTAAAAGTTACTGACATGTGCTGTGCCCTTCCCTTTGAGGTTCAGACACAACATAGGCCTTAGACTCTTTCTTTAAGTGTTGATGTTAAAAAATTGACTTGGGGTGGAATCTCAGGACTGGAGAAAGCTCTGGGGTTATGCAATCCAGTGAGCCCCAATGTGTAAGTACAAGAGCTATGGACCTTTGCATGGAATCCAGGGATCCATATGTTAAATCCATATTGCTAGTTTGATATTATAATACTCCAGCATAGTGGTCTATGCCCAGTTTCTGTCAGACTGCTTTCCCGCTTTCCTGATAATTTTTGTCAAATAAGGAAATCTTATCCCCAAAATTTGTCTTTACAATTATCAAGCACAAAGTTACTCTAGTCTTTCGCTCCTATAAAACATATGTCTACTCTGTTCTGCTGATCTGCCTTTCTACCACTTAGCCAGTAACAGAGACTTTTGATATTTACTGCCTAGTTCTACAGGGTGCCGCCTCTTACTCCACCCCGTTTCTGGACCCCCTGCATGTTCCTCATAATTACTTTGCATTTCCCAGTTTATGTATATGTTGTATCCTTCCAATAGAATGGAAGTTCCTTCAGGGCATGAGCAGTTTCATTTTTGTCTTTAAGTTCTTTTTTCATTTAAGTACCTTTTTCATTTCATTGCTTGAACACCACAAATGGACAGCAAGAGGGGTCCAGAATGAAGGAAGAAAGATGACTGCATTATCTTGGGGTTAATTCTCAGTTCTTCTGGTGACCCCGAGCTTGTCTCTGAAAGAAGGTCCATCTCCTATTTAATGCCAATGTCATTTGGGAGTTATATGACTTTGAGTCATGAAACTTTACTAGCTCTGAAGAACTGAAAATTCATTACCAATTTTTTCCACATTTCCTCCAACATTTAATCATTTTAAACAATCTGATAGGTTTAAAATGATATCTCAAGGTCATTTTAATTTTCATTTCTCTAATCAGTAATGATTTAGAGCTTTTTAATATGACTACATATTTTTTTTTATTTCTTCCTTAGAAAACTGCCTGTTCATAGCCTTTGACCATTTATCAATTCTGGAATGACTTGTATTCTTTTTTGTTTGTTTGTGTTTTTGGAGGGCAACTGGGGTTAAGTAACTTGCCCAAGGCCACACGGCTAGGTTTTTATTTGTGTGTGCATTAAGTGTCTGAGGCCGGATCCAAACTCAGGTCCTTCTGACTCCAGGGCCGATACCCTACTCACTGCGCCACCTAGCCACCTAGCCAATCACTTGTATTCTTATAAATTTGACAGAGTTCTTTATATATTTGAGATATGAGAACTTTATCTGATAAAAAATTTCCCCCAATTCCCTACCTTCCTTTTTTGATCTTGGTTACATTTGTTTTATTTATACAAAAAGTTTCTAATTTAGTGTAATCAAAATTAGCCATTTTATACCACATACTGCTTTCTATCTTATTTTTTCATAAATTGCTCACATATCCATAAGTCTATAGGTAATATGTTTTATGTTCTTCAAATTTTCTTGTAATATCTCTTATATCTAGGTCATGTATCCATTTTGACCTTATATTAGTAAATGGTGTAAGATATTGGTCTATGCCCATTTTCTGCCAGGCTGCTTTCCAGCTTTCCCAATAATTTTAATCAAATAATGAAATCTTATCCCCCAAATTTAGGTCTTTAGAATTGTCAAACCCAACATTACTATTGTCATTTCCTACTGTGAATTGCATGTCTAGTCTGTTCTTCTGATCTACGTTTCTACTTCTTAGTTAGTACCAGATGGTTAGTAAGATAATTTAATATCTGGCACTGCTAAATCTCCTTTACATTTTTTCATTAGTTCCTTTGATATTCTTGACAAAAAACTGGAAATTGAGAGGCTGCCTGTCAATTAGGGAATGACTAAACAAATTGCGGTTTATGATCATGATGGAATGCTACTGTGCTATAAGAAATGTTCCATGATTTTAGAAAAAAAAAAGATTTGCATAGAATAATGAAGAGAGAAATGGGAAGAACCAACGGAACATTGTATATAATTAGAGTAATATTGAACAACTTTGAGTGACTAAGTCATTTTGACTATTATAAATATTCAAATTAACTACAAAAGATATATGAAGTAAGACAGTACATTCAGAGAAAGAACTGATAAATACTAATAATGTATGGAATGGTTTTGCACACACACGTGTCTAATGGTGGTCATCTCTAGGGTGGGGAGCAGGAGAAAAGAAAAAAGAAAGTTACAAGATAACTTTATTGTATATTTAAAATGAATAACAAGTTGTACACAATAGATTTGCAGTTTCATGTACGATTATTATTTTTTCCTATTCTACTATGTTATGGAAATGCTCGTTTTACTCGTTAAGTTTAGAATATAATGAATTTAATTAAAAAATTAAAAAATGAAATGAATTCTAAGGCAGCAACACTTTGCTAATAAGGGGTTGTGAAGATTTTCATTTTTCATTTTTGCCATTAAAGAAATGTATGATAAAAAAGATGAGTTGGTCATATGGTCAGAGTAAGGACTAATCAATGGATAGTTTCTGCAGTCTACTGGAATCCTTCTGTTGTCAAGAGAAAATAAAGAAGGTCTAGAGCCCCTTGGGAAGAGCCTGCCTGATAAATTTATGTTATGAGATGGATAAGAACCACACAAGACGGGTAGACATGGATGAGTTCTGGCCTGAGTCATTCAAGAGAATACTCCCAACTAGAAGCCCACAATCCATTGGCTCAATTCACTCTTCCTAGCACCAAGGCTAGCATCTCGTACATTATAGTCATTTAACACATGTTCATTGAAATAAATTGATTCATTGAGACTAGTAACCCTGTATACCTTCTGCAGATTCAATGATACTTCTCATTCATAATGTGTTAAAATATCAAATGTATGCTGATTCTGTAATGGCTAATGAAGCACAAATTTATTTAAATGCATCCTGAATTCCCAGAAATGATGGAATTTGAAAACAAGAAGGAACTGCAGAGGCCATCTATATGAATCCATTCACAAATGGTATCCTCATGTAACACACTTGACAAGAGTGGCCTATTTTTGAAGATCTCAATAAGGAGGAACCCTCAAATCTAAGAGGTTTTTGTCCCTGTATATTTTTACTATCAGTAGATAATTAATTATAACACAACTACTGTCAACTGGGTGGTCTGCAGGTTTTTTTGTTTTTTGTTTTTGTTTTTTTTGTGTTTTGAATGAGTCCTGAAACTTGAAAAGGTTTAGAACCTTTACAGAAAATCATACAGTGGACCCTTATAGAAGAAAATCTGCCACTAGGACCTCCAGGGCTTTGGAAAAGAGTAAAGTCGAATTCATTTGAGTTTCCCTAAATCCAGAAGTTGTGACAACTTGGCCAGGAGCTAGTATTCACTGACTATGAAAAAACCATAACAACAATGAAAAAGCTAAGTCAATGAACAGTATGACCCAGATGGAATGGGAATACTTGCTTACTTAGGAGCTGATCCTTGGTCAAAAATACATTTCATAGATAGAAACATGCTATTTTCACTTTTTTGTAGCTTTTCCCTTTTGGTCTGTTCCTTCTTTCATGACATGACTCATATGAAAATATGTTTACATGATTGCACATTGTATAACCCAGATCAGGTTGCTTCCTATCTTGAAGAAGGGCAAATGGGAGAGAGGGAGAAAAAAATCTGGAACTCAAAATCTTATTTAAAAATCAATGTTGAAAACTATCTTTACATGTAAATGAAAAAATAAAATATTATTTACAAAAAATTGCATAGCACAAGCTCATTAATTCATATCCCATTGCTATGATAAATAATGCAGGGGTGTTATTTGTTTATTTTATTTTAAAAAGTTTAGGTTTTATCAATATGTTTTATCACAGTTATTTCTAGATATAATCCCTATCCTACCCCTATTGAATACCCCATATAACAGTAAAAACATTAAAAATAAATAGCTAAGCAAAAGCAACCAACCCAGAGCTGGCATCTAACTGTGTATGCTACATTCTACATCCATAGTGGCACCTCCTCTCTACTGAGAAGTGGGAAAGATGTATTATCATACACTGCAGGACCAAGGTCAGACATTATAATTTATCAGAGTCAGGTTGCTTTTCCACATTCTTTCCATTTATGTTATTGTTCTCTCCCTCCTTCCCTTCCCTCCCTCTTTTCCCCTCCTTTCCCCCCCCCCTCTCTCTCTCTCTCTCTCTCACTTCCCTCCTTCTTCTTCTTCATCATCTTCTTCTTCTCCTCTTCCTCCTCCTCCTCCTCCTTCTCTTCTCTTCTTCTCTCCCTCTCCCTTTCCCTCCCTTCTTCCCTCCCTCCCTCTCCCTCTCTCTCTCTCTACCCCCTAATTCTTATTTCACTGTTTTTCCATTCATCAGGTCTTGCCGTGCTTCTCAGAATCCTTTACATTCATTCTTTTCTTATAAGAAAATAATTTTCTATTTATATTCATATATATGTTTGCTCTGTCATTTCTTAGTTTGATGGATTCTATATTTTTATTACCAAGAACAAATTTTGATATGAATATTTTAGCAAATATGGGGATTTTTCCCACTTTCTTACTTCCTGTAGGGTATATCTCTGGACAAAAGGGCATTGAGGTTGTTGTTTTTTAAAAGAGGCCCAAATTGGGGCAGCTAGATGGCACAGTGAGTAAGAGCTCCGGCCTCAGAGTCGGGATAAGCCGGGATTGGTCCCGGCCTCAGAAAATGAGCACCCACACATAAATAATGACTGGCCTGTAATCTTGAGCAAGTTACTTAACTCCAATTGCTTTAAAAAAAAAAAGAGGTCCAAATTGTTTTCCAAAATGGTTAGAACCATTCCTAGCTGCTACTTTTGCTACTCTCTCCAGCATTGATTATTTCCATCTTTTATTGTCTTTTTCAAGAGAAAGTGAGGACAGCCTTCAACATGGTGGGTGGAACCTCTGTAGTACACTGTCAAGAGGATGTGGAGAAGAGTTACATGGTAAGAGTTGGAAGCTATCTAACTTGAAGGAAATTTCCAATGAATGAAATCACTAATTCACTAAAGCATTTGAATGTCATCTTTGCTACTTTGATGAGTATGAGGGGAAAGCTAGTGTTGTGTTAATTTACATTTCTCTTGTACTGCTTTGGAACTTTTTTTTTTATGGTTGTTGATAGTGCACTCCGCTAAAATTTCCTCTCATCCTCCAATCATTTCTACTTTAAAGAATGCCTTTTGTTCTTATATATTTGCATCATGGGAGGAAAATTTAAAATAAAGAAAACAAACCTTCCTTATCAAGCATTTTCCTAAAATTAAGTCACATGTGGAAAGCTAAATGTGCTAATTACCAACTCTTTTTTAATTAGAAGGCCACATATGATCTCTATATAAGCAACACTTTCAGAGAGATTAGTTACTGTGGGTATTTGAATATATCTTTGGACATGTCAAATGTAGACATTTGTTTTGCTTGTGTATGCACATTTGATATAAATGATTTAAATGCTTTCTTTTTCATTTTTTATTGTTCAATGGGAGGCAAGTGAGAGGGAGAAAAAATAACTGCTTATAAAAATAAAGTAAGGACCACAGGAAAAAGTAAATATAACTTTTTAAAGGTTTTAATTTGATATTTCTTCAATTATATATGTATATATGTATTTCAGTATTGGAATAAAGTTGTGATTTATAGCATAACTTTTGGTATATTTAGTTAATAAAGTCTTTGTTGGCAATAACAACAAATGGAAGCAACAAATGGAATACAATGCCTGAAGAATGGCTGAACAGAGAGTGGAAGATAAGTGTAATGCAATATTAGGGTGCTATAAAGGGATAAATAGAAAGAACATGGAAAATATGTGAAAAGATGTGATATGGAATTAGCAAAATCAGAACTGCTACAATATTCATCACTATTGTACTTTGGGATATTTGTAATTCAGATCCTACTCAAATCTTGTGGTTTTCTGTATTATTTACACTATGGTTGTGAGGGTCACATGAAATGAAGAGAAACAGTTATCATTGACATTCACTCTGAGCGAGGAGGGCTGAAAATATAGCCATTAAGTGGAGCTTGGGCAGGGACCTATTGTGGTCCAATATATGTATTTCAGAATGAAATGAGTGAGGAAAGTAAGGAAAGAAGAAAGAAATAGAAAAAAAGAAAGAAAGAGAAAGAAAGAAAGAAAGAAAGGGAGGAAGGAAGGAAGGAATATAGGCAGTAAACACCAAAGTCCATCAAAGTCAACTGCAAGTCATGTCATCATTTCCCTGATGTCATGGTCCTTTTCAAAAATGAAGGACAAATACAACATGAAATAAAATATGGAAAGCATTTACTTTCCTTTGGAGAGGAGAATGAGAGGGAGAGGGAGAGGGAGAGGGAGAAGCCGAGCCGAGTTAAGTAACCATCTGTTTGGGTCCCCATTCAGGTAGCTCAGTCTACTCACAGGTTGTGTTTGTCTTTTTTTTTTTTTGAGTGGGAAGGGTAGGGCAATTGGGGTTATGTGACTTGCCCAAGATCACATGGCTAGTTTTTGTGTTGTGTCTGAGGCCAAATTTGAACTCAGGTCTTCCTGACTCCAGGGCCGGTGCTCTATTCACTGCACGACCTAGGCACCCCTGTCCTTTTTTTTCTAAGAGGACGATGGCATCAGAAAAATGATGATATGACTTGCAGTTGACTTTGATTTGAGTGTGTGAGAGTTGTGCAAGGTTACCAGCCTCACTTTCTTCCCCAGAGCATTGTGTCCAGTGGCCAGATATCCATCAGAATGACTGGAGATGGCCCAGGATGATAACATTAGGAAGCAATGGGAGACCCCTGAGGGTCTTCCCCTTTCAGTTTGATTTTTTTCCCTTTTTTCTAATTAAAGAGGCCATACCTTGACTCACTTCTTAAAGAGGCCTGTTCACTGAATGGGCATCACATCACTCTATGTGAAAACTTGAAAAGGCCTTAACCTAAAAGGGCCAGGGTCTCCCATTGCATCCTGGGTCATCTCCAGTCATCCTGATGAATACCAGGCCACTGGACCCAAATGGTTCTGGCGAAGAAAGTAAGACTGGTGATCTTGCACAGCCCTCCCCAACTTAAGTCAAAGTCCATCAAAGTCAACTATAAGTCATGTCATCATTTCCCTGATGTCATGGTCCTCTTCAAAAATGAAGGACAAATACAACAACATGAAATAAAATATGGAAAGCATTTTGCAAACCTTAGAAAACTTTATAAATGTTAGCTATGATTATTATTATTATGTCAAGTTCCTTGAAAACCTTAAAATTATATGTAAATATCAGTGCTGATCAATATTATGATTGTAGCATCACCAGGAGAATAATTTTCCAATCAGGGAACAGCTTAAGGATCATTGAAAGCACTAAGCAACTTCCTAGCTGAAACGTATTCCATTTACTTACTTTTAATATCTGTGAAGTCTCCCTATTCTCATTTCAAGTTTTCATCTAGGATGCCCTAAATAAGTGTGTAGACCATTTTAGAGCGAGGAGGAACCTTAGAAGCCATTGAGTCCAGTCTCCTCATTCTATAGCTGGGGAAAATGAGAACTGAGGCTCATAGAAGGAAAGGACTTGTCTAAAATCATGCAGGAACCTCGGTCTTCTGGATGTGAAGTTGAGCCCTCTCCATCCACTGAACAACATTGCCTCCATTTGTCTTTATATCCCCAAAGCTCAGCAAAGGGCTTGGCATATGTTGTCATTTGTTGTTTAATTGTTTTCAGTCATGGCTGACTTTTGTGCTCCTATTTGAGGTTTTCTTGGCAAAGATACAGTAGTGTTTGCCATTTCCTTCTCCAGCTCATTTTACAGATGAGAACACTGAGGCAGACAGGGTTAAGGGACTTGTCCAGGGTCGAGAAGGTAGTAAGGGCCTGAGGCTAGATTTGAACTCATGAAGAGGAGTCTTCCTGATTCCAGGCCGGGTGCTCTATCTACTGCACTACTTAGTAACACTTGCTTTGGTTTTTAAATTAATTAATTTATCTTTAGTTTTCAACATTCATTTCCACAAGATTTTGAATTGCAAATTTTTCCCCATCTTTCCCCTACCCCCACCCAAAGACAACAATCCTACTGAATACCCCTTCCCCCAATCTTATATCTCTTATATCTTCCCCCATATATTCTCCCAACTTTCTAGTAGGGCAAAATAGATTTCAATAACCTACTGCCTGAATATCCTATTTCCTAGTTGAATGTAAAAAAAAAAATTTTAGCATTTGTTTTTAAAACTTTGATTTCCAGATTCTTTCCCTTCTTCCCTCCTCACCCACCCGCACTAGACAGACATGCAATTCAATATAGGTTGCACGTGTGTAGTTACACAAAACATTTTCATAGTAGTTATATTGTGAAAAACTAACTGTATTTCCCTCCATCCTATCCTGACCTGCACTTATTCTATTTTCTACTTTGACCCTGTCCTTTTTCAAAAGTATTTGCTTCTAACTACCCCCTCCCCCATTCTGCCCTCCCTTCTATCACCCCCAACCCTTATCCCTTTCTGCCCTACTTTCCTGTAAGGTAAGATACCCAATTTAGTGTGTATTTTATTCCTTCCTTAAGTTAAATTCAATGAGAGTAAGGTAGACCCATTCCCTTTCACCTTCCTGATCTTCCCCTCCATTGTAACAGTTTTCTCTTGCCTCTTTCATGTGAGATAGTTTACCCTATTCTAGCTCTCCCTTTCTCCTTCTCCCAATATATTCCTCTCTCACCTCTTAATTTTATTCTTCAGATATCATCCCTTCCTATTCAACTGATCCTGTGCCTTCTGTCTATGTATACATGTACACACCTATACACACACTCACATATATATTTATACACAAATACAACCTCATATACATATGTGTATATATATTCCCTTCAACCATCCTCATACTGAGAAAAGTCTCATGGGTTATAATCATCGTTTTTCCATGTCGGTATGTAAATAGTTCAACTTAATAAGTTCCTTATGATTTCTTTTCCCTGTTTACCTTCTCATGCTCCTCTTGTATTTGAAAGTCCAATTTTCTGTTCAGCTCTGTTATTTTCATCAAGAATGCTTGAAAGTGGGGGCAGAGTCAAGATGGAGGAGTAGAAACAGGACTTCCTCGGGGCTCTGGCTCTCACCTCCTCTAATTCATTTAAAAAGTGAATCTGAAGAAACTTTGAAGCTAGAGAACCCACAAAATGACACAGAGAAGCTAACCTCCCACTGAGGACAGCCCAGCAGGCTGGCAGCAAGCAGCCAATGCAATGTGCTAGGAGCCCACCCCAGCCCCACATGATCCTGGGTTTTAGCAGCAGGGTGCACCTGACCAGTCGTTGGCTGGAAGGACTTCAGATCACCAGCATCTCTGGTGGTTTCCAGAATTATCAACACAGATGCTAAGGACACAGTGAGAAGTCAGTGCAATGTTGACTTTGGGATTCAGTAGTTGGGAGTGTGGTCAGCCTCTGTCCCCTGGTGAGAAGTCCCTGAGGAGCTGATAACATGCAGCCATTGCCACATGGCAGCTTCACCTCCTGGTCTGCAGATTTTAGGGGGACTAAGTGACCAGTCTGAGGGATAATTGCTCTTGCTTTAACCTGCTTGGATCTGGATTGCAGTCTAGGGTGGAGGTCCTGGGGTGTGCAACCAGCTTGCCAGAGTGTGTGGAGGCTTCATAGAGGGCACCCAACTAATACCTTCTGCAGCTGAGAAAACCCCAGCATTTGGTACTAAGCCCTCCTGTCTCGTAGCAGAGTCCTACTGTGGAAAAAAGCCCCAAAGTCAAGTAATTGAGTGTCAACATGAGCAAATGAGGTAAGCAAAGTAAACAGAGCAACCCAACTTTATACTCCTATATCAGGGACAAAAAGTATCAAAGCATGGAACAGGAGGAAGACAGTGAAGTCAGAATTCCTGCACCAAAAGCTTCTAAGAAAAATATGAGCTGGTTACAGGCCATAGAGGACCTTAAGAAGGATTTTGAAAATCAACTGAGAGAAGTGGAGGAAAAATTGGGAAGAGAAATGGGAACGATGCAAGAAAATTATGAAATGAGAGTCAACAAACTGACTGAAGAAAATAACACCTTAAAAAATAGATTAACTCAAATGGCAAATGAGGCTCAAAAAGGCAATGAGGAAAAGAATGCCTTAAAAGGCCGAATTTGCCAGATGGAAAAATAATCTCAAAAGCTCACTGAAAAGAATCATTCCTTCAGAATTAGATTGGAGCAAATGGAAGCTAGTGACTTTATGAAAAATCAAGATACTATTAAACAGATAAAAACAAATGAAAAATTGGAAGGCAATGTGAAATATCTCATTGGGAAAATCACTGACCTGGAAAATAGATCCAAGAGAGAGAATTTAAAAATTATTGGACTACCTGAAAGCCATGATCAAAGAAAGAACCTAGAAATCATCCTTCAAGACATTCTCAAGGAAAATTGCCCTGATATTCTAGAACCAGAGGACAAAATAGAGGTTGAAAGAATCTACTGATCACCTCCTGAATAAGATCCCCAAAAGAAAACTCCTAGGAATATTATAGCCAGGTTCCATAATTCCCAGATCAAGGAGAAAATATTACAAGCAGCCAGGAAGAAACAATTTGAATATTGTTGAAACACCATCAGGATAACACAGGATCTGGCAGCTTCTACACTGAGGGATCTAAGTGCTTGGAATATGATAGTCCAGAGGTCAGAGGAGTTGGGATTAAAACCAAGAATCACCTACCCAGCAAAACTGAGTATCATGTTTCAGAGGAAAATATGGTCATTCGGTCTAATAGAGGGCTTTCAAGCATTCCTGATGAAAAAAACCAGAGTTGAATAGAAAATTTGACATTCAGACATAAGAAGCAAGAGAAGCATGAGAAGGTAAACAAGGAAAAGAAATCATAAGGAACTTATCAAAGTAGAACTATTTACATCCCTACAAGGAAAAACGATAATTGTAACTTATGAAACTTTTCTCAGTAGGAGAATAGTTGAAGGGAATAGAAATGTGTGTGTACATACACACATATAGGAGGATATATGGACATATGAATACATATGTGAATGTGTATATATATGTGTACACTTATACATAGATAGAAGGCACAGGACCAATAGGATAATACTTAAAAGGTGATATTAAGAGGTGAGAGAGAAATATAATGAGAGGAGATAGGGAGAGACAGAATAGGCTAAACTATCTCATTATAGAAGAGGCAAGGGAAAATGGTTACAATGGAGGGGAAGAATAGGAAGGCAAAAGGGTATGGGTCAACTTTATTCTCATTGAATTTGGCTTAGAGAGGGAATGACATGCACACTAAATAGGTTATCTCACCCTGAAGAAGAGTAGAGGGGAAAGGGATGAGAGGGGGGATGATGGAAGAAGAGGGAAGGTGGGGGGTGAGGGAAGTTGGAAGTACCCACTTTTGAAAAGTGACAGGATCAAAGTAGAGAATAGAACAAATGGGAGGTGGGATAGGAGGGAGGGAAATATAGTCAGTCTTTTGCAGTATATCCACTATGGAAATGTTTTGCATATCTGCACATGTACAACCTATACTGAATTGCTTATCTTCCCAGTAAGAGTGGGTGACAAGGGAGGAAGGGAATGAATCTGGAATTCAAAGTTTTAAAGTCAAATGTTTTATATATAGTATATACATATACTATTATTAATATGATTTTACATGTAACTAGGAAATAAGACATACAGGCACTGGGACATAGAGATCCACCATGTCCCACTGGAAAGTTGGAGGGGGTATGGCAGAAGATATGGGAGAGAGCAGATTGGTGAAGGGGATATTTAGGGTGGTCGTTAGGGGAGAAAATTTGTAACTCAAAATCTTGCAGAAATGAATGATGTAAACTAGAAGTTAATAAAGCATTTGATTAAAAAAAAAAAAGAATGCTTGAAAGTCCTCTATCTCATTGAATAACCATATTTTCCCCTGAAGCATTATGCTCAGTTTTGTTGGGTAGGTGATTCTTGGTTATAACACTAGCTACTTTGACCTCTGGAATATCATATTCCAAGCTCTTCAGTCCCTTAACGTAGAAGCTGCCAGATCCTGCATTATCCTGATTGTGTTTCCACAATACTCAAGTTGTTTCTTCCTGACAGCTTATAGTATTTTCTCCTTGATCTGGGAGCTCTGGAATTTGGCTATAATATTTCTAGGAGTTTTCTTTTGGGGATGTTTTTCAAGAGACGATCAGTGGATTCTTTCAATTTCTATTTTGTCCTCTGGTTCTAGAATATCAGGGCAGTTTTCCTTGAGAATTTCTTGAAGGATGATTTCTATGCCCTTTTTTTTTTTATTGTGGCTTTCAGGTAGTCTAATAAATTTTAAATTCTCTCTCCTAGATCTATTTTCCAAGTCAGTGGTTTTTCAAATGAGATGTTTCACATTGCCTTCTATTTTTTCATTTGTTTAGATCTGTTTTATAGTATCTTGATTTCTCATAAGGTCATTAGTCTCCATTTGCTCCAATATAATTTTGAAGGAATTATTCTTTTCAGTGAGGTTTTGAAATTCCTTTACCATATTGCAAATTTGGATTTTTAAGGCATTCTCCTCCTCATTGGCATTTTGGGCCTCTTTTGCCATTTGAGTTATTCTGTTTTTTAAGGTGATATTTTCTTCAGTCAGGCTGTTGACTCACTTTTCCTGATTTTCTTGCATCATTCTAATTTCTCTTTCCAATTTTTGTTCTGCTTTTCTTACTTGATTTTCAAAATCCTTCTTGAGCTTCTCCATGGAATGTAACCTATTCATATTTTTCTTAGAAGCTTTTGATGCAGAAGTTTTGACTTTATTGTCTTCTTCTGGTTCCATGTTTTGATCCTTTTTGTCCCCAAAAAAGGATTCAATGTTCTAATTATGCTTCCTCTACTTGCTCGTCTTCCCATCCAATTACTTGATTTTTGAGCTCTTTACCATGGTAGAACTCTGCTTCCAGAGTAGAGAGAGTTGTGTCCCAAACTGCTGGGGTTTTTGCAAATGTTGTCAGAACTGTTGTCAGAGCTATGAGGTGGGTGCCCTCTCTACAGCTACCACAATCTCTGGCACACTAGCATTCCTCACCCCAGGACCACCACCCAGGACTGCAACCCAGATCCAAACAGGCCAAAGCAAGAGTGATTACCCTCTGAATGGTCACTTGGTCCCCCTATGATCTGCAGGCCAGCATCTCCAGAGGCAGCCACACAGCAGCTGCAGCTGCTGCACCCCTGCTACCTCTTGCCCTGGGGGTCAGGGACTATACCATGCTCTATTCTCACCCAGTTCTGACAGAGTTCCCTGCTGATCTTTTACTTTCTCTGTGGCATTTATAAGTTGAAAAGTCTGGAAACGGCAATACCTGCCAGTGATTCACTCTCCTGAAGTCTGTTCTGGCCTGTTTGGGCTGCTAGTTGGAGCCAGCATGGCATATGTAGCCTGAGCTTGGCTCCCACTGTGATATACCCTTCCTGTCAGTCTGCCAGGTTGCCTTTGGTGGAAGATTTGTTTCTCTGTCACTTTGTGGGTTTTGTAGCACTAAAATTTGTTTAGAGTCATTTTTTTTATAGGTGTTGAAGGTGGTTGGAGTGGGAGCTCCAACAAGTTCCTGCTTTTACTCTGCCGCCTTGGCTCTACCCCTCACACACATGTTGTTTTTGACTGTTGTTAGGAACTATCATTTGGCACCCCCTAAACTTGCTCCCACAAACCCCATTTACCCTACTCTAGTTACAGCTATATATGTGTAAAGTCCTTGATAAATGCATGCTGAATAATAGAATGATTTTTTGTTCACATTTCAGGCTCTTAAATATGTGAAAAAATTTCAGCATCCTGAAATTGTAACCCTTTAGCGCACTTATTTGCTCAACTATTTGCAACCTCTTTGGAAAATTGATGAGTTCTGGCAAAAGATCTGTCCATGTCCTTAGTTGCTTTGAATGGACAGAGTCATTATTTCTTCCCTTTCAGAGTGAACTCTCCTAAGTGCCAAGCCTGTCTGACATAGAGCTAAGGGTAGCTAATGTCTATCTTGAACTTCCCAGGCTATCAAGGACACCCTGCAGTGATGACAAGTGCAGGCACTTTGTGGTGGGTTGGAGGTATAGAACTAAGACTAATGCCATAAATGCCAGGGCAGAATTACTAGCCTTAGGTGCTTACACTGCATTGGTAGACTCTCCAGTCTGGGCCTCACACATCTTAAGGACTGAGAACCCCTGATATTTTTCTCTTCTGATATTAAAGTTTCAAAATTCAGACAGTTAAAAAACATCATAGCTTTTATCTAAACCATGTGGCTAAGATTCTTAGCCCTCTGCTACCCTGGTGATTTCTTTAAAAAATAATGTTTTGTTTTCCCCAATTACAAGTAAAGACAGTTTTTAACATTTATATTTCAGAATTTTGAGTTCCAAATTTTCTCTCCCCTTTCCTTGCTTCCCCCTCCCCTGAGACAGTAAGTAATTTGATATAGGTTATACATGTGTAATTATGCCAAAACACATTTTCATATTAGTCATGCTGTGAAAGAAGACAGACCCAAAGGGGGGAAAAATGGGAAAAAAAAGTGAAAACTAGTATTCTTCAATCTGCATTCAGACTCTATCAGTTCTTTCTCTGGAGGTAGATAGAATTTTATCATGAGTCCTTTGGGATTGTAGATAATTTTATTGTTGAAAATAGTTAAGTCATTCATATTCACAGTTCTTCATTGTACAATCCTGCTATTACTGTGTACGATGTTCTCCTGGTTCTGCTCACTTCACTTTGCGTCAGTTCATGTAAGTCTTTCCAAGTTTTTATGAAATCCACATGCTCATCATTTCTTATAGCACAATAAAATTCCTTTACAATAATATGCCACAACCCGTTAAACCATTTCCCACATGAAGGGCATCCCTTTAATTTCCACCTCCTACTCACCACAAAAAGAGCTAGTATAAACACTTTTGTACGAAGAGGCTCCTTCCTTTTTTTTTTTTAATGATCTTTGGGATATAGACCTAGTAATGGTATTACAGGAACACAGGGTCTGTACAGTTTTATGGCCCTTTGATCATAGTTCCAAATTGCTCTCCAGAATGGTTAGATTAGTTCACAACTCCACCAACAATGTATTAGAATCCCAGTTTTCCCACATTGCCTCCAACATTTGTCATATTTCCTTATTTTTTTTTTTTGGTTATATTAACCAATCTGACAGGGGTAAGGTTGTACCTCAGTGTAATTTTAATTTGCATTTCTCTAATCAATAGTGATTCAGATCATTTTTATATGACTATAGATAGCTTTGTTTTCTTCATCTGAAAACTGCCTATTCATATCAATTGGGGAATGACTTGAATTTTTATAAATTTGACTCAGTTCTTTATATATTTGAGTAAAGAGGTCTTTATCAGAGATACTTGCTATAAAATTTTATCCCTAGTTTTCTGCGATCCTTCTAATTTTGGTTGCATTGGCTTTGTTTGTACAAAACCTTTTTAGTTTTGTATAATCAAAATTATCCATTTGACTTCTCATAATGCCCTCTATATCTCATATTCTGGTAATTTAATCGTCCCCAATTACTAATGTTGCATGACAGATCAAAGATTTCAAACCTGTGAATGCCTAGCAGACTAGGTACATATACATACACACATAATGTATGTGTATATATACATATATGTATATACACATGCATACATATATGTGTATGTGCACATATACACGTATGCATATATCTGAATAATCATAAAGACCAAGTGTGGGAAGGCCAGATGGAATGACCTGCACTATAGGGAACCCCCAGGAAAAAAAATCCATCTACTATGGAAGGTAGCATGTTCTCTTGTACAATTTCCAAGTGAGACCTGACATATTGAGCAACTAAATGGCCTGCCCATAAGAGTGAGACTTGAATACAGGTCTTCCTGATTTGAGGCCACTTCCCTAATCACTCTACCACTCAGTCTTATGCCTCATAGAAAACGGATGTTGAATGAATTTGTCAAACTGAATTCAGGACATCTCTCAAGATAGATGTGGGGCCAGTTGGGCCCACGGTTCCTAACTGAGCTTTCTTCTCTTTTACTCTCCAAATGCACAGAATATGTCAAATACTCTCCTAGTGTCACCTATCTGCTGGGCACTCTTCAATCTAGCTCCTACCTGCTTATTCAATAGAAACCATTTTTGTGAAAGTTCACTCTCCTGAATGTTCACTCCCTGTCTTTGTTCAGGGTCTTCATGGTGTGTAGCAGCAAGCACCCCAACATCCCCAGGGTGGCTGCCAACACAGGTTCTTAGATCTGCTTTTCAAAAGGAAAGCAACTCAAAATGGGTTAACAAGCTTACTTTAATCAAACAAATATATATCATTTACCTAGTTCAGGGGGAAAAAGGTCAGCACCCTGAACTTCAGAGTATACAGACAGCAGTTTCAAAACAGAGAAACAGACAGATCAAGCAGACAGGTTTCCAAACTACCTAACAATTACATATATGAATACCAAATCACAGTTACCAGAGAGAGTAGCATCAGCATCTGGGTTTTCAAAGGTGGGGGGAGGGGGACTCTTAATGGCTGCCCAGAGTCTCATCTGGTCAAATCACTCAACGCTCCTCAAAGTGAGCCCCAAAGCAAAGCCTCCATCAGGGTTTATATAGCGTTCTTCTGGCCCAGAGATTGTAACAACCTTCTTGACCCACAGCCCAATCACAAAGTATCAAGGTGTGGGCTTTCCTGAAAAACAAGCCTCCCACCACAGGCTCCAGGTGCACTTAACCTAGGGGCAGGGAAGATCTTTAAATTTGCATTTCCATTACATGGTGCCGGAAGAACCCTTCCATGCTTGATAGTGCTACTTAGAATCCCAAGCTTCCTATAAGACTTCACATGGACTCTACCACCTACATAGGGCCTCTCCTGAAATGGTTCTATATATTTATTTTGTGAGTGCATCCCAGGCATAGGGCACAGTCAGTACAAAGACACAAGGATGGTGATGGGGTGTGGTATGCAAGAAATGAAGAAGGTTAATTTGGTTGAGAATGCAGGAGGGGAGGGAACAATACTCCATGAAGCTAGAAGGTTGGGGCCAGGTTGTGAAGGGCTTTAAAAGCTAAACAGAATTTATATTTGATCCTGGAGGCAATAGGGAGTCACCAGAGTTTCTTGAGAAGGGGCATGACATGGTCAGATCTTCTCTTCAAAAAAATCATTTTGGTGGCTTTGTGCAGGATGGAGACAGGGAGACAAGTTAGGAAGCTGCTTATTGGTACTGTGAAAAGTGAATTAGCTTTGAGTTTCAACGATCTGAGTTTGAATCCTAAGTTTGTCATTTACTGCCTGTATCTTCACTGGCAGACCACTTTCCCTCTGGGCCTCTGCTTCCTCCTTTGTAAAACATGGTCGTCTCAATTCTGAAATTCTGTTTTCTCCTCATCTTTCCCCATACACTCACAACAGCAGCACAGAGTCTGTCATGGAACCAGGCAAGAAGGATACACTCTTTTAGCACCTTGTGTTTGCCCAAGGGGAGCTGGCATTTTGCTTATTTGTCCAGTAGTACCTGGATTCCTCAAAGTTTGGCCTTCAGGACTCAGTTTCTCCCTCACTCCTGAGTCTGGTTCCACTCCAATGGAGCCTCCAGCCAATGACTCTGAGCCATGAGGACAGTCACTACCCAAGTAGATCAAAAGATGAATGATTACTGGCTGATGATACTGATGCCCATTCATTATCTGGTGATAGGAGAGACTCAAGTAAAATGAAGAGCACATTTTTCTTCCCTGAAAACATGAAACTAAGCTGGTCTTTGGGGATGCTTCAAACACTCTAAAAGGTCCTAGAAAAACCCTCTCATTAGTGGGCTTTTGTGTTAGAAAAGTGTCAGTATTTTCTCAGGAAAAAAGCATTTCTTTGATATGTGTTGGTTAAATACTCAACGGTGTCTTCAAGAGGCAGGATGCCAGAATGGAAAGAGCATAGGTCCTTAAGGCTGGCCCTGCATTCCAATCTTGCTCCATTTGCTCTGTGACTTGGGAGAAGCCACTTCAATATCCCGGAAACCCATTTTGAGTTTTGTCAATGAGGTGAATGGATTAAATTATCTATTGGGTCCTTCCAAGCCTCAAATCCCTGCTTCTATGGGATCATGGAATTTAGGTCTTTTTAAAAAGATTAGTCACATGAATATGCAGAAATAAAGCCCACAAATACAATTTGACCTTTTGTTATTGGTCTTTTCACAGAATCTTGTCCTTCTCTGGAACTGATTAGCCAAAGGAAGGCACTGGAATTTAGAGGGGTTGGAAAAGGCTTCCTGATGAAGATGGGCTTTTAGTTGGGACTTAAAAGAAGCTGTAAAAGTTAAGTTTGTATTATAGATGCCATTTCACTTCCTTTGGTGGCTTTCCTTTGGTTGACTGTTGACAAATTGAACCTGAAATCCACTAAAACCCCCAGATCTTTTTCAAGTGTACAGTTGTCTAGTCAAACCTCCTCCATCTTATACTCACAAGGTCATCAAATTATGGGAGCATTTTCTGGCTGAGCAGCTGCCTCTACCCTAGCACTCAGTGGGTAGGTATTTGGTGAGTATGATGGCCTGGCTATTGGGCAGCTACATTATATCAAAGCAGTTCCATGATAAGGATGCTGTGGGCTCATGTAGTGGATGCCTCCTTTCCCTCCTTCATTTCTCCTTTCTCTCTAAGCACATAGCAGAGTTATATCAAAGTCCAAGTGTGCAGAGATTTCCCGATTTTTATCCATAGCTAGCCTCCTCCTTCCAGCCTCACCTTTAAATGCCCTTGTTTGATCTTGCACAGCTGGGTCTCTCATCAAGCTTTCTTTAATCTTATTTTCTTTCCACTGATTCTCATTGGTACCACTCCCAGATCCCATGAATTGGTACCACTCCCAGTCTCTCTGAGTCCCTCCACACCCACAAATTGCCTGCCATCTATTCTATTTAAGCCTTTACAAAATTATATTGGTTTTCCCTGATAGAATGTAGACTCCTGAGGACTTTGTCTTTGTATGTCCTGCTCCTGGTATAGTGTCAGGGGAAGGGGGGTGCTCAATAAATGCTTATTAATTGCTTGCTTGCTTGGTTTTGTAAGGTTTTTACAAATATGTTTATGCCTCAGCCCAGGCTGTCTTTGGCTACCATAATATGACTGAATCCTAGTAAGAACATCACTAAGAAATCGCATCTTTTGCCTTTTATGCCAGAATCTGGATGGTAATCTCAGCTCTGGGAGGCCTGGAGGCCACATGTAGCTTTCTAGGTCTTTGTATGTGGCTTTTTGATTGAGTCCAAGTTTTACAGAATTAATCCTATTATTAAGGGGATTTGCTCTGTTAAAGTTTGGATTCAGTCAAAAGGTTGCTCTTGAGGACCTCCAGGGCCACATGTGTCCTTGAGGCTACAGGTTCCCTACCCCTGATAGATGATGTTCAGTTTTAGGTTTGGCCAGAGCTAGATCATGGTCACCCTAGTGGGTGAGGGAGAGAGCTCTCCCTCATAAACAGGAATGGTATAGGACTTGTGCCCTTTCTGCATGCCAGGTAATCATTTATATTCTATTTAAGCACAAGAATCTAGAAGCAAGGAATGTTGTCTTGGCTAAGTTGAAATTGGAGAAGGAAAAAGTGAAAGTGCTTTCAACAGTGGAGGCTCCATCATGCTATCTCAATATCCCAGCTCCCATGGAGAAGAGAGAGTGTTTATTTATGCATCCTGCACCCTGCCTTGGCAGAGATGTTCTATCGATACCAGTGCTTTCCATTCAAGCGAGACATGAAGATGAAACATTTGGGAAAGGACACAAAAGTGTCCCTTTTTTGAAATGACCAGAAAGGGAACTGATGAGCACACAATTTCCTTTGTTTCAACTGAATAACCACTGATTGGAAACTAACCTCTAAGTGTCAACTTCACCAAAGTCACAATTAAGACCAAGGAGGAGATTTCCATGTTATTGTCGTTTGGAGGAAAATACCAGCAAAGAACAGAAATCAAATAATCCCAGAGCCAGAGGAGAGAATTTGGGGGCAAAAAGAAATCCTTTCAGGTCAAAATGAGAGCACATGAAAAAGCCTTATCAGGGAGTCTTCAATTGTTGTTCTATGGAATTCTTCAGTAAAGTACCTGATTCAAAGAATTTGAAATGTTTCTTGGATTCATTTTCATTAAGTTTTCAACAGAGGTGTAACTGGGGTGGGGCTATTTGCCCTAGTAGCCTAAGACACTGAAATTTAGACAAAGTAAAAATTTAGCTCAAGTATTCTTCCAGTTATCATTGTAACTGATTTTCTCTCCAGTCAGCTGTTTGTCTCAGTTACTTCATATATTATTTTCACCTCCCAAATCACCAAGTTGATCTGAGGGCTTAGTTCACGCTGATTGTCCTGGGCACCAACATTTTTAGTTATGTTCCTCTTTGGGACATCATTTAATTTATTCTGGATGGAAGAACTATTGATTTGATGAAATGCACAGAAATAAATGATAAAACAGAATTCTCCCATTGGCAAAGATGCCACTTTTTCTTGGAATCCTGAAAAGGGCCTAAGAGATTTGATTTTAGCCTTCTGACATCAGTCCTTAGCTGATTTTCATTATATAATTCAGCTGAGATACTTCTAGCCCTGAAGCCTTAAGAAGACTGTCTACACCCTCAAACCGATTTCATGCTTTTGATTGATATAGTTGAAATTAGTCTCAAAAGACAAGAATGATGAAATGAAGTCTGTCAGTGTGGTGAAGTTGGTTATTTCTTGAGTGAAGAACATTTCTCTCATTGATTTGAAACATGATCTGATCCCAGCCCAATTAACTAAACGATGCTGCATACAATTTTATGAGGCATATCTGATTAAGTCTTAAGGCGCATTAATGGAGAGTTTGTTTATCTTCATTTACTTCTCTTTGCTAAGCACTAGAGAGTAGACTAATTCTCTCCATATTTCTCTCTTTAACTTTTCATCACATAATTTCCAAAGAAATCAAGGTGTGCAAAACAAAGCAATTACATACAAGTAGGGAAGAAGCATTGTTCAACCATTTCTTGCTCTGAGGCCATATGGTTTATTAATAAAATATTCTATTCCCTACTTAGATCATTTCTGCTGAGAACAATGACTTAAAAAAAGTTACAACAGGAAAAGGAAATACTTAGAATGCTCCACACGATTCCCAAGACCAGAATGAATAACTCAATGCTTGATGGATCCATGAGGTCATCGGTGATGCTCTCTGACCTCCTTCAATGCTCAGTTCAAATGCCACCTTCTACATGAGACCTGTCCCAATCCTCCCAATTTTAAGGACTTTGTCCTCCTAAATTGTCCTGTTTTTAATTCATATATGTTTGTATTTATGTCAACCAATCAATAAACATTTATTAAACCTACTGTGTGTCAGACAATGTGCTGAGCACTAGGGATACAAAAAAAGACAAAGAATTTATAATCTAATGAGGGAGACAACACACAGACACACATGAAGTAAGCTACGTATGGGATAAATCAGAAACAATGAACAGAAGGAAGGCATTAGGATGAAGAGGGGTTAGCAAAGGCTTTCTGTAGAAAGTGGGATTTTGGTTGGAACCTAAAAAGGATGTCAGGGAGGTCAGTGGGCAGAGGTGAGGAGGGAGAACCTTCCAGGCAGTAGGACAAGCAGAGAAAATTCTCAGAGTCAAGAGAAATTTCATTCATCGAACTGCACGGAGGCCAGTGTCACTGAGGCCAGTGTCACTGGATGTTGGAGAATGAGATATGAGAAGACTGTAAGAGTAGCAGGGGGCAGGTTAGGAAGGGCTTGGAGTGTCATTTGCTCCTAGAGGCCAGAGGGAGTCATCCCTGGGAGTAACATAACTACACCTGTGTCTCAACTGGACGTATTTGGTCACAAACTGACTCTGTCTGACAAACATGCGTTAAGTTGCCTCCTCAGTATGGATGAAACTGCCGTGGGTTTGTCATCCTGGGATCAGTCTCACATGTCCTAGTTATTAAAAAAAAATCATTCTCCTTAAAAAGTTAACAGAAAACATACCCTGTATTAATAAGGCACCGAGCCCCATTTGGAGGATTGAATATTGCCCTGGGAAGTTCTATGAGGCACTGGAGAAGGACTTTATGACAACAACAATCCCCCTTTCCTCTCTCCTGATTCTTGCCTTTCACAGGCTGGGCTGTCTGTCATTCTTATCTCCAGCTAAGCTAAGAAGCCCAACCACCTCCTTTTGAGGAAAGGAATAGAAATTAAAGGAAGGCGCCTTTGAGGGCCATCTGCCTGCTAAGTGTAGGGGAGGGAAGGGCTGCAGGGAATTAAACCCTGTACCCTCTGAATTTGAAACCTTTCATTAAAGTATTAATCCTCTTCACTCCAAAGGCCCATCCTAGTGGTTAAGTCATTCTGCCCCTGGGCTTGTCATGGTGAGGAGGGGTCAGGGCAGCTGGCCCTGGAGAAGTCAGATATTGGGTCTCAGGTACTGGAGTTAATGTGTGCCCCAGGCAGATGAGGGGCAGCCAGGCAGATAGCAAGGAAGCTGGGCCCCAGGTCATGAATCATGAGAACAAAAAGTCTGCTCTGTATCAGGGGCTCTTAAGAGGTGTCTAACAGACAGTTTCTATTTCCCAAGTCTTTGGTTCTCTATTGATATTCTACTAAAGGGCTTCCAGTAGACATCTAAATGCAGATCTATGTGGTCTCCGGCTTTGTGGACACTACCCTCTTCATATACTGAGCAAATTGCTGACTGTGGGAATGGGTCTACTATGCCAAGTGGATGTCATTGAGGAAGACTCATTGCTTGTGGTGCCAGTTTGGTAAGACAATGTCTTGGCAGCAGCCCTGGTCCCGTGACCACACCTGGCTGTGACGACACCTCACTGTGGAGAGAGATCTGAGCAAGGGTAAACAGGACCTGAGTGTGAACTCAGACTCTCTTGCTTATTACATATGTGACCTTGGACTGTTGATTTACCTTTCTGCCTCAGTTTCCTCCTTGGTAAAATGAAGGCACAGCACTAGGTGACCATAAAGGTCCCCTTTCCCCCCTTCCATCTCAGAATCTGTGATTTTAGAAACAATAATAACAGTAATAATAAAAATAAACACAATAATAACATTTCTGAATGGTTTTAAAGTTTGCAGACTCTGTGCATTAATTATTTCATATATGGAAAATGGTATAGAGGTGATTGTCATATTTTTCCTGGTCCAGAATCCATCATCTATTGGAACTCTTTTCACTGGGAAAACCAAGATAACTGAGGTTAAGTATAAGTGTCAAGAATATACTAATGGTATTGTATTGTGGCGCCTTAGACTTGCAGTAAAAAAAAAAAAAACTGAACTTGGAGTCAGAAGAAATGTCCTTCTATCCTGACTCTGCCCCTAGTCACATGACTTTGAGTGATATTCCCCTCTCTGAGCCCCAGTTTTTTTATCTGCAAAATGGGGACAAAAGATTTGCACAACCCAGGCAACAGGAATACAAGGTGACAAGCACATTTTAAGTGTTTACCGTGTTCTAAGCTCTGTGCTAGGGCTAAAGTACAAATTAAAAGAAGACAGTCCCTGCCCTCAAGGAGCTTACAGAGACATGGCAGCTGAACCACTTAACAGGGTTGTGAAGAAAGCATTGTGGAAAGTGGGCTGCCATTATTTGTGATCAGGGTGAGGGGGCTGCTTCTGTTACTCCTGAACTGCTCTTGGGTCTGGGTTGAGGGTTGTAGAAGGCCCAGAGGTGGGAATCTCATCTCTAGACTTCATGCAGCAAAATCGAGCTTTGCTCTTTGTCCCAGGAATGTTGAATATCAGGTTCTTATCCTGTGAAAGTTGAGGGCCAGGTATGGAACCCAAGGGCAGAAAGCCCAGCCATTGTCCAGGAAAATTGGGTGATGAGTCTCCAAGTAAGGTGTGGTTCTCATAGATTTCTCAGATCATGGGGGGCACTGTTCAGCAGAAAAGGGAACATAACTCATTAAATATAGGAGAATTCAAGGAAGAAAAGTTTTCTTGTCCCTCTAGTCCCTGGCTAATAGAATACAATGAGTGTTTGCTAAATTGGCAGTGAGTCTAGCTATTTTATTTGGTTTCCAATGTAGTAAATATTTTCTTTTCATCCACTTAAAGGATCACCCATAGCAGTGATTTCTCAGAGGTCCAATACAGATGAGTCCAACTATCATTTAGAAAACAGTTATAGAGCCAGTAAAATCAGAGGCAGGATCTGAACCCCTCCAAAGCACCCTGGCTCTGTAGTGGGCACTGGGATCTGGTGTAAAATAAATGTTTGTTGATTAATTAGTTGATAAGCAGATGAAATTAGCTTTCTGGACATATTTGCCTCTGAATAAAAAGTGTCATTCGGTCAGTGAGAAAACATGGATTTTAGCTATGAGATTGTTGGTAGTAAATACAAAACCAATTCCATTTAATTCAACAAACATTTAGTAAAGGCCCACCAGTACAATGCATTGTTGTCATACTAATGATGGTCAAACGAACACAGAAGTAATGATTCCTGCCTAGGAGATGATCTCCATGATATCTTCTAACCCAAAGATCCAAAGGTTTAAGAAATGCCAAGTAGAAGTGAGGGCAGGGATGGCGGGTCAAAGCTTAATGTGCCCATTAGAGTAGGAGGGGGAGTTCCTTTCACTGGCAAAGTTTAACATAGTCTAAAGACAAATCGTCACCTAATTAATTATTCTACTTTATCCTATTGGCATAAAAAGGCGCCCGAGTATAAAACTGATGGAAGGGGATATTTTTGTGACCACTAATGCTGCCTGAAAGCAAGCTTGCCCTTCTAGAAATGAAACAGAACCTGCCTATACTTCCAAGCATGGAGAAAAACCAAATTGGTCTTCTTTCTTTTTCTTCTTAAGGATTGAGAAATAGGAACATTTTACTCTAATTTCCTTTTGTATTGAAGATTTTTGTCTGATCTTTCCATCTGTAATAAAGTAAAAACCTGTTAGGGGATCACTTTTCTTTTGCTGTATGTAGTTTGGCTGAAGGAAGCCAGAAAGCCATTTTCACAGCGCATCAAATATACAAAAAAGCCTGGGGCGTGAGTGAGTAGGTGGGAACTCTAGGCTGCTAGCCATTCTTCGGAGTCAATTAACAGTTCAAAGAAGTGTCAGAGTGGTTGGGAAAGTTTATTTTTTTTATAAATGTTCAAATTTCTTTTTCAAAGTAACATCAATCAGAATTCTCTAGGAGCTATCAAAGGGACCTTTTACAAATGCCTCTAACTCCTGGATCAGTTTCCCCGGTAAAAATGAGACCATGCATCTGTCAACAGTGGCTCCATGTGCCTAGTTTCTTACAGTACCTCCAACATTTGTCATTTTCTTTTCTTTTCCTTTTTTTATCTTTGTGATCTGATGGATGTGAAGTCTAACTCCAGAATGGCTTAAATGTACATTTCTCCTAATTATTAGTGATTTGTAGCATTTTTTTTTCATATGGCTATAGAAAGCCAGGGTTATTTTCCTTGAGAACTGTCTTTTAATATATTCAGTCCATTTTTCAATTAGTGAATGGCTCTTGTTCTTAAAAATTTGAATCAGTTCTTTATGTATCTTGAAAATGAGATCTTTATCAGAGAAAATGCAAAGATTTTTCCCCTGTATCCCTTTTAATCGTAATTGAATTACATTTGTTTGTGCAAAAACTTAAAAAATTTTATGTAATCAAAATTGTCCACTTTTGTTTTCAATAATCCCCTGTAAGACTGTCTCTTATTAAATATGGAATGATTGGGATGAATCCCGAAGAAACCTCAGACTATAATGGTTATTATCAGTTGAATGAAAGTGTAGATTACAGGATTTCTATGTACCTATTGAGGTCTAAAATTATGTGTGTGTGTTTTTCTGACTCAATGCACCCAGTTTATTCTTAGGACATAACTTATGGGCTCATAATCGAGCTTTATTTACCACAAATGTTTTTGACTCACAGGGTAGCAGGCACCTGAGACATTCATTTTCTCTGATTCCACATTTCAGGCAAGATTGCTTGAATTGTCTGTATTTCCAAGCAAGAATTCATTTTAAAGTTCATTTCCTTTCTTCTGAAGAGCAAACACTCCCAATGTTTCACATTTAACTTTCAAGGAATCAGATTGGATCTTTTCAGTTGTGGCTTTCTGCAACTCCCACTTACCCACAAGCAAATATAGCCATGGCCATCAATAACTGTTTGCTAGCTCAAAGGACAGAGCAGGGAAGGATCAGAGATTTAGAGCTTCAAGGAAACTTAGAGACCATCTCATCTAATTCTCTCATCTACAGATGAAGGAGCTCAGATCTAGAGAAGGTCCATGCCTTAAGTGGGGTTATATGATAAAACGGACCAAGGATTTGAATTCAGGTCTCATTCCCAGTCAAACATCTGACTTCCAGTCAGAACACTCTCTATTTAAATCTGTCCTCAGACACTTATTGCCTGGGTGAACCTGGGCAAATCATTTAACTTTTCTTAGCTTCAGTTTCTTCATTTGTAAAATGGAGATGCTGATGAAACCTATCCCACAGAGTTCTTGGGGAAATCAAATGAGATAACAGGTATCCAGGTGTATTTCAGAGATATTGCAGGTTCGGTTCCAGACTACTACAATAAAGCAGATGTCACAATAAAGTGAGTCCCACAAATTTTTTGATTTCCCAGTGCATATAAAAGTTGTATCTGCAGTATGCTATAGTCTATTAAGTATGCAATGGTATTATATCTTTTTTTTTTAAAAACAGTTCATACCTTAATTTTAAAATCCTCTATTGCTAAAAAAAATGCTAACCATTATATGCACTTACGGCAAGTCCTAATCTTTTTTCCCTGTGGAAGGTCTTGCCTCATTGTTGAGGGCTGCGGATTTATTGGGGCAGTGGTTGCTGAAGTCAGGGTGGCTGTGGCAATTTCCTAAAATAAGAGAATAATGGAGTTTGCTGCAAGGATTGATTCTTCTTTTTACTTAAAGGCCATTGTAGGGTTATTAATCGGCCTAATTTCAATATTGTTGTGTCTCAGGGAATAGGGAGTCCCATGGAGAGGAAGAGGGAAGAGGGAATGGTCAGTTTGTGGAGCAGTCAGAACACACACAATATTTATCGATTAAATTTGCCATTTTCTATGGGCATGATTCATGTAACTCCAAAACAATTACAACAGTAACATCAAAGATCACTGCTCATAGATCATTATAATTAATAAAATAATAGTGAAAAGTTTGAAATGATGAGAGAATTACCAAATTGTGACACAGAGTCATGATGAGGGTGCATGCTGTTGGAAAAATGGCACCAAGAAACTTACTCAACAGCAGGGTTGCCACAAACCTTCAATCTGTAAACAAAACGAAAAAAAAAAAAACAACATGAAGCAAAGTGCAAAAAAACAAAGTATGCTTGTACCATCCTTGAAAATCTCAAGGGATTGTAGGAATACTCAACTGCTCCTCTTCCCCCTGAGGCCTTCTCTCCTGATTGGCCAGCCCCCAGCCAGGCTCTCCATTTTATGAAGGATGCCAGCCAAGCCCACTTACTTGACTTTTAGCCCCATTCGCTCTCCAGATTGCTTCACTTGCTCCCTAGGATCTTTGTCCTCCTCCCTCCCATTCCAGTTCCACTTTTTGGTTGCCCAGAATGTAAACTCCTTGAGGGCAGGGGTTGTCTCATTTGCTTGTGTTTGTATGCCCACATGCTTAGCACCTATAGGCAGAGATTAATAAATGCTTTATCTAGCTCTATTATCATTTCAGTATTTCCAACTTGTATTACTTGACATTTTGTTAAAGTTCTTTTTTCATCTCTAACTTCCCTTGTCTCCCATACCCTTTATTTTGTGCCTCTCTTATGGAACTGGTCATATGGTATTGAACTCTGTACATACAGGTCTCACCCTCCCTCTATGGTATAAACTCTTGAAGGCAAGGACACAGTCATTATCCATCTTTCCATCTCCCATAGATCTAGTCTAAAGTATGATGTTATAGGCCCTCAAATGAATATTCATTCATTTAAATTAAGGAATAAAAGAAAGAATGAATGAATGAATATTCTTTCCCCAGAGAGACAAATGAAGACAGTAGAATGGTGTCTAAGAACAATCAGAAGCCCAGAGCTAGGTCCTTCTTTCTACCTGAGAATCATAGTCATGGAGTCAGAAGAGATTTTAGGAATCATCAAGATTAACTCTTTCATTTTGACTTTAAACTTTTTTAACATGAACTTAATAAACATCAACAATCATGAATATGCAAGGAAAAATGAAAAGGGTAGATATGAAATTTTCACCTCCTGCTAGGTGCAGTTTTGTTGTCTCATTTCATACCACTTTTGCAGTATATTAGTCAAATTTAATAAGGTAGTTCCAATATTGCCTCTGCTTGTCTGTTTCCTTCTTCCTTTTTTTTTTTACTGTATTCTGCATTTTAAATTAATATTCATCGACACTTTTTTAGTATCATCACTTGCACAGATTTTCCCCCCTCCCTCTAAAAAAGGAAAATGAAAAACCCTTTTCCCCAGTTTGTGAACGTAAGTATCTCAAATTAGTAGAGCATATGACTCAGTAAAAGCAAAGGAAATAAGAATGAGGAGAGGGACAGTGAAGGAAATCAAGACAGGATAAATGAATGGGATGTTTTTCAAAATGATTTTTAACATGCAAGGGCATTTCTGCCCTCACTTCTATTGTAATAATGTAAAAAGGTCAGGTTTCTTGAGTTTCACACATTCAAACAATGGGAATTAATACAAATTCTACTAAAAGACAAAACAACCCCCACCTCCACCTGATCACTGACCCTTGGAAAGGGCATGCCTGACTCTGCTCCTCTAGTCCCTCATCCTCTGTATTCTTTGTCTCCCATCTCAGGGAGTTGTGTTTGGTCATTTTATTGACCAGAGGCCAAGTGATTTATAACTATTTTTCTTTACGATGTTTTAATCATCATATCAGTTTTTCTCTTGGTTCTGCTCACTTTACTCTGCATTATTCCATATATATCCTCTCAGGTTTCCCTGAGGTGGTAAAGTGGGTGGAATTTTGGACTTGGAGTTTGGAACACCAGAGTTCAAAGACTTTCTCAAACACTCACTAGTTGTGTAACACTGGGCAAGTCACTTAACCTCTGCCTCACTTTTTGCCTCTATAAAAGAGGGATATTTTGAGGATCCAATAAGACATTATCCATAAAACCTTTTGCAAACCTTAAACAATTATGTCAGCTCTACTTCTTATTATTTCTTATGGCATGATGATATCCTGTTCCAATCATGGATTTGTTTAGTCACTTCCCCTTCAGTGGGTAAAAGTAGTTTCTAGTTTATTGCTACAACAAAAGGTGCTACTATAAGCATTTTGCCACAGATGTCCCTCTTTTTAAAATTTTTTTTAGTTTTTTTTTTAATTTTTTTTATTTTAACAAATGCTTTATTAACTTCTGGTTTATATCATTCACTTCTGCCAGACTTTGAGTTACAATTTTTCAAGGGCTCTTAATCCCTATACTTGGTGAACTTGCTATTTTGATAATAATATCAGTACAATTGGTTTCCTTTGATATGTGTTATGTTTTATACATTAAGAAAACAAAGTTCTCAGAAAAGGTCCAGAGGTTTCCCCAAATGCTGCCAAAGCACTCTATGCCAGAAAACTGGGGGAAACATCTATGGAAAGTGAAAGTTTGGATTAGTTGGCCTCTAAGGTCCCTTCCAAGTCTTTTTCTTTCTTTCTATTTTGTTATGTGTTATAAGGAACAGCCCTCTGGGGAGAGGAGGGTTATGTCAGGCAATGAAGGATGAATAAAGAACAATGTGCCCAAACTACAAATGCTGTATCTTTAAAAATTTAATTTTGAATAGTCTCTAGAGTCTTTGTAGGAGAATTGATTGAAGCTCATTTTGTAACATCAATAATTTCTTAAAAGATAAAAAGCTTTTTAATTAAAGAACAACTACAAATGTTTACAACCCTGAAAAGGCTGAGTCAAAGAGCTTGAGCTAAACTTGGAAGTCACAGCAAGTAGTTTTGATTCTCAGCTTTCTCTGTGACCTTGGACACATCCTTTCTTCTCTCGGAGCCTGTTTTCCCCTGTGTAAAGTGAGGGGATTGAGCCCAGAGGTCTTTGTACAGAACTTTCTGGTTCTCTATCACTTGTGATCCTGTTGGTTACAGGACCATCCCTTCTTGGGGCCCACAAGGAAAGTAGCCTCTAAGGATGTCAGGCATGTCTTCCTTTCCAGTGTTTGCCTATTTCTCAAATGAAGATTAAGTCCCCCACTGGGGCCTCTCAAGCATTAAAACAAGACCTGGATGGATGCATCTGGAGTCCAGTGAGGAGAGAAGAAAATGTTTGAATGATCTAATTGAGTTCTCAGCTTGGAGGTCACAGGGGCTCACTTGTCTCAGGAGGAGCTCTCTGGGCATGCCAGTAGGGATTTATCTCAGGACTGCAACATGGAGGGTGCTGGCCAGCTTCTTGTCATATCTTTTTAGTCTGGCCCATGGAGACCAAAGGAAAAGTGTACAGAAGGGTTGACCATTTCTGAGGTGTTTGCATTTGCTTGTTTAGATTGGGGACACATTTCTTTCCTCTAGGAATGCCCTTTCTTTGGGGCAATGAGTCTGGTTTGCAAATGTTATCCTTGGGATGCTCAAGGGTAATGATGAAATAGGAGATTGGGGGGAGGGAAGCTACTGACATTCCTAACCAAATACCTGCCAGGCACAGTGACTCCCAGCAGTCAGAAACTGAAAATGTCGGACCATTTAAGCTTCTCCCTGGTTTTGTTTCTGCCCTGCTATCAAGTGATAGCAGTGTCTGCCATAGAGCACATACTTAGTAAGTGCTTGCTGAATGCATGAGCTAGCCCAGGGCACCATTCTCTGCTAAAATCAGCTAACAGGGTCATGCTTTCCAGGTAATTTCAGTCTGGATTTGAAGTCTGGGTGAGAGACCTTGGGGCTCATCTGGTCCAACCCTCTCACTTTACTGATGAGGAAATTGAGGCACATAATGTTGTAAGGATCAAATAAGGAAATGTGCATAAAGATCTTTGCCAATTTTTAAAAAGTCCACTGTGATAAAAAAAAAATCTTTTTAAAGCAAGTGGCCAGTGTCTGGGGTGCTACACTTGGGAGTGAGACAACAGGAGTTTGAATCTTACCTTACATTAGCTACATGTTTCCTCATTAATAAAAGGGGAAGGCTAATCCTAGGGTGATGGTGAGAATTAGTGAGAGTTCATAAAGTTCTTTGCAAACTTTAAAGTCATGTAGAAATGTCAGCTATTATTAGTAGGAAGATTTTCCCCCCATGGCAACATACCCAGGAAATGGACATTTTGTTTTGTAAAAGCTAAGGAGCATCAGAAGATGGGTCTGAACTTGTTCATGTTTCCTTCCCTCTCATCCCCCTGCTTCACACTTAGTTGGAGATGCCTAGGATGAATCTTTCTCTTTTCTGAAGTCTCTAAATTCAAAAGGGGGCACATATGAGAAGTCAGATTTATAGACAGTGACATTGATTGGGTGGCCTTTTTTTAACCTTGCATCCAATTAAAAATGAAGAGAAAAATCTCGTTCATTGACAAGTTTCAGGGTTTCCAGGCAGTTGTGTGATCATTTTCCCCAGAGTGGACTCAAAAGCTGATACTGGGATGACAGTTCTCTAGGTTGTGTACATAAAGACAAAAGGGAAGATGCCAAAGAAGGGAAGAGTGGGGGGGAAATGCCACATTATAACAGGGAAAGGAGTTCAGTGAACACCTTGGGATAGTGCCCAACCTTCTCCTGAACTCCTATCCTCTTCACTCTCCTAAATCTTCCAGAAATCTTAATTGGAGATCTCAGTGTAAGGCAGCTCAATGGACATAACAGGGCCAGGCCAGGGGTTGAAAATGACTTTGAAGAGCTATGACCAATGAGGATGTAGAGGCAGGCTGATTGCTGGACAGCTCCACTGGCAGGGCCAAACCTGTCTAGGCTGGAACAAACTGCTGCCACTGCTTTTCCTAACTCCTCCTAACCCTCTGGGGGTGAGAAGATTCAGCTGGTAGCTTCAGTAGGGATTATAAATCCCCCACTCCCCATCCTCTTCACTCTCAGGCCTCTTTTTTTCTACAAAAGGGGACCTTAGGGAGAAAAAAAAAGAATTCAGTTCCTGACCCTGGCCTCCCCTCACACTTCAGTGATCTTGCTGGGAACCTTAGGTTTCCAAGCCCCACCTCTTGGACTTTTTGCTGGGGACCAAGAGTACTTACTTTCCACCCTTCCCCAACATTCACAAACTCTTGTTGCATACACTTGACATGTGCGTGCATGCCCGCACCTTCCCCCTACCCTCATTCCACAGGAAAATCACAAAACTATTTCCACCAGGTTAGAGAAATTAGGCTAACTGATGGGGGTCCAGATAGAAATTTGGGAGGTGGGGGAGAATCTTTTATCTTTTGTTCCTCCCTTCCCTAGGAAGCTAGCTAGAACTGTGTTCCACAGGGTCACAAGGAATATTAAAAGGGAAATTTTGGGAACTGGCCATGACAAAGACCTTGACAGGAATCTGAATTCTCTGGTAGCTTTACTGGGTCTCAAATTCATCCTGAGGGTTCTTGTTCACAGAGAGAATGGTGAAGATCAGAACCCGTAATTTCTAACATAGCTATCCAGAAAAGCTTCCACACATGAGCCAAAACAGACAAAGATGGCTTGGGGGGAGGGGCCATCTGAAAGCACAAGAGATAGAGAAGGCTTGTCTGTGGGTCAGACACAGCATAGGGGCAGTGAAAGACCGGAGGAAGAAGAAATGAATGAGCTCAAGGTCCTTCCATTTTCAATTGGTTTGGGGAGGGGAAGGGAGATAAAAAGATACAGAGAAAGACACACAAGAAGACAGATGTTCAGGAGACAGAGACAGGAACAAAGATCCATTAAGAGACAAGTGGAAAGATAGAAAATGGACGAAGAGAAGGACACATAGTAATATAGAAGGGAGGGAGTAGATAAAGAGGATGTTGTGTAAAAAAGAGGCAAGAGAGAGTTTCTTCACTTCAGGTGTCAGGAACTATTGAGAACTTAATCACCTCTGAACACGAACCCCTGGAAATGGGCTGCCTCTGAGAAGCTCCCTGCTAGGGTCCTCAGGACAGCGCTGAAGAGATGCCTGCTTTAATACAAAACCCAGTCACTGAAACGCTTCTTAAGAGTTGTACCTTTGGAGAGCAGTGAGCTCAAGGTCATGCCATAGATCATCAAGGCAGCCGCTGCACCAGGATTCTAAGCTAAGCAATAGTCACTATCACCCTCCACAAACTCCCAAGAAGCGCAGTAAAGAGGTTGCAAGGTCAAAAAGAAAACACAGGAGCCCAAGTGACGAAAATGCAAATTAGCTCTATTTCATTTTAAAGAGAAGACATCACTACAGTGCTCTCCCAACCCCTTCTTCAGGACCCTGAACTCTTCACCAGACGCGGAAATCAGAGAAGGGACAGTGACCTCATTCCCTCATCACCGAAACTCACAAATGACAGGCACCGTATACCTCATCCATAGAGCCCAAAGGAAGCCATTTTCTAGACTGAATTGGGGTGGGAATTTGGGAGAGTTTTGGAATAATACCCTAAGGCCAATATTCACAAACAGGTCACACAGTAGATAGAGCACTGGGCCTAGAGTGAAGAAGACCTGAGTTCAAATTCATCCATTTACTACATTTACTAGTTGTGTGACCCTGGAAAAGTCACTTCTCTGAGTTTCTGTAAAATGAGGATTATAATAGGACTTGCCACTAAAGATTGTTGTGAGATATTTGTGAAGTGCTATGGCAGCGCCTGGCACATAGTAAACACTGAACAAATGCTTGTTTCCCTTCTCTGAAGGCTACACTCACTAGACAGGAAGAGTAAAGGTTGAAGGAGCTAGAGCCCAATCCAAGAATAGAAAGCAGGACTGAAGACCTCTCTTCCCTTACTCTAAACCTCAGTCCCTTCTCTGCTATAGATCAAGTTGTTGACATGGAAGTTATGAAAGCTGGTGGCATGACCATTCATGTGTTGGGACTGAACCTGGGGGCCAAGATCTACACCATGTGTGATATTGGGACAAGCTGGGTAAGAGCTGAGGCCAGAACTCTCCTGCCTTCCCAGAGCTAAGTCCCCCACTGGTCCACCTCCTGTTCCTGTAAAGTGCCTGGGAAAGACTCCACAGCCATTAGCCAGTGCCCCCATGGTGGAAGTGAAGCCAGAAAAACATGGGCTGGGGTCTATAGCTAGTAGGGGGGATTTGGACTCAGTCCCAGAGCTGGGTGAACCAAGCAGCTCTGGGGAAGTGGAGTTCTCCGACGGGTTTTTGAGGGTTCCAGGGTTATTGTCTTCAGACTTAGAGATAGCTCCTAGTGTCCCTGTCCCATTGGGGTCCCCTCGTCTTTTCCTCTTTCTCCGGAAGTTTCCATGATCAAATATTTTCTCACAGTTTGGGTCCAAGGTCCAGTAATTTCCTTTCCCTGTAGGAGAACAGTAGATAGTTTTTTTTTTTAAAAAAAAGGTGAATTGATAGCCAGCTTTCCTGTAAATTAGCCTGGGGCCAGTCAAGTAATGGTGTAGAATGGGAAGAGCCTTGGGCTTGGAATCATAAAGATCTGGGTTCAGAACTTTCTCCTAACTTTCTGTCTCCATGTGACCCTGGCCAACTCTCTCTGAGTTTCATTTTCCCATCTTACAAATGAGAATAAGAATTCCTGTGTTATTGCAGGTATTAACCCTCCTTACAGGGCTGTTGGGAGACTCAAATGACAGAATTTCTGTAAAGTGCTAAGTAAATGCCAGTTACATTGAATGGGGAGGTGCTAGCAGCATCCTCCTTCACAAAAATGACAGCTCTCACACCCCCCACTACCATGAAGGTGACAGTTTGGACTAGGCTGGAACAAACCCATCAGACAGATCTGTATGCTTCACTTTCTGCTTGAAGGTTTCTAGCAAGAAGGGGAGCTCCCCACCTCCCAAGGCAGGGGGATCTATTTTCAGAAACCAAACCAATCTCATCCTTTATTTCACAGATGAGATCACAGGTCCCGAGAAGGGAAGGGACTTGGGTCTAGGATTCTAGGATCTTAGAAAAGATTAGAGCTAGGAAACGTCTTTAAAGGCCCTCTAAGCCCAATGGCCTCATCTTACAGATGAGGAAACTGGAAAACTAGGATGGTCAAGGGACTTGGCCAGGGTGGCACAGGCAGAAGTGCCTGAGCAGGGCTCCCTTTGGGTCTTCTGAGGTCGCCTTAACCCCGACTCTAGGACAAGCCTTCTGGCTGCAGGAGATGGAAAGGGTGTGTGTGTGTGGGGGTCAGGCAGGACACGGCGTACCTGGGTCATCTTCATCACGGGGGACCTTCTTGAAGCAGTCATTGAGGGAAAGGTTGTGACGGATGGAGTTCTGCCAGCCGGCCTTGCTCTTTTTGTAGAAGGGGAAGGTGCCCTCCACGTACTGATAGATCTGGCTCAAAGTAAGCTTCTTGTCAGGGGCGTTCTCGATGGCCATGGCAATGAGAGCGGAATACGAATACGGTGGCCTCATAATCTTAAGGAGCTCCTGCTGCTTTGACAGCGACAACCAGGTGAGTTCGGCCGCCGCCCCGAGGCCGGATGAAGGGGTCAGGAACGAGAGCTGTCCCGGGCTGCCGTAGCTGGGCAGGTACGAGGGCTGGCTGAGGGCCGGCCCATTGAGCCACAGGTAGGGGTTGGTCCCCGCACCGCTGTAGTCAGAAAGCCCAAAGCCGGTGGAGGGCGCCGAGGGGGCTCTTGAGCGGTGAGGGTGCTGGGGGAGTCCCGGCTGGTAGAGGCTCAGGTGGTCTCCGTAGACGGCCAAATCCAACAGCTCCTGGGCACTGGGAGGATGTTGCTGGTTCGAGGGGCCGGGCGAGCTGACTGACGGCTGTCCCGGAACTTTCATGACGGTCCCATGGAACTCTGTCCTGCTCCTCCTCCTAGTCGCAACCCCGGGGAGTGGTGACCGCCCAGAGGAGCTGAAAGCAGGCCAGGGGAGATCGACTTCAGGGGGAGACGGCTGCAATCACTGACCCCTGGTCTGAACAGCGCGAGCAGTGGCGATAGGAGAAACCGTCAGGTGGCAGACACCGTTCCTATCCACCCAGCCCAACTCAGATCCGTCCAGCCCAGCCCAGCCCAGCCCTGCCCTCCCTAGGTGCTCAAATTCCTTCCCTCCCTTTTCTCTCCTTCCCCCGCCCATCTGGCTCATTGATCTCTGACCTCCTCCCGCCCTTCCAAACTCTTGGTTCATTTACCCTCCTCTTCAGTCCGCCCCTCGCCTGTTCCCGCCCTCCCTCCCCCACCGTTCCTGGCATCCCACTTCCCAGCCCAGGTATCCCATTTCTGGGAGAAGCACTTTGGCTCTTCCCACCTGGAGAGCTTCGATCCTTCACCTCTCATCAGGCAGATTCTCTTGCTGCTCTCTGCCTGCTCCTGAGCCGGAGTACTCCTCTCTTAGCTGCTCTCAACCGGTCCTGTCTCTCTCCTTGTGTTTCTTACACCCTGGGCTCCCAGATCAGAGATGTGAACGTGAACAAAGCCAGGCACTTTGGAGACGAGGCTGAGAGGGCCCTTTGCAGGACAGGATGAGCCTCTGGCCTTCGGGTCAGAAAGGCACTCAGGCATTCCCATGTCTAAGTCTGGCACAGACTGCCTCTCACTAACGGTGGGAGCCGTAAAAGGACAAAAGCTTGTCCTCTTAACGGAGGAGAAACCTCCCAGAGGGATATGGGCTGGAGATGGGGGGCTCTCCCTCCGAGAGCTGGAGACTGGATGCCTGGGTAGGCACGTGTCATCCAGAAGGGATCCTTGGGCTAGTAAGAATGGCCCTCCGGTCCCTCCTGTCTGGAGGAGCTTTGGTAGCTCGTTTGTGGAGAGACAGAATCCCTAATTTACAGGCATTGGTGGGGAAAACCCTCTTAAAAGGGTCTTGTGAAAGAAGAAACAGGAGCTCATTATCCGGTGCTTTGTGGAGATGAGGAACTGGGCCCAGAGAGGGCGAGCAGCCCAGTTGGGATTGGCATCCCGACTTCTCATCCACAGGTCTCCAATGATCTGATATACAATGAGTCCTTTTCTAAAGCCCGTCACTGCCCTCTGCCCTCTCTTAACTCTAGCACTTTCCCACCAAAGCCTAGGGAAGCAGGTCCCCACTGCCTGGGGGAGGCAGAGAATTTGTTCCAGACTGAATCTTTTCCAACTCTGACTTATGTGGTGAACTTCCTGTGCACGGTACAATCTAGATCTCCAGAAGACCACCGAGGGCAGGCAGTCAATAAACATTTATCAAGCACTTACTCTGTGTGGGACACTATGCTCAGCACTGGGGCCACAAAACAAAGATAAAATATAGTTCCTACCCTCAAGGAGCTCACAGTCTAATAAGGAAGACAATGTGCAAACAACCTAGAAGCAAACCATATATTGAATTAATAGGAAATGATTACCAGAGGGAAAGTGTCAAGGGGGATTGAGAAAGGATTCCTGAAGGAGATTAGATTTGAGGTGGGACATGAAGGAAGCCAGGTATCAGAGAAGAAGAGGGAGAGTCTTCCAGGCATGACAGGCAGGTTCTTGTTCAAGGAACAACAAGGAGGGTGGAATCACTGCATCAAAAGAGTAGAAGGGGAGTGTGAGTGTGTATGTGTGTGTGTGTATGTGTGCAAGGTTTAGGAAAACTGGAAAGGTGTATATGTGGGGGCAGGTTATGAAGGACTTTGAATGCTAAGCAGAGGATTTTCAATTTTATCCTGGAGGTCATAGAGAATTTATTAAGTACTGGGGTGACCCAGTCAGATGTGCAATTTTGGAAAATCACTTTGACAGCTGAATGGAAGATAGAGTGAAGTGGAGAGAGACGGCCTTGTAGCAAGCAGACCTACAGGCAGGCTATTGAAATAGCCCAGGTATAAAGAGATGAGCCCTTCGACTATAGCATCAGAGAAGGGGCCATATTTGAGAGAGGTTACAAAGATCAAGTTAGCAAACCTTGGCAACAGATTGGATATAGGGTGGGGGTGGGGGAGTGAGGAGTTGAAGCTGACACCTACATTTCAAGTTTAGGGAAACTGAGAGGATAGTGCTACCCTTGACAGTAATAGGGAAGCCTGGAAGGAAAGGTTGTTTTGTTTTGTTTTGCTTTTTGAGGATGACAATGAGGTTTGGACACATGTTGAAGATGCCTACTGGACATATGGTTTGAGATATCTACTAGGTGGCTGTTGGAGAGATTAGAAGTTGGCCGAAAATTTCAGGCTGGATACGTAGATTTGAGAATGAACAGTATAGGGATAATAATTGAATCTTGGGAGCTAATGAGATCAACAAGTGAAATAGTGTAGAGGGAAAAGAGAAGAGGAGTCAGGACAAAGTCCTGAGGGACACCCATGATTAGTGAACCTTACCTGAATGGAGATCCAGCAGAGGAAAACTGGAATGCAGTCTGGCAGAAACTGGGCATAGAGATTGCTCTAACACCATTTACTAAGATAAGGTCACAATGGATACATGAACTAGCTACAAAGAGAGATTTTACAGGAACATTAGAAGAACATGGAACATATTATTTATCCAACTTATGGGTAGGCAAACAATTTATGATTGAACAAGAAATAAGTAAGAATGAGGCAGAAATTGGATAATTTTGATTACATTCAATCAAAAATATTTTGTACAAATAAAAGAAATATAGCCAAGATGAGAAGGAAAGCTGAAAATTGTAGGAAAATTTTTGCAGACATTTTCTCAGATAAAGGTTCCATATCTCAAATACATAAAGAACTTTGTAAAATCTATAAGAACACAAGTCATTTCCCAACTGATAAGTAGTCAAAGGATATGAACAGGCAGTTTTCCAATGAAGAAATCAAAACAACTAATAGACATATTAAAAAAAATCTCTAAATCATTACTGATTAGAGAAATGCAAATTAAAGAAACATTGAGATATCATTTTATGCCCATCAGATTTGCTAAAATGTTTGAAAAGAAAAGCAACAGATGTTGAAGGGGATGTGGGACTTCATTATTGTGAGCTGATCCAACCATTTTGGAGAGTAATCTGGAATTATGCCCAAAGAGTTATTAAGTGACCTATGCCCTTTGACCCAGACTATGACTAGGTCTTTTTTTCCCAAAGACGATTAGGGAAAAAGGAAAGGAAAGACCTTATATGTTCTCAAACATTTATGGCAACAACCCTTGTGGTGGCAAAGAACTGGAAATTGCGGGGATACCCATCAGTCAAGGAATGGCTGAACATATTGTGGTATATGATTGTGATGGAATACTACTGTACTATAAGAAATGATGGGTTCACTGATCTTAGAAAAACATAGATAGACTTGCACAAATTAAGAATGAAATGATCAGAAGCAAGAGAATATTGTATGCAGTAACTATATTGTTGTAAGAGCAACTTTGAGTGACTAAGTCATTTTGACTATTATAAATGTCTAAATTTACTACAAAGGACCTATGAATGAAGACACAATCTGCATCCAGAGAAAGAACTGATAAATAGAGATATGTATGGAGTGATTTTATGTGTGTGTGTGTGTGTGTGTGTGTGTGTGTGTGTGTGTGTGTGTAGTTGTATTTAATGGTAGCCATCTCTAGGGCAGGGCAGGGGGAAAGAAATCTATGTGATAACTTTACTATATATTTAAGATGAGTAACAATTTGTACATAATAGATTTGCAGTTTCATGTGCAATCATCTTTTTTTTTTTTTTGGTTCTACTATGTTATGAGAATGCTCATCTTATTCCATAAATTAAATTAAAATATTTCCAGCCAAAGAGCCTGACAGGGAGAGGTCTGATAGGTAGGAGGAGAACCAAGTGAGGGGAGAATTATCAAGGAGAAGAGGATTGTCAACAATATCAAAGGCTGAAAGGAAATCAAGAAACATGAGGACTGAGCAGGACACTGGAATCACCAACTGAGAGATGGCTGGTAACTTCATAGAGAACAGTTTCAGTTGAATCCTGAGATAGGAAGCCCAATGTGAGAGAATTCCAAGAGAGAGCAGAGGCACAATTACTGTGCATTGGCACTGTGTTAGATACTTTACTTTATCTTATTTAGTCCTCACAACAACCCTGGAAAGTGGGTGCTATTATTAACCCCATTTTACAGAAGAGGAAACTGAAGAAAACAGAGATTAAAGCACTTGTCCAGGTCACATAATGTCTGAGGCTGGATTTAAACTCAGGTTTTCGAAACTCCAGGCTTAGGATGCTATCCATTGTGCCTCTAGTTGCCCCATTGAGATCGCCTAGCAATGCCATTAGTATTACTGTCCCTTCCCACCAACTGAGGTGGGTCCCCCACTTATAGTTTAAGCTTCTTCCACCCTGCCCCCATCCCCCCCCCCCCCCGCCACCACTCCCTCCTTGAACTGCTGTCTCCCACCCCAAGCTGCTCAAGTGGAGTAAGAGAAGCTGCTCGGGTCTTGGGATTTAGAATTGAAAGGGACTTTAGAGGTGGTCTGGTCCAACACACTTCTTTTTTTGGGGGGGGGGCATTTTTGCTTAAAGTTTTGAGTTCCAAGTTCTATCCCTCCTCCTCTCTCCTCTGTCTTCCCCCCTCCCTGATATGGTAAGCAATAAAATGTAGGTTATATCTGTGCAATTATATAAAACACCCCCCTATTAATCATTTAGTAAAAGAAGAATCAACTAAAAGAAAAACAAGTGAAAGAAAGAAAATGAGTGTGTGTTCAATCAATCTCAGTTCTTTTTCTTGGAGGCGGATAGTCCACTTCATCCTTAAGTCTTTGGGGATTGTCTTGGATCATTGTGTTGCTGAGAAGAACTAGGTCCTTCATGGGTGACCATCCTTACAAGACTGCTGTTACAATATTCTCGTTCAGTTCACTGCACTCATCTCAAAGAGGAAGATGTTACAGCCCAGAAAGAGAAGAAACCGTCCCAAGCCTACACACAGCTCCAGGATTCAAACCCAGACCTAAGAAGGGGGAAAACCAAGGCTTAGATAATGCTAAGAATGCAGGAACATCTCGAAAAGAAATCTGTCAGAAAGTAGATAGGGGTTTCGCCCCAAGGCATCCTTCCAAGACTGGGTGGTGAAGTTTCTGGAATTGAAAGGAAGCTCTAAATCCACCCTCAGGACCTTGAGCTGGTTACCGCTAGGTGCTAGGTGTACAGCAGTTTCATCATCTTGTTAAAGGGGGAATATGGAATCTAAGGTCCCTCCTAGTTCTAATTATGTGATCAGGTGACTTTACTGGGCATTCCCACCACCCTTCTCAGGGAATTAATTTCCATTTACTTTGTGAAGAGGGTGTGTATACACAACAAATAAGACATTTCTTTTGGAAGGGGAGGGGAAGGGAGAGGCTGGTTATGCCTGGCTGGAGGAGTGAAAGAAAGTTGGAAAATCTAATCAACCTTGGGGAACTATAGAAGCCAAAGGCAGAATGGATTGGTAGAAGCATTTAGAAGAGCCCGTCTCTAGAGAATCCCTCTAAAGTGGATCCCTCTAAAGTGCAGGTGAAGTTTTTACTGGATTTAAAAGACTATTCTTCCTTTTCAATCCAGGATTCCATAATTTTACATAACATCATACCTAAATGAGCTTCACAAGAATATATCTTAGTTTAAAAAAAGGGGGAGGGGGACTTTCTGTATTCTCTAGCAGGAAATGAAAGATGGGCATTTGTTGGTCGACAACTGAGGGAGGGGCCTGCCAGTTGGGTGCAAGAAGCCAGCTTATGATTACCCTTGTTCTGTGTGTCTGTGTGTGTGTGTGTGTGTGTGTGTGTGTGTGTGTGTGTGTGTGTGTGTGTGAGAGAGAGAGAGAGAGAGAGAGAGAGAGAGAGAGAGAGAGGGAGGAGGGGGGAGGAAGAGAGAGACAGAGAGACAGAGAGACAGAGACAGAGAGATTCCCAGAGCCAAGAAACTGTGTGATTGTTTCTAAGACTACATGGTGAATTGGCTTGAGTTCCCAGAGCCACCTCTGAGGAGAACTGTGTGACCCCCAGGGGCAAGTCACTGGGTGATCAGTTTCTTTACCTGCAAAATTAGAATGACCAGAAGAGAATGAACTTTTTTGGAAGGTTGCAGGTCTTAAACAAGATAACAAAGTGATTTGAAAACTTGAATATGCTACCTAGCTGGCAGCTGCTGCCTCCACCCTGGTGCAGGATTTCATCCCCTCACACCTGGGTTACAGCAGAGCCTGCTCATTGGATCGTCTGCTCCAAGACTTTCCCTTCATATGCAAAGGAGCCAGAGTGATGGCACCCACCTCCCAGGGTTGTTCTGAGGACCCATAGACATGACTAGTTGTGCAAAGGTGAAGGGCGGCAGCCATTATATAATATTTACATAACTATATCATGTAATATCATTATTATATTTTATAGTATCACATTATACTCGACTATATTATTTTCGGGGACCTGGGAGGTCATTGAGCCTGGTTTTTTGCATGGATGAGAAGACTGAGTCCTGGAGAGGCTCCCCACAACACTATCCCAGTGCATTGGTCTGCAGGCAGCTGGAGGATGGCACCTTCAGAGCCTCTCCTCCTTTGAGAATGCCAGTGCCCATACTGAGGGGGGAGTCGTATGCGGCCCCTGCCAGCGTTCTCTTTACCGCCTAGCTGAGTTTAGCCTGGTCACCTTTCTTCCCTCCATACTAAACAGAGGCAGCCAGGCAGGTCAGTGGTTAGAGTACTGGACCTAAGGTCGGGAGCACTGCAGTTCAGACCTGGCTTCCTGTGCTTCTTAGCTGTGTGACCCTGGACAAGTCCCTCAGTCCCTGCTTTTCTTTCCTCAGTTTCCCGAACTATAAAATAGGGGTACTTATAGCATCCAGTTTCTCGGGATAGTCATGAGTACCAAATGAAATCACATTTGCAAAGCACTCAGTGCAGGTGGCGTATTAGAGGTGATGAGTAAGGGCTGGCTTTCTTCCATCCTCGGTAAAGCGAGAGGGACGGGCTCAAAGTCTCCAAGTCTAAGCGATCCTTTCGCACTAAAGGGGAAAAGAGAAGCTATCCTGGGTGCTCGTGCCGGGCTCTCTTCTCTCCGTTTCCCTGCTTGTGCCTGCGCAGCCAATCACGGTTCTGGGGATTCCTTTTCAGTGACAATTTGAGATACGGTCACAGTAAGAAACACGGCACTTGGCCACCCAGTTTCATATTTCGGTCTTCTCTCTGACCGTCCTGTGGCAGATCCAGGACATGCTGTGGATACAGATCGTGACATCAATGCTTGCTTGTGCACTACAGTAGAGGGAGGGGCAGCCAAATGTCTCCCTGCTGCAGGGGCACTGTTTGACCTTGCGGAAGTTTTGATTGTTGGGTCATTGGCAGAGTTCCACTGGAGCCTTCCTGGGGATACCAAGCACTCCTCTCCTGTGTTGGGTAGGGTAGTCTAATTATGTGGCTGGGATGCCATCTAGTGGAAACAAGGATCTGCTTCTTGCTCAGTATGGAAGACCAGATGGGATGGGAAGGACTATGGAACTAAGCCCAAAGGATTATAAAACTATGCATACCCTTTGACCAAGAATACCATTACCAGGTATGTATCCTCAAGAGATCAAAAACAAAAAGGAAAAGGACCTATGTGCGCACAAATATTTATAGCAGCTCTTTTAGTAGTGGCAAAAAATTGGAAATTGAGGGGATGTCCATCAGGTGGGGAATGGCTGAACAAGTTCTTACATATGATTGTGATAGAATACTAATGTGCTTTAAGAAACATTGGGGGGTGGGGTGGGGGGTGGAGCCAAGATGGCTGAGCAGAGGCTGGGTATTGCATGAGCTCCCATACCAAACCACCTCCAAAACCTGTAAAATATGATTCTAAATAAATTTTAGAGCTATAGAACCCACAAAGTGACAGAGAGAAACAAATTTGCAGGAGACAGTTTGGCAGGCCAACAGGAAGGATTTATTGCACCCAGCTGGGAGCTGAATGCAGTCCCATGTGAGCCACCCAGGCCAAGCCAAGGGTGTCCCAACCAGTGGCACAGACTGGCCGGAGCAGACATATATATGTATATGTAGGAAGGTGTATGTGTGTATACATACATATGTGAGTGTGTGTATAGATGTGTGTATACATATATACATAGACAGAGGGCACAGGATCAGTTGAATAGGAAGGGATAATATCTAAAAGATAAAATTAAGAGGTGAGAGAGAAATATAATGAGAGAACAAAGGAAAAGATAGAATAAGTAAATTATTTCATATAAAAGAAGCAAGAGAAACCTGTTACAGTGGAAAGGAAGAACAGGAATGCGAAAGGGAATGGGTCAACCTTACTCTCATTGAATTTTGCTTAAGGAGGGAATAATATACTCAGTCAGTTGGGTATCTTACCCTACAGGAAAGTAAGGGGGAGGGAATACGAGGGAGGATGATAGAAGGGAGGGCAGATTGAGGGAGAGGGTAGTTATAAGCAAACACTTTTGAAAAGGGGAAGGGCCAAAGTAGAAAATAGAATAAGTGGGGAGTGGGATAGGATGGAGGGAAATATAGTTAGTCTTTCACAATACATCTACTATGGAAAGGTTTTATGTAACTACACATGTACCCCCCCCAAAAAAAAAAAAGAAAAAAGAAACAATGAGTAGGGGCAGGTAGGTGGCACAGTGAATAGAGCACCAACCCTGGAGTCAGGAGGACCTGAGTACAAATCTGGCCTCAGACACATGACACACTAGCTGTGTGACCTTGGGCAAGTCACTTAACCCCAATTCCCTGCCTTCCCCTCCAAAAAAAAGAAAAGAAAAGAAAAGAAAAAGAAATAAGGAGCAGGATGCTCTCAGAAAAACTTTGCAAAACTTAGGTGAACTGATTCTAAGTGAAACAAGCAGAACCAATAGTAACAGCAAAATTGTATGATGATCAACTGTGAATAGCTTAGCTATTCTCAGCAATACAATGATCCAAGACAATTCTGCAGGACTTATAATGAAAGGTGTTGTCCATCTCCAAAGAAAGACCTGGTAGACTGAATGCAGATAGAAGATACTTTTTCTTTATTTTCTCTATTTTTCTTTTTTATAATTAATCTTTTATTTATTCATATTTAGTTTTCAAGATTCTTTTCCACAAGATTTTGAGTGACAAATTTTTTGTCTTTCCTTTACCCCCCATCCCAAGAAAGTGAACCTTCTAAATACCCCCCCCTTAATATGTTCTTTCTTATATCCTCCCCTATACCCCCCTAACTTTCTAGTAGGGCAACATAGATTTCTATATCCCAGTGCCTGTATATCTTATTTCCCTGTTGTATGTAAAAACATTTTTTTTACATTTGTTTTAAAAACTTTGATTTCCAGATTCTTTCCCTTTTTCCCTCTTCACCCACCCCCACTGGGGAGACAAGGAATTTAATATAGGTTGTACACGTGTACGTATGCAAAACATTTCCATAGTCATTATATTGTGAAAGATTAACTGTATCTCCCTCCATCCTATCCTGCCCCCCACTTATTCTATTTTCTACTTTGACCCTGTCCCTTTCAAAAGTGTTTGCTTCTAACTACCCTCTCCCCCAATCTGCCCTCCCTTCTATCACCCCCCTTTTATCCCCTTTCCCCCTACTTTCTGTAGAGTACGATAACCAATTGAGTGTGCATGTCATTTCCTCCTTAAGCCAACTTTAATGAGGGTAAGGTTGACCCATCCCATTTCACCTTCCTGTTCTTCCTCCATTGTAACAGCTTTCTCTTGCCTCTTTTATGTGAGATAACTTACCCTAGTCTATCTCTCCCTTTCTCTTTCTCCCATTATATTCTTCTCTCACCTCTTAATTTTATTTTTTAGATATCATCCCTTCCTATTCAACTGATCTTTTGCCCTTTGTCTATGTATACATGTACACACCTATACATACACTCACATATGTATTTATACACACATGCACCCTCCTATACATATATATATATATATGTATACTTATATATACACATATATATTCCCTTCAATTATCCTCATACTGAAAAAAAGTCTCATGAGTTACAATGATCATTTTTTCATGTAGGAATATAAATAGTTCAACTTTAATAAGTTCCTTATGATGTCTTCTTCCTATTTACCTTCTCATGCTTCTCTTGCTTCTTGTGTTTGAAAGTCAAATTTTCTGTTCAGTTCTGTTCTTTTCATCAAGAATAATTGGAAACAGGGGGTGGAGTCAAGATGGTGGAGTAGAAACAGCACTTCTGTGGCACTCCAGCCCACACCACTTCCAATCCATATAAAAAGGGACTCTGAACAAATTCTGGAGCTACGGAACCCACAAAATGACACAGAGAAGCTAACCTCCCACTGAGGACAGCCTGGCAGCCCAGCAGGGAGTGGCCAGCACAGAACTCTGGGAGCCAAGCCCTGGCCCACATGAGTCAGAGGTTTTAGCCCCAGGGTAGTTGGACCAGCAACTGACTGGAGGGACTCCAGAATACCAGCAGCTGTGATGTTTCCAGAATTATCAATACATAGATGCCATGGACAAAGTGAGAGGTCAGTGTGGTATGGACTTTTGGACTAGTATTTGGGAGAGCATAAGCCGCTTCCCCTGGGGCCAAGAAGCCTCTGAGTAGCTTCATGGAGCAGCCTGCCATGTTGCAGCTTCAGCACCTGGCCTGTAAACTGCAGGGGGATCCAGCAATTAGTCTGGGGGGGGGGGGGGTAAGTGATCTTGCTTTAACCTCCTTGGGTCTGGATTGCAGACTGGGTTGGAGGTCTTGGGGTGTGTGACCAGCTTGCCAGAACATGTGGAGGCTTCAGAGAGGGCACCCCACTAATAGCTCTGGTAGCTGAGAAAACAACAGTGTTTGGGATGGAAGCTCCCCTGGCTGGTAGCAGAGTCCTACTGTGGCAACAAGCCCAAAAGTCAAGTAATTGAGTGGCAACATGCTTAGGCAAAGGAAACAAAATAAACAGAAAAATTCAACATCAGACTCCTATTTTGGGGGCAAAGAGGATCAAAGGAGGGAACCGGAGGAGGACTGAGAGGTCAGAACTCCTGCACCAAAAGCCCCAAATAAAAATATGAGCTGGTTACAGGCCATAGAGGACCTTAAGAAGTAGATAAGAGAAGTGGGAGAAAAATTGGGATGAGAAAGATGAAAGAAAAGTATGAAATGAGGGTCAACAGCCTGACTGAGGAAAATAATGCCTTAAAAAATAGATTAACTCAAATGGCAAATGAGGCTCAAAAAGGCAATGAAGAGAAGAATGGCTTAAAAAGATGAATTTGCCAGATGGAAAAAGAATCTCAAAAGCTCCCTGAGGAGAATCATTCCTTCAGAATTAGACTGGAGCAAATGGAAGCTAGTCACCTTATGAGAAATCAAGATGCTGTTAAGCAGATCCAAACATATGAAAGAATAGAAGGCAATGTGAAATATCTCATGGGAAAAACCACTGACCTGGAAAATAGATCCAGGAGAGATAATTTAAAAATTATTGAACTACCTGAAAGCCATGATCAAAGAAAGAATCTAGAAATAATCCTTCAAGAAATTCTCAAGGAAAATTTCCCTGATGTTTTAGAACCAGAGGGCGAAATAGAGGTTGAAAGAATCCACTGATCACCTCCTGAAAAAGATCCCAAAAAGAAAACTCCTAGGAATATTATAGCCAGGTTCCAGAATTCCAAGATCACGAAGAAAATATTACAAGCAGCCAGGAAGAAACAATTTCAATATTGTGGAAACACAATCAGGATAGCACAGGATCTGGCAGCTTCTACACTGAAGGATCTAAGGGCTTGGAATATGATATTCCAGAGGTCAAAGGAGTTGGGATTAAAACCAAGAATTACCTACCCAGCAAAACTGAGTATCTTGTTTCAGGGGAAAATGTGGTCATTCAGTGGAAGAGAGGACTTTCAAGCACTGTTTATGAAAAAAAAAAACAGAGTTGAATAAAAAATTTGGCATTCAGATACAAGAAGCAAGAGATGCTTGAGAAGGTAATCAGGGAAAAGAAATCATAAGGAACTTATCAAAGTTGAACTATTTACATTTCTACATCAAAAAGTGATAATTGTAACTGATGAAACTTTTCTCAGTATAAAAATAGTTGAAGAAGGGTATATGGGCATATGAACACATATGGAAATGTGTGTGTATACGTTTACAGGTATACATAGATAGAGGGCACAGGTTGAATTTAATAGGAAGGGGTGATTTAATTTAAATTTCACCTTAAAAGTTGAAATTGAGAGGTGAGTGAAGAATAAAACGAGAGGAGATGGAGAGAGACAGAATGGGATAAATTATCTCATATAGAAGAGGTAAGGGAAAATGGTTACAAGGGAGGAGAAGAACAGGAAGGCAAAAAGGCAGAACCTTATTCTCATTGAATTTGGATCAGGGAGAGAATGACATACATACTAAATATGATATCTCACCCTACAGGAGAGTAGAGGGGAAGGGGATGAGAGGGGGTATGATGGAAGGGAGGGCAGGCTAAGGGCGAGGGAAGTTGGAAGCACCCATTTTTGAAAAGGGACAGGATCAAAGTAGGGAATAGATCAAGTGGGAGGTGGGATAGCAGGGAGGGAAATATAGTCAGTCTTTTGTAATATATCTACTATGGTAATGTTTTGCATAGCTACACATGTACAACATATACTGAATTGATTATTTTCCCAGTAAGAGTGGGTGACAAGGGACAAAGGGAATGAATCTGGAATTCAAAATTTTAAAATCAAATATTTAAAAATATATAAATATTATTATTAATACTATTTTATATATAATTGGGAAATAAGATATACAGGCATTGGGGCACAGAGATTTACCTTGCTCTACTGAAAAAGTTGAAGGGGGTATGGGAGAAGATATGGGAGAGAGCATATGGGATGAGGGGATATGATGTGGGAATGTTATTCTGGGGTGGTGGGTAAGGGAAAAATGGGGAAAAATTGTAACTCAAAATCTGGCAAAAATGAGTGATGTAAACCAGAAGTTAATAAAGCATTTGGGAAAAAAAAGAATGACTGGGAACTATGGAATTTGGCTATAATATTACTAGCAGTTTTCTTTTGGGGATCTTTTTTTCAAGAGATAATTGGTGAATTCTTTACATTTTTTTTTTTTTTGCTCTCTGGTTCTAGAATTTCAGGACAATTTTCCTTGAAAATTTCTTGAAAGATGTTGTCTTGGCTCTTTTTTTTTTTAATATGGCTTTCTGATAGTCCAATGATTTTTAAATTATCTCTCCTGGATCTATTTTCCAGGCCAGTGGGTTTTCCAGTATGATATATTACATTGCCTTCTATTTTTTTTCATTCATCTGGATCTGTTTTGTAGTATTTTGATTTCTCATAAAGTCATTAGTTTTCATTTTCTCCAATCTAATTTTGAAGGAATTATTCTCTTCAATGCCTTTTTAAAATTCCTTTTCCATCTGGCCAATTCGACTTTTTAAGGCATTCTTCTCCTCATTGACTTTTTGGGCCTCTTTTGTCATTTGAATTAGTCTACTTTTTAAGGTGTTATTTTCTTCAGTATTTTTCTGAGTCTCTTTTAGCAGGCTGTTGACTCACTTTTCATGATTTTTCTGCCTCATTCTCATTTCTCTTCCCAATTTTTCCTCAACTTCTCTTAATTTTCTAAATCTTTGTTGAGTTCCTCCATGGCCTATAACCAATTCATATTTTTCTTGGAAGCTTTTTTTAATTTTAATTTTTTTTGTTTGTTTATTTACTTTTATTTTACAACATTCAGTTCCATAGTCCCTTGAGTTTCAAATTTTCTCCCCCTTTCTCTCCTCCCCCCACCATCATGGTGGCATGCACTTGAATATGATATCTAAAAATTAATCATTAGTTTCTTGGAAGCTTTTGATGCAGCAGTTTTGACTTTGTTGACCTCTTCTAGTTTCATGTTTTGACCCTTTTTGTCCCCAAAAAAGCATTCTATGGTCTGATTACACTTCCTCTGCTTGTTCATATTGCCAGCAAATTACTTGACTTTTGATCTCTTTGCCATGGTAGAACTCTGCTTGCACCGTAGAGAGAGCTTTGTCCTAAATCACTGGAGTTTTTGCAAATGTTGTCAGAGGTCTGAGGAGGGTGCCCTCTCTATAGCCACCATAAGCTGTGGCACACTGGCATTTCTCACCCCAGGACCACCACCCAAGACAACGACCCAGATCCAAGCAGGTCAAAGCAAGAGCGTTTTACCCTCTGAATAGTCACTTGATTTCCCTACCATGTGCATGCCAGGAACTTTGGAGGCAGTCACACGGCAGCAGCTACAGTCACCATGCCTCTGCTCCCTCTCTCCCTGGGGGAAGGGGGCATATGGCTCTCTTCTGTCACTCTTCCACAGATTTCCCTACTGACCTTTTACTTTCTCTTTGGTGTTTATGGGTTGAGAAGTCTGGAAACTGCAACAGCTTCCAGTGATCCACTCTCCTGAAGTCTGTGTTGGCTGGTCTGGGCCACTGGTTGGGGCCACCCTGAGTCTGGGCCACATGGCTCATGCAGGACTGTGCTAGGCTCCCAGCCCTGGTGCAATAGACTCTTTTTGTTGTCCTGCCAGGCTGCCTTTATTGGGAGATTTGTTTCTCTCTGTCACTTTGTGGGTTTTGTAGTTCTAACATTTATTTAGAGTCATATTTACAGGTATTGGAGTGGTTGCTGTGGGAGCTCACAGAAGTTCCTGTTTTTACTCTGCCATCTTGGCTCTGCCCCTTTTCTCTATTTTTCTTGTATTTTATTTTTTTTTGGCCTGCATTTTCTTTCACAGAATAACTTACATGGAAACGTGTTTTCTATGTTTATACATGCATAACCCATGTCAGATTGTTTTCCTCCTCGATGGCAAAGAGGTGGGGAGAAAGGGAGAGAATTTAGAATTCAAAATTAAAAAAAAAAGAATGTTAAAATTATATTTACATGTAATTGTGGGAAAATAAAATATTAAGTTACAAATGTTTTTTTTTTTTAAAGCAATTGGGGTTAAGTAACTTGCTCAAGGTTACATGGCTAGTCATTATTTATGCGTGGGTGCTCATTTTCTGGGGCCGGATCTGATCTCGGGTCATCCCAACTCTGAGGCCGGCACTCTTACTCACTGCGCCACCTAGCTGCCCCTTTAGGGCAATTGGGGTTAAGTAACTTGCCCAAGGTTACACGGCTAGGTTTTTGTTTGTGTGGATTAAGTGTCTGAGGCCGGCTCTGAACTCAGGTCCTTCTGACTCCAGGGCCGGCGCTCTATTCACTGCGCCACCTAGCCACCCACGAATGTTTTTTAAAAAAAGATTTTAGTGACATTAGTCCTAAATTTGGCTTGGGACAACTTTCATTGATCTCTTCTCACTCTTCCCTCAGGCCAAGAAGAACAAGCATAATCCCCTTTCCACATGACAGTCCTTCCGATATATGCACTCAGTTGTCTTCTCCAGGCTAAACACACTTCATTCCTTCAAGTGGTTCTCATACTTCATGACCTCAACATCCTTCCTAAGCTGTGGGAAGCAGATCTGAGCACAAGACTCTGCTTTATCCTCACCAGGTCCAGGAACAGATGAACTCTCATATCCTTATGCCTAGATCCCATGACTATCTTTCTGCAGCTCAATATAACATGACTTTAGGGCCAGCCACATCACATTGCTAACTCATATTGGACTTTGATTCCACTAAAACCCTCAGATTTTTCACAGATAAAGCACTGCTTAGCCATGCCACCACCATCATGCACTTGTGACACCAGTATTTTAGACTCATCTAATTCTCTACATTTATTTCCATTAAGCTTCTTCACCTTGGATTTGGTTCAGACTTTTACAGACAAAGATCACTGAAATACTTTTTCCCTTTTTGAGACCCTATTGAGTCTTGTTTGTGCATAGACCAGTTCCCCATGCATTAAGTTACTATTGCTATAACATAGTTTCAAGTTAGAATTATGGATCTAGAGCTGGAGAAGACCTTAAAAGCCATCCAGTCAAACCCGCTGATTTTACAGATAAGGAAATGGAGACCCAAAGCAGTTGGAGAACTTGCACAGTCTCACAGAGAGTATGTGTGTGTATATACATGTGTATATATACACATATATTATTAACAGTTGCTGTTGTTCAGTTGTTTTCAGTTATGTCTGATTCTGCTATTTTCTTGGCAAAGATAATGGACTAGTTTTTTTTTCATTTCCTTCTCCAGCTCATTTTGTTGATGAGGAAACTAGGACAAACAGTGTGATGTGACTTGCCTGGGGTCACACAACTAATAAGCATCTGAGGCTAGATGGCAACTCAGGCCTTCCTAACTCCATACTTGCTGCTCTATTTACTGCCCCACCTCGCTGGGCTGTATGGGTTATTCAAGGAGGAAAAGCATCTGTGGGGGGTGGGGGCTTTCTGAGCCTTTTTCAGGGCTCCTCATTCACCTTTGGTATCTATCTGACACTCACCTCTCACCAGTGGCTCCAAGAAGCACACCCTGGTAAACCACTGTGGCAGATGGGACAAACCAGGTTGAAGGTAACTGACAGGTCTCAAAGTCATTGGTGAGTTTTTGGGGAAGGGTGTCTACCCCCAGCATGTGAAGATTTCCCTTGGCAGAATGGTAGGATAAGAACATTCTATTCCAACAGCCGTGAAGGCGACTGAAGCAGGTATTGTGGAGCACTTAGAGCTTGGTCAGGCTTTGGAGATGCCAAGGTCATCCACACACCCCAGGCCATCACTTTGGTCCTGCCACTGGATTTCAGTGACTCTTGAAGAGAGACTGAGGCCAATGATTTTGTGCAGCTCTGCCTCACTTAAATCCAATTCACTCATGAGTCAAGACATCACCCTGGGATGTCATTGGTTCTCTCTGAAAACAAAGGACAAACAATAATTCCCATATGCATGTGTCTATATATATGGATATATTTTTTCCTGGTTCTGCTTTATTTTTTCTGAATTTGTTCATACATGTATTCCCAGTTGCTCTGAATTCTTCATATTCACCAATTATGTAATCATAGAGTAAATATGAAGAAGAGCTGGTGAGAATCCCAGCTATTTGGATGAGAGAGGTCATTGCTGAAATGCTACTGAAAGGGTCTTTTTTTTTTTTGAAGATTCTGATCACAAGCACAGATGTGGTTAAGTGAAAGTGAAAAAGTCTGTTTTGCTCAGCCAAATAAATGAGTGAATGTAGCAGCAAGCACCCCAGCATCCCCAGAGTGGCTACCAACACAGGTTCTTAGATCTGCTTTTGTAAAGGAAAGCAACTCAAAATGGGTTAACAAGCTTACTTTAATCAAACAAACATATATTACCTAGTTCAGGGGGAAAAGTTTAGCACCCCAAACTTCAGAGTATACAGACAGATCAAGCAGACAGGCTTCCAAACTGTCCAACCATTATATCAATACCAAATCACAGTCACCAGAGAGGGAAGCATCAACATCTTGGGTTTTCAAAGCTGGGGGGCTCTCAACAATGGCTGACCAGAGTCTCATCTGGCCAAATCACACAACACTTCTCAAAGTGAGCCCCAAAGCAAAGCCTCCCATCAGGGATTATATAGCCTTCTCCAGGGTCAGAGAATGTAACCACCCTCTTGACCCACTGCCCAATCACACACCATCAAGGTGTGGTCATTCCTGAAAACCAAGCCTCCTATCACAGGCTCCATGTGACCACATTCAGCCTATTAGGGGGCAGAGTATATTTTCAAATTAAAGAAGGTTCTCAGAGTCACTTAAGCCAATCAAAGGTCCTAGGGGCAGGGAAGATCTTCAAATCTGCATTTCCATTACAGTGAATGAACGAATGAGTGAGTGAGTGAGTGAATGAATGAATGAATAAATAAGCATTTACTCAGTGACTCAGACATGCCAGGCACTGTATTAAGCACTGAGGATTGAGATACAAGTTAGCAAGTCGATCTTTACTCTCAAAGAGCCTCTGTTCTAATAGGAAAAGATGATACAGAAAAGGGGGCCAGAAAGCCAACCCCAAAGTTCAAGAAAGATGCATGATGAGATAAAGAAACAATGTGTGAAACATTATGGGCTTTAAAAAATCCCACCCCTCTTCCTAGGGACATTTAGGAGAATTAGACTTCACAGCCACCCAAGATGTTTGGTTGTTTGCTGACATTTGAATAGCAAACATGTGGCTGAAGGAAAGTATTAGACTGAACTCTGGGAAGAAAGAGCTCAACCATTCATCAAAATTCATGAAATTGGATTTTATTTTGCAAAGAAATCCACCTATTTATGCACCAAATTTGAGAAATTGAGAAGGAAAACATAATTAGAGAAATAAAGGTTAGAACTGATTAAAATGATTAACAATGCAGGGGGATGAGGGAAATGAAGAATGCTGGGATTTTTGTTGATATTTACAGTTCTGATTTCAATTCTGAGCCAGCCCATGTCAGAAAAGCAGCCAGGTTTGGACTCCAATGGAATAATAAATGTGTAAAAACCAAGGTTACTCAATGCCCAGTACAGTCTTATAGAAGCTGCAAGCTACCCCTTCCCAGGGAAAACTCAGTGTAACAGTCACATCAAGTGACAGACACGGGGCTGTCTTGGCTCTGTCTTCCCTAAGGTCACAGGTAAGCAGGCAGACTCCGTGCAACTGCTTGAGATGATGGTTAGCCTTGTCTTGTGGCACTGTGGGCTTACTGATGCTACAGGACCCCAGAACTGTTCACTTGTTTCCTAGAGGAGAGAGCTACCTGACCTTCAGGTACCTGGACAGTGTCCTAGAAAATGGTCTGATTAGATAGTAAAGAAATGGAATAAGAAAGTACTCGGGCTGTCTGGGGAAGCAAAAAGAATAACAACTGCGCTCATTCATCATGTAAATATATAGTAAAAACACATGTATAGACATACACACATATGTATACACACATATACAAACATACATATATATCTTTGTTGTATTTTTTTTACTCATTTTTAGTTGTGTCCAGTCTCCGTGGCCCCATTTAGGGTGCTCTTGGCAGAGATACTGGACTGGTTTGCCATTTCCTTCTTCAGCTTATTTTACAAAAGAGGAAACTGAGCAAAAGTGTTAAGTGACTTGCCCTGGATCACACTAAGTATCTAAGATAGTATTGGAACTCAGCAAGAGGAGTCTTCCTGACTCTAGGCCTGGTGCTCTAACCATTGCACCACCAACCTGTGTGCACACACACATATGTATACCATGTGTATGTATGTATATACACATGTGCATATGAATGTGAGGTCCCTGAGATCAGGAACTCTGTGTGTGTGTGTGTGTGTGTGTGTGTGTGTGTGTGTGTGTGTGTGTGTGTGTGTTTCCCCTTTCTTTGCCTCTCCAGCACTCAGCATAGTGCTTGGTACATAGTAGGCTCTTAATAAATGCTAGTTGACTGATTGAGTGCTTGTGTGCTGTCATTTGAGCCTCACAACAACCTCTGAGGGGTTTACTATTGGTATTATTATCACTTTTTTACAGATGAGAAAACTCAGTCAGAAGGAAGCAAAATGACTGGGTCAGGGTCCCTCAGCTGCTGAGCACTGGTGTGGCATTCCCACCTAGGTCTCTGCTGCCATCAAGTCCAGCCCTCTGTCTTACACCAAGGGGCAGATGGAGGCAGGGCCAGCATGTTCAGACCGAGTTCAAAGCTTGGGATGATGACAGTCCTTCAGGCCTGAGACTCACCTCACATGGATTATCTCCTCTTGAAATGTCTTGTCAGCAATGACTGGGTGCCCTGTGGCCTGTCCCATGAGACAAGGGACTGAGGTTTTCAACAGGGAGGCTTTTGAGTGCAGCCAACACTGAGGGGAGTAAGATACAAGAGCCTTTCCAACTGAGGGTCAGGATTTTGCTTAAAAAAAAAAAAACAGCTAGAAAAAATGTGCTTCTAGTATTCAGAGGTCCAAAGTGCAGCAGGAGACTAGGAAGCCTGAGACTCAATTCAGTTTAATCCAATTTAGCAAGAATTTACTAAGTGTTTGAGGAATTGCCTTGGAGGACACAAAGATACAAATGAAACAGTCTCTGTCCTCAAGGAGTTTACCTTCTACTGGGGCAATACATGGAAATGAAGAAGTCTATAGGTATATAGCTATGCTTAGTATCTATGTATGTGTATGTGTGTGTGCATGAGCATTTGTGTATAAATGCATGTGTGTGTGTATGCATGAGTTTTTATGCATGTATATATGTATGTGTATTAAGGGAGCACATGCATCTTTGTGTAAATGCATGCATGTGTATTTGTGTGTGCAAGTTGTATATGTATGTGTTCATGAGTATTTGTGTAAGTGGATATATGTATGTATATATGTGCACGTGCATTTGTGTGTAAATACATGTGTTTATTTGTATGTGGTGTGTTTGCACGTGCGCACAAGCATATGCATGTGCATGTATGGATGTGTATTGTGTGTACACACACATTTCCATGTAAATGCATGTGGATATTTGCATGTACATGTATGCATGTATGAGTATGTGTATATAAATATGTGTGTGCATTTGAGTGTAAATGCATGTGTGTATTTATGTGTGGAGTATTGTGCATGTATGTGTGCATGTGCATTTGTGTATGTGAATATGAACTGAATCTGTGGGGGGTTTTCATCACTGGTACTGGGAAATCCTTTTGGAGCAAGCTTCCTGCACTAATGCAGGGATACCTCTTCAATGCACCTTTTAGTCTGACAGTGATGTCTACAACACCAGCAGGGTGGGTGATTTGCTTATGGTCACCTGGTCAGGATGTGTCAGCGTATGGACCTGAACCCAGGCTTTACTGGCTTGGAGGCTGACTCTATTGGTGATGTCATGCTGCCTCCTATGTGTGTACATCAAAAGCAAACACAAAGTAATTTAGAGAGGGGAGAGCAAGAAGCACTGAGGGGACCAGGAGAGGTTGGCAGCCCTTCAGCTGAGCCTTGAAGGAAGCTGTTGTTTTAGAGGGGCCAGTGAGGAGAGAAGGCATCCTAGGAAAGGGAGGCAGTTGGTTCAGGGGAGCAGATGTGGAGGATGGATTGCTCTGTTGAGGGAAAAGCTGGTATGGCAAAGCCAGGAGAAATAAGTGGTCAGCTTAGACTTCATGTCAGGAACAAGCTTGCAAACAAGAGCTGTTGAAGACTGGAGTGGCCGGCCTCGTTAGGGGGCTTCACACAGAACCCAGCGACCAGTTGGTGCAGTATGTGATAGCGGGGATTGATGAATGCCCAGTTCCCTTTCAAGCCCATAATTCTGCGAAGCCAGCTAATGTCACTGGAACACAATGTGTGAGGAGTATAATATGCAAAGGAAGCTGCAGCCAAGCAGTGCAGAGATTTGAATGCCAAAAGGCAGGAATTGGTGTTTCATCCTAGAGGCAAATTTCTTGAGTGAGGAGTGACCTGGTCAGATCTGGGCTTTAGGAATATCAATCTCACAGTTGTGTGGAGGACAAACTGGAGAACAGAACAGAATGATTGATTTGGAGGTCATTGCAAAATACAAGCAAAAAGTTACGAGCAATGTAGATGCGGTTTGACTGAAGAGAAAGGGACAAAGGCAAGAAATGCTGTGGAGCCAGAGTCAGTAAGACCCAATTTGTTGTTGGTCAGTCTTTCATTCCTCTCTGACTCTTCATAACCCCATGGACCATAGCACACCAGGCCCTTCTGTCATCCACTGTCTGTTGAAGTCTGTCCAAGCTCACGTTTGTTGTTTCCATGACACTCTCCATCCATCTCATCCTCTGCCATCCCCTTTTCCTCTTGCCTTCAATCTTTCCTGACATCAGGGGCTTTTACAATGAGTCTCATCTTCTCATTATGTGGCCAATGGATTTAAGCTTCAGCTTCAGTATTTGACCTTTCAGTAAATAGCCTAAATTAATTTCCTTGAGTATTGACTGGTTTGATCTCCTTACTATCCAAAGGGCTCTGAAAAGTCTTCTCCAGCACCAGAATTTGAAAACATTAGTTCTGTGGTGTTCAGCTTTCCTCATAGTCCAACTCTCACATACATTGACTGGAAAAACCATAGATTTGACGACATGGACCTTTGCTGGCTAGGTGATGTCTCTGCCTTTTAGTATACTGTCCAGAGTTTCAAGGAGCAAGTGTCATTTTATTTCATGGTTACAGTTGTCAACTGCAGATGAATATAAATATAGAATAAATAATATAAAATCTGACACTGCTTTCATTTCTTCTCCCTGTATTTGCCAGGAAGTGATGGGATCAGTTGTCAAGAACTTTTTTTTTTAATGTTATGCTTCAAGCCAATTCTTTCACTCTCATCAAGAGACTTCTTACTTCCCGTTCACTTTCTGCCACCAGAGTGGTTATTGTCTGCATATCTGAGATTGTTGATATTTCTCTCAGCAACCTTAATTCCAGCTTTTGATTCATCCAGTCTGGCATTTTGCATATTGCACTCCACATATAAGTTAAATAAATAAGGTGACAGTATACAGCCTTGTCACACTCCCTTTGCAATCTTAAACCAATGGGCTTTTCCATGTTTGCTTCTCACTGTTGCTTCTTGGCCCACATACAGGTTCCTCAGGAACAAATAAGATGATCTGGTCCTCCCAACGTTTTGAGGACTTGTCACACTTTGTTGTTATACACACAGTCAAAGGCTTCAGTGTAGTCCAGGGTTGGGGAACCTATGACCATGAGGTCACATGTGTCCTTCTAGATCCTTAAGTGTGGACTTTTGATTGAACACAAATTTTATAGAACAAACCCTTTTTTAAAAAAAGGATACTGTAGTCAATGAGGAAGAAGTTGTTTTTTCTGGAACTTCCTTGCTTTCTTTTTCATCCTGCAAATGTTAGCAATTTGGTCTCCAGTTCCTCAGTCTCTTTGAAAACTAGCCCGCTCTTCTCATGATTCTTTGTTCACATTTTTCTGAAACCTAGTTGCCAAAATTTAAGCATAACCTTGTTTGCATGTGAAATGAGTGCATTTGTTTGGTAATTTGAACATTCCTTAGCATTGTCCTTCTTTAGGATTGGGATATACACTGATCTTTCCCAATCCAATGGTCGCTGTTGTGTTTTCCAAATTTGCTGGAATATTAAGTACTACACTTAACAACATCATCTTTTAGGGTTTCAAATAGTTCATTGGAATTCCATCACCAAAGGTATGTATTGGATATTATGGGGGTGTGGGTGAGGAAGACCAAAGACTAGAGGATAGGGCTGAAGTTGTAAACCTGAGTGACAGTAAGGATGCATTGTTCTCTACAGAAATAGAAAGATTAGGAGAGGATTTCAGAATTCTGGGGCATGGAGTCTGAAGAGTCTTTTGTGAGAGTAAGATCAAAGGGATGATCATTCCTAGGTATGAAAGAAGTGGAGTGGAGTTGGAGGTCCAGGTAATTGAGGAGGATGAAGAAATAAGATAAACTGTTTGAGGGAAGACAAATGAGTTCACTAAAGTACCAAAGTATGAAAGTTTGAACTTGAAAGCTTTCTCCTAGAGAAAGAAAAGAGAATGAGATTAGCCAGAGGTTGGCAGGTCACAGAAATTTTCAGATACAGTATAGGTTGTTAGAGTCAATTGGGTGACCTGGGGAAGGACCAATTGGTTGGCACTACCCTTTACTTTGCAGCCTTCTGATGGAGAGTGGCATTATTTTAATGTTCTCTCTCCAAATACTGTAGGATGGGGAGAAGAGGTGAGGGGGTGTTTGGTCCAGAAGATAGAGTCTCCCCAAGAACAGAACTGAAGTCACACATAGCACCAGCAAAATAGGTACCTCCCCATGCTTGTTAGTTGATTGACTGATGTGAGTTAATGTTGTCAGTGTTATTTCACTTTAGAATACCATTGGCACAGATTAGAAATGCTAACCCTGAACTTCTCCACCTCCACAGACCTTCTAGGTCTGAAAGCAATTAATGGCATGACCTTCTTCCCCTCAGTTCAGAAGCCCAATCTTTTGGCCAATATTCACTATTTCACCAGGCAGTTCTGTTTAGGTCAGGAGAACTCAATGACCTTCCTGAGATCCAAGGCAATCAGCTTGTTTCTTGATTGTGTCTCTCCTAACATGCGTAATGACAAAGGTTATTATTAGTCATAAAATCACCCAGCCCTTTAAACAATTCTGCTCAGGAATTGAGATCCTCTGACACTCAAGGTGATGAAGATTTTCATAGGAAGAGCTTCAGTGCCCTCCAAAGGCTTTACTAGTGGAATATGATTATGCAAGAAAGCCCAGGCAGTGGTTAATTGTATCATTGCTAAAATGCTGGACATTTAAAGTGACCTCACATCTCCCCACTTAGGTGATTTCAGATCCTGTTTATGAAAATGGTATGAAAATGCTGGGGATTAAAAAAAGAAAATGTTGGGAACAATCAATCTGGAAGCTTTTCTGGCTGACCAGTTATCCCAAATAGGACTAAGTAATATATCAGAGGTCACATATTGGGTCGTAGGTAGGATTTTCTCCCTTTGCTCATTTGATGAGGAGAGCAGAGAAAAAGAAATCATAGCCTTTACCTTTCTCCAGTCACTTCTTCAAGTACAGATAATTGAACATTTCATTGTCTTCTTACTGATTCCATCAGATGACTCCTCTCATCCCTGTAGGATTCAGCAAGTTAGTCCAAATTCTGCACAGTTGCTCCTGTGGGGAAATGGTATTTTTCCTGCTATTTTCTTGCTAGAAATATGTAAAATATCTAATTTTAAAATGCAGCATTCTTAAAGATTTTGGATTTTAGAGTACATTTGGTCAGTAGATTGCGAATCAAACAGAGACAATGTGGCACAGGGGAAAGAATATTGGATATGAAATTTCAGAGAAGCTGAGTTCAGATCCTGTCTCTTCCTGTTGTGACCTGAGAGGTCACTTAACTGTCTAGGATTCAGCCTCCTTAGCTCTAAAATGAGGAGGTTGGGCTCAGTGGCCTCTGAGGTTCCTTTGAGCTTTTAATTGGTGATCTTGTGATATTCAGATGCTGGGAAACCCTAATCAACCATGCTTCCCAGAATTTCAGAGGACTTTGGGGGCCATTGAGTCCAGCCTCTCTTTATCTCTCTCTTTCTTCACACACACACACACACACACACACACACACACACACACACACACACCCTGAAGAATGAGAATCCTCATTATAAAGTCTCTAACAAATACTTGACCAAGCACAACTTAAAAGATCAATAGTGGCTTAAAGACCACTACTTGGGAGAAGCCTTGTAGTAAGGGTGCTCTGCCAGTGAGGAGTCCACTCCCACAGTTCTTAATGGTAGGAAGTGTTTTCCTTACATCAAGCCTAAATGTGTTTTGTTTCAGCTGGGGGGCCAAGCAGAACGAGTGCTCTTTGTCTTCTCCCAACTGTCCTGCCCTGCTATGTCCCTGATTGCTGCCTTTTCTTCTCCAGGCTACTTCTCCTTAGCTCCCTCCCCAGAGCATCACCTCACTGGACCTTAGAACGCATCAACATTTTGATTGCTCTCCTGTAGACACTCTAAAGGTATCAGTGTCCTTTAAAGACTAAAGAGAAGTGAAGTGATCCCATTATTTGAATCACACCATTTGAAGTTATACTTACATGGAAAATGTGGTCATTGGTTCCAGCCCAATGGAAAAATGCAATGTGAATAATGTAAGCCCTTCATGGGATTCATTATTCTCATTAATTGGGATCTAGCTATAAACTCATTACTCCAGGTATGGTCTGACCAGGGAAGAGTACTTGGGGAACTACTCTCTTCCTGGTCTTGAGCATCATACCTCTCTTAACAGCGAGCATTCCTATAAGGCTTTAAGGTTTGCAAAATGTTTTAAATGGTTTATCTCATTTGATTCTCACAACTCTGTGAGGTGGGTACTATTATCAATTCCATTTTATAGATGAAGAAACCAAGGCTTTGAAAGATTAAGTGACTTACCCAGAGTTTAGGAAATGTCTGGGGCAGGATTTGAACTCAGGTTACCCTGATTTCAAGTCCAGTTCTCTCTACACTGTCCTACCCAAGATCACATTAGCTGCCATAATGCACTTCTTATTCAGATGAGGATCTCTCAAATCACAAAAATTATTTTTACACAATTTATTTTCCAGTTGTACCTACTCCTTTATATACTTGTTATGTCTGAACCCAAGTATAGGTAACTTTATTTTCATTTTCCATTCTGTCTTATCAGATTCAACCCAATGTTCTATGTAAGAACTGATTGGATTAGGTTGTGATTGTCACCCAGTGTGTCCATTCTCCCTCCCAGATTTTGGACATCTGCACATCTGAAAAGCATGTCATATGTGTTTTCTTCCAGATCACTGACAAAATTAGCAAGAGCCCAGGGTCAAGCACAAATCCATGGCACTCTCCATTGGAGACCTCCTTGGAGGTTTACATGGAACCAAGCGCTCATGGCTATTCTTTGGGTCTGGCCATTCAACTAGCTCTGGATCCCCATGTTGTACCATGGTCTAGAACATATCTCTCCACATTCTCCACAAGATTAGCACATTTGTATGGATGTGTGGAGTGTGGGTAGGATGAGAGAGTCGGTTTTTTCCCTAAATAATTCTGACTTCTATAACAATACTTTAAATATATATGTATATATATATATATATTATCATTTAATACTTCCAATAGAGTTAATGCAAGTGTTATAATTATTTTATAATTGAAGACATTGGGAATCAGAGAAGGGGAAGTGACTTGTCTATGGCCACACAGCTTGCAAGGGTAGGAGAAGGATCCAGACTCAGATCCCTCCCAATTCCTGGTTCAGTAATTCTTGATCATTGTTTGTAATATGTCCTCCATGAGGGATCCACCCACTGCACTAGAGTCCTAGCTTTGTTGTTGCTCTCATGACATGGAGTGCCTATGTGTCATGACAGTTGTCCAGTTGTTATGCCTCTTCTTTCCTTCATTTTTGACCCACCTCCTCTTCTGGTCACATGGGTCCTTGGTGTCTTCTGATGCCTTTTGTATGAAAGAACCCAGAAATTCCATCAAAATACTACCTAATAAAAAGCTGTGTGAAGAAGGAACAGAATGAAAACTATACATAAAATAAAAGTCTCCCCATTCCCTATCCACAAAGTAAACATTTTTGTATCTACAGCTGCAGGAGTGATCTCAACTCTATCAGTATAGCTGAGTGGTACAGTGCATAGTGTTGGATTTAAAGTCAGGAAGACCTTAGTTCAGATCATGCCTCAGATATTTAAGCTCTATGACCTTGGGCAAATCCCAACCTCTCTAAGCATTGGGTTCTTTAGCTATAAAATGGGGATAATAACAACACTCACTTCAACTGCTGTGAGGATCAAATGAAATCACTGATGAAAAGCACATTGCCAGCCTTAACATATTATTTAAGAGCTTTTATCCTTATTATTCAGTCATTTTAGTTGTGTCTATTTCTTTGTGACCCCATTTGGGTTTGTTTTTTGTTTTTTTTGGCAAAGATGCTGGAGTGGTTTGCCATTTCCTTCTCTAACTCATTTTACAAATAAGGAAACTGATGCAAATAGGGTTAAGTGACTTGTCCACGGTCACACAGCTAGTATGTTTCTGAAGCCAGATTTGCACTCAGGAAGATGAGTCTTCCTGACTCCAGACTCTATCCACTATGGCACCACCTAGTTGCTCCATTTAAGTGCTAAGTATTACTATGAACTATCCTTGAGGATCCATGATTTTGTTGGTATAATACTTCTCCATAAGGGAGCCAATGGTATTAGAAAGCCAATGGCATTGGAAAGTGCATTGGTTCTAGAGTCAGGGAAGCTCAGTTTGAATCCTTCCTGGGATACTAGATATTAGGACACTTCATCTCTTTGAACTCACATTTATCATCTCTAAATGAGGCACCAAAGTAGCCAGCCTCTAAGGTGCCTTCCAGCTACTGATCTGTGACCCAATGATACTAATTAGTAAACTATCCAGGGAGGAACTTGCTACAACACATGAGAAAAACTGAATTACTCATTTTATTAGATTTTTAATGAAATAGAGAGCCATCTCTAAGGGTGGGGGGAGGGAAGAAAAAAAGAAATTTACATGATAATTTTGTTGTATTTTTGATGGTACATTTGAAGTTTCATGTACGATCATCTTTTTTTTTATTGTACATGTTATAGGAATGCTTGTTCTAGTCCATAAATTAAAAATAAAATAAATAGAAATAGAGAATGGATCCACCAACATTTACTAAGCACTTCCTACCTACCAAATACTGTGCTAGGTACTAGGGATATGAAGATCAAAAAGGAGAACAATCCCCGAAGTGAGAGTTAGAAAGTGTGTAGTGAAATGCCCTTGGCTGAGGTGCCCTTTGGGGAGGAAGCTGAGACCCAGAGAAGTTGCAGCTTAGTGGAGGAGCAAACCAAGGGAAAGGATAGAAGAGGTGAGAAGGCCCAGGGCAAAGCCTTGGTCAACACCCACATCAGAAGGGAGCTCAGGAGCCAGCAAAGGAGAGAAAGGAATAGCAGGCAAGGAGCGTGGGGCCATTAGACTGACCAAGGAAGCACTTGCTTTTGGGAAAGGCAACATGGCTGGACTGAGAGCCAGGAAGACTTGGGTTTGAAGCCCACCTTTAGCACTTACTGCTGTGTGATTGTGTAAGTCACTTCTCTCTAAATTTGTTTTTTAATCTATAGAATGGGGCAAGATAGTCCATCATCTCTACCTCACAGGGTGTTGTGAGGCTCTGGGAGATGCCATACCTAGTGCATTTGGGACATGTAAAAGTTCCATAGAAATGTCAGTCACCATCACCATCACCATCATTGACAACAACGTGGTCATCGTTGTCTCTACTACTTAGTTTCCACTTAAAGGCCTTCACCATTTGGCTCGTCCCTCTTTTGAGACGTTAAGTCGACCCTCCAAGTGAATGCTTTGGGTTATTTTTCTTTTCTAAAAATAGTCTTTTATTTTTCGCCAGTTACACGTAAAAATAATTTTAAACATTTGTTTTTAAAACTTTGACTTCTAACTTCCCTCCCTTCCTCTCTCGCCACTGTGCCCTCAGTGAGAAGGCAAGCAATTCGCTGGAGGTTATACATTTGTAGTCATACAAAACATTTCCATACTAGTCACATTGTGAAAGAAAACAGACCAAAAACAGGCCCTTAAAAAATAAAGCAAAAAAAAGTATGCGTCAGTCTGTATTCAGACAGCATCAGTCCTTTCTCTGTGGATGGACAGCGTTTTTCATAAGTCCTTCAGAGTACCTTGAATCATTGTATTGCTGAGGACAGCTAAGTCATTGGCAGCTGATCATCTTACAATATTGCTGTCACTTTGTACACAGTACATTTCACTTTGCATCCATTCATCTAAGTCTTTCCAGGATTTTCCGAGAGCATCCTGCCCATCATTTCTTATAGCACAATAGTATTCCATCATAATCACATATTGCAACTTGTTCAGTCATTCTCTAATTGATGGGCATCCTCTCAACTTCCAATTCTTTGCCTTGGTTATTATTCTTCAAGCAAAGATGACTGCTTCCTTGGCTCATACTTTGTCCCAGTTTCCCCATTTTTTCTTCCTTAATGCAGAATATTACCAGCCAGGACATCCACGTAGCTACTTGCTAGAATATACCATTGAATCCCTGACTTCATTGATGTGGACAAGGTCCTTCCATTGATGTGCATTGTAACCCCTTCATACTTGTTCATTATTCTTACTCCTGTCCTTGCATGAAGGACCTAATTAGTGCTCTGATACTTTCAACATGTTGTGGTTGGTGGTGCCACACTTAGGTTACTCATTCATTATTTTCCACCTCCACTCAACCCAACTCCTCATGTATCTTCAGTATTGTCTTTGGCAACCCTTCTCATATCCAAGTCATCATGGGAATATGTTGTAGCCTGTTGCTGCTGCTCATTATGTGCTCACCCTGCCATATGATTCCCATTTATATAGCATTCATTGCATAAAATTGGTGTGAAGGAGATGGCATTTGGTGATGGTCAACAGCCTGGGGTCAGAACAGATGCTGGGTGGTTTTCTGAGCCCTCTCTAGTCTGCCTTCTATTCATTTCTGACCCCAGCTTATGGTTGAGCCATTGTGTGCACAAAAAATAAATGTACTGAGTAAGTTAATCAGTGAATTGCAAGTCTCATCGCATGTTGTTATCTGGACAATATGCATTTTTGATTCCCCTTGTTTTTCCTATAAGGATGGGTAAGCATAACTGTTGCCTAACAATACACTTAGTAGCAACATTAAGGAATCTGTGCAGCAGGAAGGCATGCCCACCTTACCGTCAGCAATGGTCATGGGAATATCCTTTGCAAAATGAAAATATATGGTGGAGACCTTACTGGTGGCCACATTTTTTGGTGTTTCATTTTTTCATTCAACAAAGAATTATTAAGTGTCTATTATGTACCAGGCACTAGGTTAGGTGCTTCTGTTTACAGATAACTTGGGGCATCAGACTCTGGATCACTACTGGGTCTCTCCAGTAAGAGGTATATTTACTCATCTTTATTTAAACATTTCAAAAACATCCTTGGGGCGGCTAGGTGGCACAGTGAGTAGAGAGCCGGCCCAGAGTCAGGAGGACCTGAGTTCGGATCGGTCCCCAGACACTTAACACAAAAAAGCTAGCCACGTGACTGGGCAAGTTACTTAACCCCAACTGCCCTCCAAAAAGAAAAAAAACACCAAATATCCTTCAAGCTTGCCTGTTTCTCTCATACGCTGTTCTACACTATTGCTTTACACCAGATTTCTCTGCTCCTACTCCTCAATTTACGTGGCTTTCCTCTGCCATAATCTGACTTAAATTTTTTGTCCTCAAAGAAGAGTAACAGGCTGGACTCTGCCAATCGTGGGTGTGCAAGTGGAAAGGGCAGTTTGAATGACAGCTCAGCTCTTGAATTAGTGCCTGGAGCAAGACGAGAAACTTTTCGGATGCTTAATGTGTCCATTGTTAAAATAAGGAGGTTGGTTTCCTGGACCCTGATACTCCTCCCACCTCTAAATCCTGATTGTTCTGATTTAATCCCAGTCCCCAATTAGAATTCCCTCCTCATCTTCTCAATGGGTGCAAATTCATTGCTATTCTGTTGTATAATTATTCCCTATGTTTCTAGTTGTAGGTGTTGTATAGTCCCAATTAGATAATTAGATACTTTAAAAATGTTATCTCATTTTTTACAATTAACATGAATTTATTTTCTCCCCCTCACCATGCCCTTCCCTTGAAAAAAAAGCTGGAAAACACACACACACACACACACATTTCATTCAAAATAAACTTAGACGCATTGGCCTTGTCTAAAAATGTATGTCACATCCTATATCTTCACTCTATCGCCTCTTTTTCAGGAAGTAAGTAGAATAGTTTATCTCCAATCCTTTGGAATTATAGTCATTGCATTAATCAGAGTTTTAAAACATTTTTCCAAGTTGTTCATTTTTATAATATTGTCAATATTATAAAAAAATATTCTCCTGGTTCTTCTCACTTTAGTCTGTTTCAGTTCACACAAGTCTTCTCAGGTTTTTCTGAAATAATTCCTTTTATATTTTCCTAGGCACAATAGTATTCCATTACATTTCTATACTATAATTTGTCCAGCCATTACTCAATTGATAGACATGCCCTCAATTTCTAGTCCTTTGCCACTATGAAGAGTTACTTAATATATTTTTGTGTATATGGATCATTTTCCTCTTTCTTTGATCTTTTTGGGTACAACCCTAGCAATAGTAGAACTCTGTCAAAGACTTTATTGACTTTTGGGACATAGTTCTAATGGCTGGATCAAGTTACAGGTCCACCAAAACTTCATTCATGTTCCTGTTTTCCTGTGGCCCCACCAACACTTGCCATTTTCTTTTATTCTCACCTTTGACAATCTGATGGGGATGAGGTAGAATCTCAGAGTTTCTTTAATTTGCTTTTCTCTAATTATTAATGATCTGGAACATTTTTTCCCATCTGACTATTGACAGCAGACCCTATTAGAATGTAAACTACTGAAATGAGAAAATGAGTCTTAGGTGTTCTAGTAGCTCATTAGTACCAAGGACAGAAGCCTTCTCAGTCTCCTTCCAGCACCCACTAAGGGCTGGCTGATTTACTGTCTCACTTGCCTGCAGAGATTTTCTGACTGACTGCCAGGACCTGGATTCCTTCTCAAACTAATGGTCTTGCCTGAGTTTTCCTGAGCACTTAAAAAAAATCTGAAATAGTTGTGGATTCTCTCTGCCGTTTGGGTTATAAACTAGCACTCACTGTCCTTTTTGCCTTGGCAGAGTTCCTAAAGATTTATTAGAATGTGAATGTCAATACAGATTTCCATGCAGTGCAAATAGCTTAGCAGAGAGACATTTTGCATTGAACCAAAAGGTACTTCAGAGAAAGTAAAGAATGTGGAGAAAAGAAAAACCCATTTAGCCTCCAGGTGCCTGATTGTCAAAGGGTGGGTTTCACCTCCTGGGTGTTTAAGAATTTCCATTCTTACTTTCATTAGGGACAATTGTATAAAGATGGGAGAGTCGCACATAATGATCTTAAGTTGCCACAAGCATTCTGACATGTTCCAAGAAGCTTTGTCCTTTTCTCTCCAAGGTCAAAGAATAAGGACACATTCCTCTGCAGTCTTGTCTTTGGAAAGCTGGTAACGTAGCCTTTTTGGACAGAGACGTCCTATTTCATGTCTTTGAGACACAGCCATTTGTTCAAAGCAGATAAATAACTCTGAATTTGAAGTGAGCATAACCAGAGACTACTAGAGGAATAAATCATCTATGCCCAAATGTTACAAATAACCACAGCAAACAAAATGTATCCTGCCAGGAGGTGGTTCTGCATTGGCATTGCTGGGCGACCTGGGCTAATTTTTTTACACCAAATCTTCAAACAAAGGGCAGTCTAAGATATTACATGGACTAAAGCCAATATTTGGAAACCCTCTGGGTTTTGTTTAGAATCCACCTTTTAAAGATGACCTTGTTGACTGTTTCCTGGAGTGAGCACCATATGTGGTCAGAAAGTCAAATAGTTCTCTTATTTCTAACTGCTCGTTATAGTGACTCACTGCACTAATGGCCACACAGACAAATCAGCCCAATTTCCAGGGCTGGATCTCCCATCTCATTAGTTAGCTTAAGACTAAATATAACTAATTGCTCTGGCTGCAACCTCTCTTTAAAGGGATGCATGCTATCCCAGACAATCCTTGTTCTGAATTGTGTATTACAGAAAGGCTGGAAGCAGCATCAGCCAAGCAATGACCCCACTAATCTCTTCCAGGGGAGGAAGAGCTATACATTAGTTGGCCTGGGAATTATGGCAGTTAGTTCTTGTTTTACTGCCAGGTTAGTAACAAACCACAAGATGGATCGGACACTTGGGTATCTTTCAGAGGGAAAACAAGTCAAGGACATTACTTTCCAGAAAAATATTTTGACATGAGGCTTCATCCTTCTGTGATGTTACAGATACACTTGCACCTGGCTTGTGCCCTCCCCAAAGAGCATTTTTTCCTAAGAATTGTTTTCTTTCTTCTTTGTTGCTTCCCCCTGTGCTCTGAATAAGGATTGGAGATGGTGGGGTGCACACAATAAATATATGTTGATGGACTGACTGAAGGCCCACATTGCTAGATATGGGAAAGGAAGAAATATGGTCACCAGACTTCTCCTTCTCCTTAGTCCAGGGGTCACAAATCAAAGCAAAGCAAGGGGATTCCAAGGGAGAGATGGAAGATCAGTTTTCAGGCCCATTGAATCCTTGGCTTCTGTGTTCAACATGCCCATCCTGGGCGGTGGAACCATGGTAGACTTGGAGACATTTTGTGTCAAACAGTCTCTTGTTTACTAGATCATGACTGGGCTCAGACAGGGCCTGCACAGTTACCAGGAGCAACTGTCTGTCAATGACAACTTGACCTGCATTTCAAGCAATTAAAAGGTTTCTACAAACACAAGAGAGGAAAAAAAGCTCCCTTCTCTTGTAACAAATTGAAATTGCAGCCTAAGAAGGAAATAGAATTTTATAGAAAAGAAGTCATAGACATAGCTGAAAGAGACTAGGATTTAATTGGCCTAATTACCTTAATTTACAGATGAGGAAGCTGAGGCCTGGAGAAGGTGAATGACTGAATAGGAAAGCAAGGATTCAGACTCAGACTCTCTCACCCTAAATCTGAAGTGGCCCAGCCTTGGCAGCTAAAACTTTAGATCTCTTAGTCCCTGGGTGTCCAGATAATGCTGATAACAGAAGTAACAGCAATCACTCAATTTGTGTGTTGCCCTTTACGCAATCCTGTCCTTGTACTGATAATCCAGTAAACGAAAAGCGTCATTGGTCCCAGTTAGCAGCTGAAAAAGCGTGTAGGGTCTCAGGTTGGGCCGGCTGGCCCAGCCCCCAATTCCACACTGAGGGAACTAAGGCCCAGAGTAAGACAGTGATTTGTTTAAGGTCACACAGCCAGGAGGTGGCAGAGCCAGGACCTGAATTATATCCTTGAGTTCTCTACCCTGGCAGCCCTTTGGTCTCCTGGCTTCCACTCCCTCTTCGGTTATTTGTGGTCAACTCTAATCCAACCAGCCCTTATTCAGAGCCTGTCATGGTGGTGGACAGAGTGCCAAGCCTGGAGTCCAGAAGACCTGTGCTCAAATCTGGCCTCAGGCACTAGCCATCTAACTCTGGGCAAGTCATGTCACCCCCATTGCCTCAAACAAAGGGTCTCCAATGGGCAAGATACCACAGCAGATAGTTGGGAGATGAAGACAAAATGAAAGATATCAGCTCCTGCTCTCAAGGAGCTTACATTTTACAGAAAGACTAAAACATGGACACAGAGAAGCAAATGTGTGACAATGCCAGGAGGGGGAAGGAGCACTGGCAGGGAGCAATTGGGAAGCTAAGCCCGGAAGGAAGCTTAGGCATCTAGGGATGCTAGGTCAGAAGGGCAGGCATGTGGACACGAGATGTTGGGGTTTAAAATGTTGAGGTTTGAGGGCACTTGGGACCTCAATATACTGACATGCCATGTCTTGCCTGAATGAATTCAAGTCTTCTTTCAGCCAAAGTAAAAAACGTTTATTAAAGATTCTCCATGTTGGGCAGACTCTTAAGGAACCTCACATCACTGGCTAGAGTCTTAAGGAATCTGAGCATTTGTCACACTTGTATTGACAGGAGGGCCAGAATTAATCCAAACACCTTCATGGAGGCAAGATGGATCTTATATACAGAAAGACTGTGGGAGGGATCTGAAGGTGGCTTAGTAGTCTGAGGTGATGGGAGGAGGGGTCTAAGGAGGATCTTGATGGGACTGGGGTGACTAGAAGTCAGACACTGGGAACCTAGAGAATGGAACTGAGAGTTGGATCAAGGGTGGGAAGCAGCTGGAAGCAATCCTGAGGTGGACAATGGAGAGGACAGTGGAGGGCTAGGCTAGGGTAACAAAGATGCCTGCATATTGATAATGGAAGACTTTTGGTCACTGGGGAATGTCAGATCAAGTGGGGAGATTTAAGGGGGTTCCCAGAGCCTCTATCCCATCATTCTCCCTTCAACCAAATGGGACCCAAATTCTTTTGGTGTAAGGGGCAAAGGTCTTGGCTTGGGCCTATGCCCCGTCAGTGAAAGCACACAGGGAGAGAGAAGGCAGAGTGCCAAGGTCAGGGTATGACCAGTGGGCCCATTCAACTAACATCTAGTATGGGAAGTGAAATAATAGGAAATCAAACTGGAAAGACTGGGGGAAGCCAGATGATGATGGGTGTTTAATGCCAAGCTCAGGTGTGCCTAGTTTATCTGAGTGGGGAGAAGCTCTTTGCTAATGTTCACCCTTAGGAAATTCTTCGACATTCCTCACCCCATTTTTTCAGTGGAAGCTGGTTTTTTTTTTCTTTTGTGTGGTGGAGAACAGATGATTAAGTGAAGAGGAGAGGGTGTCAGGAGACCCAGGCTCAGGCCTCAGTCATGACACTAGTTATAGCTATTATATTACCTTTATTCCTCTCACAACCCTGGGAGGTAGGTGCTATGATTATGCTTGTTTTATAGATGAGGAAACTGAAGCAAATAAAGGTCAAGTGACTTGCTCAAGGTCACCAGTTAGTGTCTGAGGCTAATATGATTCAAGTCTTCCTGAGTTCAGGCCTGGTGCTCTTGCCACTGAGACACCCAGCTGCCAAGCTGGTCAGTCCAAATGCTCCTCTTTATGGATCATCTGGAAAAAGGCACAGAGAAGCTGGGATGGTTTCTTGGGCCATGGCCTTCTCCTATGAATGAGACCAAGTATACACCCTAGTGACCCTGAATGCAGAGGGGTCAAAGCCACCCTGGCTCTTGCCTTGCTCCTGCTCTGTAGCCTGTCTGGCTTTGGCAGACAATAAGACCGAGATGAGTTTATTTTTTCAAGACTGAATTTCATCACAGAGCCTTGAATATCTTCCTATGATTTATAGGCCAAAGCATGATTCACCAGTAGCACTGACCTTCAATTGCGCTACAGATTTTTCAAAGTGCTCTGCATCTATTACCCTACTTAAATCTAAGAACAGTCCTTGAGAGAGGTGTTACCTTGGTATCCCCATTTGATAGATGAGAAAATAAGCCTCAGAGAGGCAGCCTGACTGTCCCATGTCCACATAGCCAGGGAGTGAGTGCCCACATCCAGAATCTAGCCACCTTACTGAGCTATCTCGGTATTTCCAGGCCAGTGGCTTCAGATCTTGCTTCCTCAATGCCCAGTTTCTCATAACCATCTTTATTAAGATCTTCTGGCAAAGATCTCTTTGTACAGGATGTGTTGTTGTTTTTTTTTTTATGGGTCTACTTTGTCACTGTGGGACTGCACCTTGACAAAGAGCTAGGGTGGCAGTTTGGGCAAGGCCTGCCTGCCAAGAGAGCTTGGATCCCCCTCCTCCCACCAGTCTCCCTTCCTCCCTCTTGGCCACCTTTGGCCTTGGCTTTGTCCAGCTCCGATGGCATATTGGCTGTCCCTCTGCAGATGTTATCCCCACATGGTCTCCTGGCTATCTTGACTCTTCCAGTGGGGGTTTTCTATGCCCTATGACATTGATCTTGTCCTTACTCCATATACAATGACCATGGCAAGGAGATGAGGTGAAAGTTGATTGTTTTCAACCACATGATTTATGTACAAATGTATTGATTGGAATGCTTCCCTCGGGCTCATGGAGAGCCTTCAGCTAACTGCATGCGTGCGCACGTGCCGCCAGTAATGATGATTAACACCCAGATGTGGGGAGAAGGGAAAGCTTGGATAGCCAATGTTTTGCCTTGAGTAACATGAAACATTTGGAAGAAGGCAAAACAGAGAGGATGACATAAATCTAGTCTGATAGGCCAGAGAAGCAATGGGGTAGGGTGGGAGAAGGCAAAGTTGGTCTACTCAGTTAAGATCATTAATAAGAGCTGATGTTGAGAGAATGCTCTAAGGTTTGCAAAGGACTTGCCCAGCATCCTTGCATTGGAGCTTCACCTCAGCCCTGGCGGATAGATTCTAGAGGTCATATCATACCCATTTAACAAGTGATAAAACTGAGGGCCTGAAAAAAATGACGTACTATGGAATGGTCATGAGTCAGGCAGTGTCAGCGACGGCATTCAGACCTCTCTCCCTCCAGACTTCTGAGTGCACCAGGATTTTCCATTTTATCATGCTACACTTATAAGGCAAAATTTCAATTATTTTATATTATTTGCAAATTTCCTGAAGTCTTTTGCACTGCCCTTTGACCCTCTGACCAGAAAGGCGGCACGTTTGCTGTTCCCTATATGTGACATTCACTGCATCACTTGCAAGGGGTATCCTGAGGTTCAAACGAGATAGTGAATAAAAAGCATTTTGTAAACCTCAATGCCAGTTGCTGCTGCTGCTGTTGTTACTACTACTACTACTACTACACTACTGTTCTTACTATTAATCTGACAGTCCCCAGGCCTCCAGTGGGGTAACAACCCAGATACTTCTACTGCCCTCCAGCAGAAGTCAAGTAATGTTTATAGAGTACTAGAAGGGGGTGGCAGTAAACATCTAACAACCAGACTCTCAGTGGAAAAAACGCCCACTTACTTTTAAGTTTCGTTTGCTTTATTAAGACTTTCTTAAGTTTAAGGCAATCAACAAAGTCACAAATCAGGCTCTGAGTTTTAGTGATTGCTGTTTTCTGAGGTAAAAATGCTCACACTGAAAATTTAGTAATTGACTCTCCTAAGTGAGTTGGTGTTGGCTCCTTCCCAGCCCTGATCCCTGCCCAATGCCTCCAATGTCCCACTGCCTCTTGGAATCTCCACCTCTCTTCAAAGCTTAGCTCGTGTATTTTCTGGTCCTCCCAATTGTTAGCACTGCTACCACCAGTCCATCCAAACATTATTTTGTTTAATTTTGCTTTTACTCAGCTATAAACATATTGTTTCCCATTAATAGAATGATTATATGAAATAATAAATGAGTGAAAAGGAATTTATCAAATTCTTGTTACATGTTTGTTAAGTCTTTGGACTAAAAATGGACAAATTAAGACTAGTTTTGCCCTCCAAGAGCCAATACTATAATTGAGACAAGACATAAAAGAAAGTTCTGTTTTAAGGCAGATGGAAAGACCCAGGAGTCCTAAGGACTTCAGCAGGATGGATGGCAAGACTCAGGTAGCTTTAGGTTATACAAGAAATTGGGACCTGTGGGACATAAAGTCAGAGTGGATGGAAAAGCCTGGAGGATGTGAGGAGGCAGTTGGAGAACAGACACCAAAGCCTGGTGGTCTTCCATGTCACTGGAAGGAGAGTTAGCTCATGTAAGCTCCTGGTGCAGGGATTGCTATGGTCAATCATGGCATAGCCAGGGTACTTCCTTCTTATACCCCTTATTAAAGGATGCCTGGCCTTTGCCCACACCCATGATTCCATTCCATCCAGTACAAACAACAAAAGGGTTCCTGACCTCCAGGGTGGCCAGGCTGTCACAGGTGGGCAGGAAAGTTAATGAAAGCCTGCCCTCCTTGCTGGTGCTTGGACAAGAGCTGCAATGGCGTCATGCACATTGGCTGACTTTCTTTCCAGTAAGAGTCATCCAGCAGCCTCTTCCAGGCTTGAGTGTCTTCCTGGAAGCAGATTCCTTTAAGCGGTGCCATCTTTGGAGCCATATATCATTGGAAGGCCCTGCTCAGATTATTACACTAATATATCATTAGGGCAACAGCTTGTTGGGGTGATGGATTACATAATGCAGCTCAAGAGCTCCAGTTCACGCTGATGATACATTGTGCTTTCATTCTGATCTATAAGCATCATATTGTATATCACCAGGTGGGGCCATGGTGATGAGCCATTCCTTAGCTTAAAGAAAAACAAACTTTATGTTTTATGGTGGGCTGCACTATCACAAAAGGTGACAATATCTCAGTCACCAGGTGACAAAAGAGAGAAGTGGGGTAAATTCCAGAGCCAGGGAGGGCACCCGCATGCCTCCATGAGCTATCATAAGCCATATTTAAAGCCTAGATGATGGAACCTGATGGAGGAGATGGATGTTTGAATTTCTTGGGCCAAGCAAATGATGGTATATAACTTGTAAAAAAAAAAAAAAGTACGTATTCAGGACAGGAGTCAAGCTAAGGGAAGTCCTTGAAGGGAAGATTCCAGTGGAAGCAGAATTTTACATTGGGTGAAGTGATACATAGAATTTTCTCTTGAAGAGGAACTAGGGGTGGTACTAGGCCTGAGCTCAACAAGAGAGTTTAACTAAGGTGCAGCAGTCTGGGCTGTGTGACAGGACCAAAATTTGGAAGGTGCTCAGAGCACTTGTACTCCTTCAACAGGTAAATTCAAACCAATTGTTCTATCCTGGCAAAGTCTTTTTAAATCCAGACTTTCCTCTTATGTGTTAGTTATCCTTCATATTTCTAAGACATTTTAATTTGATAAACTGGTCACCTTAGATCTTCATTTAAGTCACTGATACTAATGTTAGATATAGACAAGTAATAACTGACATGTGTATACAATAAATGCTCCTTTCTGTCTCTCCAGGACTATCCTTATATGCCCAAGACTAAGTTGTTCATGAAACAGTCATTGCAATCATATTTTAAATGACTTTTCAGTCTTCTCCAACAGGCTGGTAGGACCAGATTAAATATTTGGGTTTCTTGCAACTTGTTCTGGTGACAGGTCAATATGTATCTTGAGAGTTCTGCTCACTTCACTCAGCATCAGTTCATGTAAGTCTTTCCAGGTTTTTCTGAAGTCCATCATTTCTTGTAACACAATAGTATTCATATATTATATGTGTTCATATACTATAACTTGTTCAGCCATTTCCCAATTGATGGGAATTCCCTCAATTTTTAATTCTTGGCTACCGCAAAAGGAGCTGCTATAAATTTTGTATATTTAGATCCTTTTTTCTTTTTTAAACGATCTCATTGGGATACAGACCTACCAGTGGTATTGCTGGGTCAAAGGGTATGCACAGCTTGATTGCCCTTTGGGCATAGTTCCAAAT